>JABMCL010003855.1:360000-442500 GCA_018857735.1 Alviniconcha marisindica
AACCGTGTTAATCTCTGTCTTTACAGTCATAAACAGTGCTTTGACGATGAACCGTGTTAATCTCTGTCTTTACAGTCATAAACAGTGCTTTGACGATGAACCGTGTTAATCTCTGTCTTTACAGTCATAAACAGTGCTTTGACGATGAACCGTGTTAATCTCTGTCTTTACAGTCATAAACAGTGCTTTGACGATGAACCGTGTTCATCTCTGTCTTTACAGTCATAAACAGTGCTTTGACGATGAACCGTGTTCATCTCTGTCTTTACAGTCATAAGCAGTGCTTTGATTATGAACAGTGTTAATTCCTAGGGTGGATGTCATAAACAGTGTTTTGACAATAAATAGTGTTAATCTCTGTCTGCACACAACATACATCACACTCGCACACAGCCTGTCACCCAAAGCCTGTCACCCAAAGCCTGTCACCCAAACACTGTCACCAACAACCTGTCTCCCCATGCCACCCTATCGGTATGAACTTCAAACTCTGTCACACACAATATGTCACCCATAACCTGTCACTCATAATCATAAACCCTTAATCTGTCACCCACATGACACCCCACCTTGTACAACACACAGACCTGTCACCCATAACCCATCACTCACACACTGTCACCCAAAATCTCTCACCCACATGACACCCCTACCTTGTACAACACACAACCTGCCACCCATAACCTGTCAATCACACACTGTCACCCCAGATCTGTCACCCACATAACACCCCACCTTGTACAACACAAACATGTCACCCACAACCAGTTCACGCATATGTTGTCACACCAAACTGTGTCACTAACATCATCCCACACCACCCCACCTGTACGAACCTCAAACTCAGATGAGTTGTCATGTTTCTTGCCCACCCCATGGGTACTGTCGTAGCCATCCGGTGGCTGCGTGAGGGTGGTGTCGGTGGTGGTGAAGTCACAGCATCGCCCCAAAGCCACCTCACTGATCAGCATCAGGCGAGTGCCTCGTGTCTTGCTTGGCGTGGAGTACAGGGCGCTTGTACTGAACACGGACAATGCAGATTACAAACATAAAACTCTTTAGTGGAACACATAGAAGCAGAAGGAAGAGACTGGCGCTCTTAATCGGCAGGAGAAGGGTTCTCCCCAACGGGAAAACAAAACTGACAACTACAACATCAAAATGACTTTCTTTACCTGTGTGATCAAAGATTTGCTTGGTGTAGCATCAATGGAATGAACAACCAAGTAGGAGAAGAGGTCCCCCCAACAGCAAACAAAACTGACAACTACAGCAAGAACAAAAGATTTTTACCCGAGTCATCAAAGATTTGTCTGGTGTAGCATCAGCGGAATGGACAATTTAGTAAATTACTTTCCACCACTCCCCGACCCCCCTCTCCCCACCCCCTGACCTTCTCCATTTGTTTTGTATTACAGACAGATGGACTTGACTCTTTCCAGGGCATCGACACCATGGTTACGAGTGGAATCTGTTCACCTGGCTGCACTCGCAAAGTAGATCCCACTGCCCAGCTTGCCTGCATCAGACCGCTTCCCACCGTGGTCATCCACCACCACCTTCGGCAGCAGCAGCCCTCTGAAACAAATCCACAGCAACAGCATGCAAGTCCAATACTGTGGGAACATGTTATATGCCAGGGACATACCATTTCTGATGACAGATGCTCTATAACTTTTCCGTTGTTTTATAATAAATAATAATACATAAATTTTCTGTGGTGCTGTTTCCTGCATTAAAGCAAAGCTTCATTTTTGCTCTCTTACTGTGGACATTTTTAAGCCAAAATTATCAAGTTATGACATCATTCAGTACATGTTGTCTTGACCAGTACTTTAAAAAAAAAAAAAAAGGGACCAAGAAATGTTTTGTACCTTGAACAATGCACAAGACTTTCACTTCCGATGTGATGACATGCTTTCCTAGATTTAACCTTTGAGGTTGACCATACAATAAATATCAAGAACCAATCAACTAGACATTACTGGAATGAGAGGGACTTGTACTTTGTACCTTTTTCTTCTTTTTTCTACACTGCACACACATACTCGGTCAAAAAAGGGTGAACTGCGCACCTGTGTGATTCAACAGGGTATCTCTAAAAAAAAAAAAACTGAGAAAAAAATGAGTGCACAACTGCTGGTGTAAGAAGACTATGTGTAAGTCTTCTTACACCAGACAAAGATTATGTGTCGAAAGCGCTTGCGTTTTTAATTGTTCTTTGTGTGTTGTCATATAGGCGAGTACATTTCTCTAGAGGTGTTTTATTTTATTGAGAAAAAAGGTTGAAAGAACAATTACCTGGACAATATGCCAAGAAAGTTCTCCACCTTTGACGAGTGGAAAAGCTGCTGCTTGTTGGGCAAGTCAAAGCGAAAACCTGAATCTTCGATGGGGCGCTCGACAGCGTAGATGTTGGCGATGTTCATGCGAATGTCTCTGCAAAATCAAAATGTCATATAATATACTACCATTAATGTGTAACGTACTGATATTAATGTACTGTGCTCACCAACACACTACACGCTTACAGCATACACATTAACCCACAGGTGGCTTGCCAGTGTTACAGCCACAGTAGAAGCCAAACTTTTTCATGTAGAATGTGGTCCAAAGATCTAAGGGAAACTACAACATGATAAATGGCCACCAATCTCCTATAAGAGCTGCTTCTCTTATACTGCATGCCAGGCCTATGCCAATGTTATTTATCTCTATCGTATCACATCACACATTATATCATGTCATATCATGACAGTGACAATAGGGTCTTTCGTCAGTGCCTTCATAAGTTCAGATTTTTAAACGGATACCTTTAAACTGCATGGATCAGCCCTCACAGTTTTCAAGCAAAGAAATGCTGATGAGTAGACCAAAGCAGTGGAAATAAACCATGGTTCTGACACTCACCGTATTCAAAAGGGGACAGGGTGGTGGGATGTAGGGCAGGGTGAGGGCTTGGAGGGAGGAAGGTGGGGGTGAGGGGAGGGAGGGGGGCAGCACTGAACAGATGCACATACTGCCACTCATACATCCAAACATCCGCTACCACAACATCATCGTCACCGAACAATCTTTTACCTGTCAATTGACGTCAGGACGTCCTCTGAGATGTTTTTGTGCTCAGCGGAGCCCGTCTCCACATGAGAGATGTTGCACCGCAGAGCGCGGTACTTTGCCTGCACACCAGGTCGCATTGACCAGGAGGTTGCCTCACTCACTGACACCATGTCCTTGATCAGCTGCACAGAGATACAGGATGGGTCAAAACACAGCGACCAATGGTCAAAACACAATGGTCAAAACACAGCAACCAATGGTCAAAACACAGCGACCAATGGTCAAAACACAGCAACCAGTGGTCAAAACACAGCGACCAACAACTCACCTGCATGCCAGGCTGACTCACCAATATCACAGCCTTGTCAGGGCATGGGAAAAATCAGAGATCACGCTAGAAATTGTTCAAACCAGTGTGACATCTGTAAGATGACGAAAGTGGTTCACAAAAACCAGGTAAGACAATCACTGTAACCGGTCAGAATCCAGATACATGGCCTGTACCTGGAAGATAGTCAGTACACACAGGTGTGCAGTCAAAGCCACCTTCACCAGTTCAGATCAGCTCAGGAAAGCGCACAGGACTTGATCGCTGCCAGACTGTATTATCAGCACTGGCCCATACTGGGGAGCAGGATAGCTCAGTGTTTAGAGCCCCAGACTCATGATCGAAAGGTCCTGGGTTCAAGTCCTGGCAGGAGAATTTTCTTCTCCGGGGTCAACTTTCTGCGCTGACTCCTATTTCCATGTCCATTCCACCCCCGTGTTACCACAGTAGCACATAAAAGACCCCAGTCATTCTGCCAAAAGTACAGGTGGCAGGTTACAGCATGCACCCTATGTGTGTGGCTTTGCATGAAGTGACGTGACATGGTGCACGGTTGTACGGTGTGTGCAGAATGCGCAGAGACGGCAGCAGTTTCATGTTGCAACAGCCACGTAACAACCAAACAGAGCTGTAAGCACACCACTTCAAAACGCGCTACAAAAAAGAGACACAGTTACTCATTTAGAATCACATGTGTCAAAAGTGCAGCGAGACTGCCTGCGAGTGGAGACTAGCGCCACGTGAAACAATCACCATCACCACACCTGGCACAGGTCCTGTTTTTGGGACAGCCACGCCCTAGTGGGCGTCACGGTGTCTGCAGACTCTGTCTTGTGGGGCAGTGTCTCGTAGAACTCCTTCACAACATCCTCCACATCCTGCTGCTCCTTCAGCCCATCACGGATCTTCACCAGCAGGGCCTCCGCCTTCTCCACCTGAAAGCAACAAACGGCGCGTTGCAAGATCCAAACACATAAATGGTTCAGTCATTGCACACAATCTGCAAACTTTCGGGATAATCCCCTTTGTCAAGCTACAAAACAACACTTACAGAGGTAAGCAGCCTGTACAAAATACACTCATCAAAGTTACCTGTTCCAGTTTGACAGAGGTAAGCGGCCTGTACAAAATACACTCATCAAAGTTTTTACCTGTTCCAGTTTGACATAAGTGAACAGCATGTACAAAATACACTCATCAAAGTTACCTGGTCCAGTTTGACGTAAGCGAAGGGCATGTACAAAATACACTCGTCAAAGTTACCTGGTCCAGTTTGACATAAGTGAACAGCATGTACAAAATGCATGAATCAAAGTTACCTGGTCCAATTTGACAGAGGTGACTGGCATCTGCAACACACTCTCCACTTCCCCAACCGCCTCTCTCCAGATATGCTCCACAATCTCCGACACAGCTGGAGAAGCCACTCCAGTCTCACTCTCCAGGACAGACAGAATCTGCAACACAAATTATTCAAGGCAGCCCTGTTAAAGTGAACCTGCTGAACTTTTTTCTTATTTGAGAAAAGCAAACAACACATACATAATATATAAATGTCTCACAATGCAAAGAGGAAAACTGGAGAATACTGTTAAAACAAATTGCCCTTGCGCATAGATTCAATCCACTGGTCAAAAAAAGGGAGAGAAACATAGTCTGTGTCAGAGCTCAGTTGTGCTTCTTTAACGCAATAACAGCAGCTACAAAACAAACAATTTCCTCACCTGCTGTAGTTTTCGAGATCCCACATTCCTGAGCACAGTCCCATCCACCACGTGCATCCTGTGCAGAGTGATCTGCTCCTTGTAAAGGGCGCTGTATCCACTTAGAGCCTGGTCAGCCATTGCAACGTATCGCAGCTCCGTGCTACATGTTTTTCCTGCCTGCAACCAAAACAAAATCAACAGATTCTGTTTTCTCTAGTATCTAGATAGATATGTGAATATAGCACATCACAAATAAAAAATTATCATAAATTATGACGACATTCGATAGTGAAAAAAATATAATTATGATCACTGCAGTGCTGTACATACAGCAATGTGTGAGCGAGAGACAAACAGACAGAGAGAAAGAAACACACACACACACACACACACACACACACACACAGAGCATAGACAGAACAGTATCTACAGGGGTGGGGAGGGGGGGAGGGGAGAGAGAGAGAGAGACAGAGAGAGAGAGAGAGAGAGAGCATATGTGGCCCTGGTCACAAGCATGCACACACACACACGCTTGCACGCACGCATGCGCGCGTGCACACACACACACACACACACACTAACCAAGGCATCCTGCAAGTTTCCATGATGGGAGAAAAGTCTGTATTTGGGTGCAGCGTTGTTGCCATCCTTGTCGGACTGTCTTGTGGCAACATGGAGTTCCAGACTGTAGAAACTGTTCACATCCTGCTTCTTCTTCACACCCTGGTGAACAACACCAAGCCGTCCTGATACACGCTGAACACAATCACATCAGGCTTGCTGCCTAGCCATCTCTTTTCACTGCTGCCATACAAGTGGCAGCCATACTTGTATCTTAACTGCCTACCTAGAACAGCAGTGCAAGCATCAGAAGTTTGCTTTATAATACTGGAATTTTGGAGCAGGCAGAATCTGACAGGAGAAAGTTATTATTATCATTAACTCCTTCACCGCCCCAACCTGTAAAATTTCATGGCCAAAAAGTGTACATACACTTACACATGCCTGCAAACAGAACATTTTAACATATCTAATCTACTTTCACTATTGTGCACTTCAATGCAAATCCTTTCATGTTGCTAATGCAAGAAAAGAAAAGCCTTAATGGTTTCAATTTTGGCACTCTGTTAGACATTTTTAAGTGACGAGCAAGGTAATAAAAGGGGCAATTAACACTCTTGCGTCGCCCATGTTCATAGCGTATACATGTAGCATCAGGCCTTAAAAAAAGAAGGATTTTTTATGTGTGCATGGTGACACGAGTGAAGGCATACGCATGACAAAGAGTCAGTGACCCAGAGCAATTGCTCTTGAAAGCCAAATTAAGCATGAACAAGCGTGGTCATCACATGGATGTGTGACTCCTAGTCCTACTTGTTGCTAGACTTTGCACCCATCCTGATATTTCTCTGAAGTCAATTACGCGCAGAATTGACAAAAGTCCTTCAGATGAGACTATACCAAGTACATCTTCCCCCCCCCCCCCCCCCCCCCCAAGTGCATACACATGCAAAAAAGATCACATATGCACATTAAAATACCCACGGTCCTTGTTGTCAGAGTACAGTGCATTACGGAAACACAAAAATAATCCAGCATGCACTAAAAAGTTAAAACTTTTTTTTTAAAGGGTCAAAGTCTTCAAAATGCTGATGTCGGGCACAGTTATAATAATATGCAGTGAACTATACGGAAGAAGGAGATGTGCAAAGGAGAGAAAGAAAGTGAATACTTACTTCAAACACAACGTATTTTGCCACCTCAAAGTTTTCCTCATCAAACTGTGGCGCTTCAACATCTCCTGGTTGCCAAACACGCACACTGCGCACGCTGAAACTTGGCTTGGATTTAAAGCGGCTCGCACTTGTTTGGGTTTTACCGTCTGGGGCTGAAATAGGAAGAAATGTATTAATGTGCAGTTCTTCTGCCATACATACCTGCCATACAAGTGCAGACATACTGGCACGCATGCACGCATGCATGCAGACATGCACATTTATGCATGCATGTACAATTTTGAACTTATATTACCTGTCACAGTCTCCAGATCTGGCACCATCAGACTTTCAGTTCAGTTCAGTTCAGTTCAGTTCAGTTCAAGATGGTATCTATGCACTCAGAAAAGCCCATATGTGCTCCACCCAGTCTCTCAGAGGTTTCAACAACGATGCCTTTAAAAAAGTTCCAATGTTCGTCTAATCGACAATGGCTGTCTCTCATCTTTTCGAGGAAGATCATGTGGCGCTTCCTCTTTCCACGCCTCTCTCCTCCAGGCAGTTGATGGCGTGATGTCCTTGGCTTGCTGGGTAATTGTATACGAGTCCACTGGGTCATTTTATACTAGCCCATTGGGGTCATTTTATACTAGCCCACAGAGTAATTGTATAATTTTATACTAGCCCACTGGGTAATTTTATACTAGCCTACTGGGTAATTGTACACTAGTCCATTGGGTCATTTTATACTAGCCCACTGGGGTCATTTTATACTAGCCCACTGGGTAATTGTATAATTTTATACTAGCCCATGGGGTAATTTTATACTAGCCTACTGGGTAATTGTATACTAGTCCACTGGGTCATTTTATACTGCCCACTGGGGTAATTTTATACTAGCCCACTGGGTAATTGCATAATTTTATACTAGCCCACTGGGTAATGTTATACTACTTTTACTAACCTATTGGGTAATTGTACACTAGCCCACTGGGTCATTTTATACTAGCCCAGTGGGGGTAATTTCATACTACTCGGGCAATTTTCTGAAAATCCAGTAGTCAGTAGGAATTACTACCAGCCCAAGAATGTTCCCCCTAAAATTGTACAAATATCACTTTTCCATTTCACACAATCTCTTTTTTCTCTCTACATTGCACTGTAATAAATTCACAGAAATGATCACCACAGAAGGCAAAATTATGACTTGCCTGACATGTTGGTGGATTCTGGTCTTGCAATAAATTCACAGAAATTATCATCACACTTTTCAACTCCCATGCCCCCTCCCCAATATTTTGGCTAAATGAATCAAAGGGATTTTTGCTGACTCAAAATATTGCAAAAATCCATGAACTAGCAGGAAATTAAGACCTCTGTTAATCTGTACCCATATGTACATGATATGTGTATATTATATATGTTCAACATGGCATTTTATTGTATTGGGCGGTTCAAGTGGGGTTTTGCCCGGCATCGCCTAAGTCCCTTGGCTGTTTTTCCTTCCGGTGTGTACTTTCTTCACAATGGAAGGTGGTGACAGTGAATTTGCAAATTTTACACTGCAAACTTTAAAGACATTTTTGGAGGCCTGTAGTCAGAATGTGTCTGGCAACAAGCAATAACTTGTTGCTCGTGCTACAGGATGCCCCAAAATGCATTTTTTCCATGAACTCACGATCTTCTGGTCAGCCAAAAAAATGACACAAAGACACTTTTTTTCCTCCTTCCATCCCCTTTCCCTGGTAATTTTTGCAACAGCAACAGTGGTGGCATTTCCACTTCTTCGCAATTCTAGGTTCAACTTCCATTGTTATACACAGCGTTCTGCATTCTGCCTACTCAGAAATCAGCCCAGAAATGACCCTGCGACCTCTCACGATTTTTTGCACAAAAGATTACAAAGGGCATTCACTCATGCAAACCAGCTTCACTGAACCACCCAACAGTGAATTAATCCTTAATGTTACTTAGACTCACCAGAGATTTTTCCAGAGCGGAAATCCAGAGCTTTGCTCTTGCCACCGATGGTGTAGCGGTCGACAGGGAGCCTTTTGCCGGCCTGCACGCAGTCCCAGATGTAGTGCAAGCTCAGGACAGGCAGGCCATACTTCACCGCCATGCGGCACTTGGACGATATGTCGCACTTCTCTGGGTCACTGGCCACCACAAATGAGCACTGAAAAAGAAAATGTTTGTTCAAAACTTAATGCTGAGAAGTTATCAAAGTCCAAAAATGCTTGTTCTAACTTAGTTAATGCTGCAAAGTTATCAAAGTCCAAAAACGCTTGTTCTAACTTAGTTAATGCTGCAAAGTTATCAAAGTCCAAAAATGCTTGTTCAAACTTAATGCTGCGAAGTTATCAAAGTCCAGAAACGCTTTTGTTCAAACTTAATGCTGTGAAGTTATCAAAGTCCAAACCTTCTGTTCTTATCATTTTATAACACACATAAAAATAAGCATAAATCTGTAGAGATGTTTTTGTATGACAAAGGCTCTTAAAAAAGTCTGTAAAAGTAACTGAATAAGCTACAGACGAGTTATATTTTTTAAATGCTGAATACAGACACAGGCAGACCCAATATTACAGATCTATCCATTACCTCTCAGTCATATTATGCCAAAGACTGATGGGGAGATTGTAACTATTGTTATTTTTCAGTTGTGTCTTAGAACTACTCTAACTTGTCTAAGACTAAGTTAATAAGCACTGCAAAGTTCTGCATCAAAACTGTTCCTATTCTTATGTATGGTGATGAGCACAAATCACACATTCAACACACAAAAACAAAAACACAGAAGATGAACTTAACTTTAAGCAGCAGCAAACAAATCTTCTAATAAGCACAGACTCACACACACACACACATACACACACACACATACACACACACACATACATACACACACACACACACACATGCACATGCGCGCACACACACACACACATACACACACACACATACATACACACACACACACACACACACACATGCACATGCGCGCACACACACACACAAACTCATTTTCATCTCACCTTTTTTGTGACAATGTAAGACACAATACCACCATGTTCAATGATGGTTTTGCGTACTGCAACCTTTTTCTTGAAGCCAACATTGATGCCAAGGTCAAGGGCAATCTGACAGTCACTGAACAATGACATCTTCATGTTCACCACAACCAAATCACAGGACCGGTCTGTGTTCAGATCTGCAGCTTCAAACTGGGGTCAGTAGAAATAGGGTGGTACCTGGAACAGTGGAAGCCTGAAAATACAATAAGGACAAATTACTAACAGTAACAAATAACATTCAAACAAATCAAATCATTTAAAAAATTAATAAAATTAATACATACATCAGACTGAAACACATATGGAGTACCTTGTACTTTTAACTGTTCATGCACTGATGGTTGTCATAAAAACTTTTTTTTATATAACAGTATCTGTTGCAGTAAATATACCTGGCATACATTGTGGGTCTGCTTGTACCCACAGTTATTTGATAATCATGTGCCTAAAAGTAGCATCAACCTAGTAAACATGCCAGATCTACCCAATTTGCTTCCGATCTGGATTGGCTCAGAATCATTAGTCACAGTGATTCTTGCACACTGGATTGTTTCTGGACTTGATCGATCTTGCCCAAACCTGGTATGGTCAGCCAGAACCAAACAGAATCCAGGCTGGTTTGCACAATATGATTCTGGCCAACCGCTGAATGCCACCGAGTCTGAAAGTGGGAAACTGGCATCAGACTGGTAGCATTCTGCCAGAAACAGGCCTTATGATTCTTGCACACCGTCTTGCTTCCAGACCAGATCTGTTCGGCCAATGCCTGACCAGGCCATCCAGATTGGATCCAAGCCAGTTTTTCACAATATGATATGGGCCTTCTTTAGAAGAGTAAAACTGAATCAGATGTGGGAAGGTAGATCTGGCATGTATTATATAATCCAGCCAGTTCTGGCTGGATGTTGGCCATAATGGCCATAACTGGCCACAAAGAAAACCCTTCTAAATTGGATCCAGCATGCTTGCTGGGCATGTTTGCTGGGTATATTTCCACTGGTGTAGTTATACCCACAGCGTATTGTGCATAAGAAAACAATGCTGCCACAAACTGAAAGAAAACATCTGAAACAGGAATGACACAAAAGATTCAAAAGAATGCTTATTTATTATGACATAGACAACATGATGCAAATTTCAGGGAAATCCCCTTCTTCAGGCCACAAAACGACACTTAAAGTTAAACAACAGTGAAACAATAAAAAATGATATGAGCAGTGATGTAACTTATCTATTTTGTTGTTGTTGTGTTCAGTGCTTGCCGGAGGAATGTTGGCATGACAATGACATCTGTCATAATAAATAAGCGTTCTTTTGAATCTTTTCTGCATTTGGATCTCAAACTGAAAGGTAGGGTGGCTCAACACTAACAACAAATAATGGCATGTAAGGTTTCCTCTCTGAAGTATGGCTGTGCTCACATCATGATGTATGGTCAGGTATAACTTATAACAAAACTTTGGGCAAAGGTGGAGATCACAGTCCCCTCATTTTTACAGCAGATCTGCTAATTCTCTGTCGCAAAATGGATAGATCTCATAAAAATTCCATAAGGTTATGGATAGGGTAACTTTGGGCAAAGTTGGAGATCATGGCCCCTCTCATTTTTGCTGCAGATATGGCTGACTGTCAGTCACAAAATGGACAGATTTCATAATTCCACAGGACTAGGCTGCTTACTGACTTAGGGTTAGTTAGGGTTGGATCTGGCAGCCAAGTAATCAATTGTAAAATTTGCGATTTTTGTGATGGTCACTTTTTGATTTCTAACCTTCACTGACACATTGTTTTCCATCAGAACAGCCACAGAACTGCCAGTTGAGCTTGAAGATGTTCCACTGGAAAACAACACATCAGCGAAAGCAGCAAAATATTTAAGTGTGTGTTGCAAAAATGGTAATTACTATCAATTATTTGGCTACCAGACCAAAGCATAGATTGCTGTCACTGAGCAGTACTTAAAAATGAGGGGGCTTGTAATCTCCGCTTTTGCCCAACTGTGTTCTTCATAAAAATAAAAATAAATCATTTAGTAATGTAGTGACAGAAACACACCATTTTAGGTGAACACATGTGATGATACAAGCTGATATAATTATATGAAATGGTCTAATATAGTATAAATACTATAATATACCCCACTGGCCATGGTACAGGTTTAGGGAGACAAAATTCAATGAGTTTTTAAAGACTTTAATTAGTTTTAAATTTAAGCACCCCCAAGGGTTGTACAACTACAAGCCCTTTCAGTGGTTGGTGATGCTGTCTCAATGCTCTCAACCCATTGACCTAGAGTGCATAATTTTACTTTTGTTTTACTCGTTGTTCAGATGCAGTCTGCTAATATTATGCTATGTGTGTTGTTGGACTGCTTTTTCTTCAAGATTCTGTAGGGTGTCCAACATCAACATGTCAAAGACTCTGACACTTTTCATGCTGGGTTATTTCCGACGGTGTTTCCATAATCCACCATACTCTGACAACGCATGGACTACAAGATCTTTAACGTGCGTATTTATGTGATCAAAACGTATGCGCATGTAAACGGGAGACCTGAGTATTGTTCCAACCCAAGGACTTCTGTAGAGTTTGCACAGAATTTGACTCAGGAAAACTCCAAGGGCAGGCGCATAGCCTAGCACAGAACGGTCACCAATCCATTTGGTGTGCCACGCTCGATCGTGCTCAATTTTGCATGCGAGAGCGAACTCGTACTCAAGCTCAGCGCCACTGACTCTCCTCTAAACTGCCAATGTTCAGGTCTACAATTGCACAAATAGAAATGTTCAAGTGATTAAGGAAGTAAGTACCCACGTTCGCAAAAACAGACAGAACCAAAGAAAATCATCAAAACTGAATTCAGACTTCACGAATCAACTTCCTTGATGATGAAGTTGATCAGGAAAGACCCAAACCCAAAACCCAAAACAAAACAAAAATGTCACGGCCGTCTCCAAGACAAAATGACCAAACACTGCAAACGACGGTCAAATGACTGCGTACATACATGCAAAGTTCTGCCGGACTGTGCAGCACCAAAGTTCGATGCACATTCCGTCACTGCAAGTTGCTTCGTTTTCGTCACATGAATAAGTTTGGTGCGGCTCCAAATGATGAAGTTGCTAAATTTAGAGCGGTGTTACGAAAATAACAGAGTGTGGGTGATCTCCCTTAGTAAACTCATCCCCATTACAAGTTTGGCATTCCTATACTGGTATATTTCAGATCATAGTTGGAATAGTGCGATTCTGGCATTGTGCTGCTCAAAGTGGGAGTTTCTGAACTGCGTACCGATTCCCGCGGAACTCCCTTCCTCTCTCTGTCAGGCGGCATTCTTCTTCACTCTCTTCTTTTAAGTCAAAACCGAAAACCCATCTCTTCTCCTCTGCATACTGATCTGTACCAATCCATCACCAGTAATGCACTGAAGTTGTAACTGAGTTTGTCGTGTGTGTGTGTGTGTGTGTCAGTGTGTGTAGTGTGTGTGTGTGTGTGTGTGTGTGTGTGTGTGTGTGTGTGTGTGTGTGTGTGTGTGTGTCAGTGTGTGTGTGTGTGTGAGCGGCACGGTGTGTGTGTGTGTGTGATGTCAGTATATGTGTGTGTGTCAGTCAGAGTGTGTGTGTGTGTCAGTGTGTGTGTGTGTGTGTGTGTGTGTGTGTGTGTGTGTGTGTGTGTGTGTGTGTGTGTGTGTGTGTGTGTGTGTGTCAGGGGTGTGTTTCAGTGTGTGTGTGTGTGTGTGTGTGTGTGTGTGTGTGTGTGTGTGTGTGTGTGTGTGTGTGTGTGTGTGAGTGGTGTGTGCCGCGTGCGACGGTGCGGCCACGTGCGGCGTGCGTGTCTGTGCGTGCGGCGTGTGTGTCGAGTCAGTCAAGTCAGTCACTGCCTTAGTTAGGTGTGTGTCAAGTGTGTGTGTGTGTGTCAGTGAGTGAGTGAGTGTGTGTGTGTGTGTGTGTGTGTGTGTGTGTGTGTGTGTGTGTGTGTGTGTGTGTGTGATGAAATATGTCTAGTTTTAAGCGCCGCGCTGGGCTCTTACGACTGAGATGGGGCGCCACCGACTATGACAAACAATCTATTATTATACTATGACAATGTCCTTTTAAACTGATCTTACTCACTAAAACTACACACTGAGTCTCCGCTGGGTAAGCAATTATGCTAGGACTAAGCTAGCGGCAGCACTGAGACGGCGCCGGGTGATGCCGGTCAGCATGGCTTCAGCGCAAAAACTGACTGATCAGTTAAACCGTCCTGCGACATGGGCTAGGTGTGTCATACTGTGGAAGCTCAGTGGTGCTACTAGTCTCGGAGCGGCGGGTCCGCCTTGGCGGTAAGCCGGAAGGAATTTCTGGGACTGACTTAGCCTGAATGGTCTGTCGGCCTTAGACTTGAAAAAATCAGAACACATAAAAGGCGGTTAAAAAGGAAACAGACAACAACAACAACAACAACAACACTAAAACGCTATTGATTAGGACAAAACACAACCCGCGCATTTTTGGGGTAAGCCCCTTTTTTCAAGCTGACACAAAACTTAACAGATAAACGATGAAAAATGAGATGTAGAATACCTCAGTATCTGTTTTTGGTTGAGCTATAGATGATGTTGTTTCAGTTCAGTCCCGCCGCTGTACTTGGCGGCTGTGTTTTGTCCTAATAAACAGCGTTATTTGTAACCTCTCTGTGGATGTTGTTTTAAAACGCTAGCAGTCATTCTTGTTTCAGATTTTTGTTTCCATCCCAGTAGTTCTATACAGGTTGAAATTTCATGTTCGGCCTCATTAAAATGCCGGCCATGCTCAATGACTAGCGTATAACTGAACTGACGGGCCAAATGTAATCGTTCGTGTCCGGCCTCGGAATCCCGGCAATACTGATATGTATCAAAACGGTAATTTAATCTTTAATGCGACTTCTGCCTCGGCCGGAATAAGTCCCGGCGATACTCAAAGCTGATGCATGATATACATGTATCAAATGGTCAGTGACGATGTCAGTCATCTTTTATGTTCGGCTTCACAATCCTGACAATACTGATAAGTTGTATCAACTGAAATGGCCAAATGTAATCGTTCATGTTCGGCCTACTGAAGAATCTCGGCGATACTGATATATGATGTATGAACTTCAGTAAAACGGCAAAATTTAAGCTGCATAGCACAGAAACTTGACGGCGTTGGCGAGTGGTCAGTGGTGCAGACAAAGAGAGTTCTTGTCGTGCTGCTCACACGGTATTTGAGTGGGACGCTATGAAAGACCTGGAGTTCAAGGTTGCTTGACGGTTTGTCTGTAATGTTCTTTGCTGTGACTGACTCCGGTTTTGTTGTCAGTAGATTGTGAAAGGTCGAATGCGCGCGCGGGAGCCGCAGAGTGTATGCGTTTCTCGGTCTTCCTGGATAGTGTGTGTGTGTGTGTGTAGTCGTGTGTGTGTGTGTGTGTGTGTGTTTGTGTGAGTGTGTGTGTGTGTGTAGTCATGTGTGTGTGTGTGTGTGTGAGAGAGAGAGAGAGAGAGAGAGAGAGAGAGAGAGAGAGAGAGAGAGAGAGAGAGAGAGAGAGAGAGAGAGAGAGAGAGAGAGAGAGAGAGAGAGAGAGTGTTGTTGTTGTTGTTGCCTAATTTGTCTTAGTGTTTGCGGCATAGCCGTCAGTATTGACGTTTACTTGCAGAGCTCTAAACTGAGGAGCTGTGCCGTGAAAGTCGAGGTGGGCGCCTTGGGCTCCCGGTCACACCCGGCCTAATACTGTAATAGTCCTCAAGCTGTCTCTCCGTGTGGTCGCAAAGCAACATTGAACTTGAACTAGTCAGTAAATATGGTACTTCAGTAACGCCCACAGAAACCTTAACTGAGACTTATCAGTTAGGGACGGGACTGAGAAAGGGGGCGGGGGGGGGGGGGGGTGGTGGGGGGGGGGGGGGCGCGGAGGGAAGGGGATTCAGAGTGTGTGTGTATCAGTGTGTGTGTGTGTGTGGGGGGGGGGGGGGGGATTATATACGTATCGGTACACTGTCATCACCAGAATGACTCCTGCATAAGGTGGGCAGCGACTGATGAGAGCCATTTTAATGTTTCATAACTCGTGAGGGACGAAAGTCACAACTGAGACAGTCACTGTACCACACTCCGAGCATCGCTTTCCGGCACCTTCCTCCAAACTCGCCACTGAGATTTAGTTACGCCACTGACTGAAGGCCGGGGCGCTCTTTATCTTCGCGCAGCTGTCCGGCGACGCGGTCAGCGCTCTCCGAAAGGTTCGGGTACTAATATGACTGTAGAAGCAACCCAGCGCAGTCCCGGAACGACTGATATCACAAGTTGTTGCCACGGTAATGACTGACACATGCAGGTCTAGTGGCTTGAACTGTCACTGAGACTACATTTGCTATCAGTGTTGGACTGTTGACTGTCGGACTACCGTGCTCTAGTCAGTCATGCATATCGGCCAGCAAGTGCCGCCCCACCCCACCCCCACAGCCGGTAACAGTACTTGCGGGACTACATTAACTGACTGATGTGGATAGCCTCCCCGTGACGAGCCGGTTTGGCCTAGCGGTATGGCGTTAGGCTGGTAAGCGGAAGGACCTCGGTTCGATACCGCTTCGGCTCTCCTTTATCTTCAAAAAGGTTGTGGTTTGTGGACTGTCTTGTCAGTGACTTTGTCCATCACTGACTTCCTACTGAAACATTATTGAAATGGCTCTCATCGCTGCCCATCTTAATGCAGAAGTCGAGTCATTCTGGTCAGTGGTGACAGTGTAGCGACTATAGGTATATCATCTCCCTCTTCCCCACTTCTCCCCGTCCCTAATAAGCCGTACGGTTTCTGTGGACGTTAAGCACCATGTTTACTTACTTAGGCTTATAGCCTCCCTGCGGCCGCCTCACGGCGGTTGAAATTCGGCCCGACACCCGCACTGAGTTGGTATACAAGTTTCTTAGTCGGAATTCTCACAAGGTGACTGTCGTAACTGGTACATCAACAAGACGGTGCAGGTCTTGAGCCTCAGGTCTTGGCTGTAATGCTGACATGAGGAAGCCACTTGATTTAAGTTTTTCTCGTCCTTTTGATTTCGCGTCGAAGCACAGAAATAGAACTAGCGTGACAGCACATATACTGAAATGAACATTGAATGTAAAAGTGTGTGAAACTGATGAATTTATTCATCTAAAATTCTAAGTAGGTAAAGTGGCATTGGGTGTGGTCGTCTGCTTTTCCATGGGTTAATGAGAGTATGCTCCCCTCAATCTTTATGATACGCACTAGGCCTATTCTGACACCTGTTATTTATTTTTATCGGAGATATTTCTGTTTCAGACAGGCCTCATTTGTTGCAATAAAGATTAAAGAGCCAACTTGACATGGTGTGTTTATTCTGATTCAGTCCTATTAACTTTCACTTTTTTAACTGTTTCTTTTTTCTTCTTTCGAGTACAATTACAGAACTATTTTTTCCAGGTGAGCGCGGATTAATCCATTACCACCCTCAGCCGGACGTTCCACCGGCACTTTTACAGGTGTGATTCACCAGTTGACCGAATCGAGAAGGAAATTACCCAGTGATCTCGCAGCTGATTGACTAAGGGTGAGTAAATCTTGGTATCCGATTGTTTATTCAGGCATACACGTGTCTTTTTAACAAATAGGTCGGAATTGCCACCCGATCTTTGTTTCTGCCCACCTAGTGTTGAGCTATTTGGTCGATGCCTTCTTCAGTCATGACTCGTGCAGACGATAAAAATACACCCATGACCTCGACTGACGGCACTTTTTGAAAGCAACAGACACAATGGAAAGTAAAGCTAATGGGATGCTATTAACATGTATTCAGGAGGAGTACTGGGTAATGTCCAAGGACACCTACCATCCCACTGAATCAGTCGACGTGCAGCACAGTTTTGTGGTCGCTCATATTCATCCGATGCCGAAAACCGGATTTGTGACTTCGTTTACTGTATCTCATTTTTAGCAGGCAGCATTATGTATTATACGGTAATCTGTTATATAAATAGACGTGTATATTCTGGAAATCTAAAGGCCTACTGGAGAAATATATGCAGAGTTTGCCCGCTAAATCAAAAGCCATGCTTTTTTATGGTGAAGGAAAGGCTTAGTTTTAAAACAAGTTTGACACAGGAAGAGATCAAAATAGAGACTTAAGTTAAAACTAAGAGTAAGAATATGATTTAAAACGTTCAGCAGATTTTCATTATTAATAATATTATTGGGTATAGTGTGTGTGTGGATGCGCAGTGAGTGTGCATGTGTGTGTGTGTGTGCGCACAGTGTGTCTAGTGTGTGTTGTGCAGTGTGAACTGTGGATGTGATCTTGATCATCCGTACACCTATTCCATACACCTGTTAAAGTATTATTTAGTAGTAGCTGGATTTTATGGTCTATGGTGGAGATCATAGTTTATACACTGAAGTGTCCCTTGCTTTGGGCCATAGAAATGCTTACAGAGCCCACACCTGAGTCAATGGAGAAAAAGGAGAAAGTTCAGGAGAAAGCATGGACGATTTGAACCATTTTACCTGACAAACTGAGTGAATAATGTCTTGGCTGTGGAAAATAAAGAGCAAAGCTCTATCAGTCTATGGAAGTTGTGAAGACTTAGCTATTTTTAGAACTAGATTGCAGCAGTACACTGTACAGCAGATGAGATGTAACTGTGCAACCGAGAGTATTGTATGTGTTCCAGGCCATGACCCTTTTAATCTTTTCTTTCCTGTTCTTTCTCTTTTTTGATTGGGTGTGAGTTTTATGGCCCCAATTATCTAAAGAGTTAAAACTTGTGGGCTGGGCCCACTG
Source organism: Alviniconcha marisindica (assembly GCA_018857735.1). Lineage (NCBI taxonomy): Eukaryota > Metazoa > Mollusca > Gastropoda > Provannidae > Alviniconcha > Alviniconcha marisindica. Next base: position 378,687 of record JABMCL010003855.1, read on the forward strand.
CATTCCACATAGTTCAGGAGCTGTGTGAGAGTTGAGGTGGCCGTCCTGGACTGTCCGTCCTAACGAGCCTTCTGGTTTCCATGGACGTAAAGAATTATTGAACCGTGCTTCGGCATTGGTCACAACTTGTCCCTAATATGTCAACTGACATCTGAGGACATTAAGCATCACTTCATCATCATCACCACTGCATCCTCTTTCCCCCAGTGTCCTTGCAGTAGCAGGTCCTCAGTTAGTAATAGTTCGAGCTGCTGCCTATGCATCTCATTCAGGGGAGAGCCTACACTGTTTCCTGGTTGGTGTACAAATAAAAAGTTATGTTATAGCAACCTCTGACTTGTGACTCTTCATTCATGCTTCCAACCTGCTTCCCTCATTCCCCACCCCGCTCCCCTATAACTATAATTATTCATACTGGATCTTATTCTTAGTTTTGTTTTTGTTTTTATTACATCATACTTACATGGCACTCTTGAGCACCATACTGGAATGCCTCTTAGTGTCAAATGACAGAACTATGGAGAAATTCAAACAAAACATTAACATTTCAAGAATCTTCTTGATAATCATAAAGTTCTAACATTGTAACAAGTACAGTAATAACATTAAATACAAGTCAAATAATCAAAGTTGTACTGTGATAGTGTTATATTTAATATTATAATCATCATCATCATCATATAACAGTATAACTTTGATTATTTAAAGTTATAATTTACACTGTTAAAGTGTTATACTGTTAAAATATAATTGTTATTATTATTATCATTTTAACACTATAACTTTGATTATTTGACTAGAACATTATCTTTGGTGAGGATTTTAAGTCCTTACTCTTAAACATACATGTATGGTGAGGATTTTAAGTCCTTACTCTTAAACATACATGTATGCTGTTGCTAAAAATGTAAAATTGATTCAAACCCCAAATTTGCTATTGGCATTGCCCCATGCAAATGCTGTAACAAAAGCAAATTTTAGTAGAACTAGAAGTCTGAAGACCTGACTCATAAAAGTCGCAATCTTGAAAAGTCTGAACTGAACTGAAAAAGTGCTTTTACTATGTTGACAGTTACAGTACTAGTTTTAGCCCAGTATGATGTGTGTGGCCAGTAAACTGATGAGCATAGAAATGAATGACGGTCAAACGACTCAAAACCCAACATGATTTGTGTGGCTAGTAATTTAATGAGCATAGAATTAGAAAATGAATGACAAGTCAAAGCCTAATTAGTAATATGTACATGGCTAGTAAACTGATGAGCATAGAAAATGAATGACGGTCAAGACCAAGAGGTGTCCATTCAATTTTAAGACTAGCTGAACCAAAGGATGTGCCCAAAGTGTGAGGGATGAAAGATACCTGCCACAGGTAACTCCAGCTAGGAAGCTGTGTGTGCAGCAGGTGTTTGCGGAGGTCTTGTCAAATTTGTTAAGGTGGCACCCATTGAGCAACTGTGAGCTCCAAGCATGCAGTGTGTTTTGGCTCACTTGTCAGTCCTGCTCCTGTGTTGTCAAATTTGTAATGCTGAGTGGGTGGCTTTTTTCCCTTAACTGCTACTTGTTAGTGTGTTAAGTGGTTCTGTTTTTGCCCTCCCCCCCCCCCCCCCCCCAGCACCCCACTGAATTGTAAAGTAGCTGTGGCAAGGACAGATTGTATGGTCTTTGTGGTAGTAAACTAGTAAGCTTTAGTATGCTAATTATTACTTAGGTTTCACATAATTTGCAAATCACAGTAAATGAGATAGTTTAACCCCTTCACTACCCCAGCATGTAAAATTTCCAGCTGAAAAGTGCGCACATAAACACCTGCAAACAGTATATTTGATAAATTGATGGTCCTATTACATTATAGAATTTATACATTATACTTTCACTACTGTGCATTTTGATACTATATATAATATGATAGAATTAGAAGTCCTGTCAGGTGCTCATGCGAAGGGGAAAGCCTTAATCAGTTAATGGTTTTAAAAGTTTGGCACTTTTAATTTTATTGGTCATTTTCTGAGTGAGTGTGGCAATCATGGCAGTGAAAGGGTTTTAAAATAAAGATTTTTTTTTATATCATACAATATTAGCAACTATTTTAGTATTAGTATTACTACTTTACTAATTGTGCTATTACTAGCATGAGTATTAGTCATATTACTGACTGGTAGTAGTATAGTTCAATAGTTAAGAATATTGTCTAGGTGTCTATTTCTCACCCACCCCCCACTCCACCTACATTTACAATGTTAAAAATAAATTCCCACCCCCACCCCCCAAAAAAAATCATTACCCCCCCCCCCCCCCCCACTCCCCCCCCCCCCCCCCCCCACCCCCAAAATAAAATAATAATAACATAAATAAATACAAATCTGTGTATGAACTGATTTTCAAACACCAAGTTTTTAGCTGTCTGTTACAGTCTGTTATATTCATACAGAACTTGTACTAGTGTACAACTTGCCTTTGGGTCAAATCACTTTCACCTGTTTGTACTGTAAGTGTAACTGTAAGTGCTCCAGTACTGACACAGTGTTGTGTTATTTGAAACAGGTTTGGCCACTGTTCTCAAAGACTGGAGAGCAAAGTGGACTTAGATAGTTAGAGCTCTAGAAGGACTAGTACCACTACCAGTTGTCTGAACCTCTGCATTGGCCTTGGCTTCTATTTTAGTATTTATGCAGGAGTTAAAAATAACTCTGATTTTGTGCAGCTGCTCTAGTCTTTTCTCTGTAAATCATAGATAAATAGATACATTAATTAGTACAAATGTACCAGTTCTAATTTCTGTTAAAAATAACATTGTATGCAGTTCTCCAAGTCTGGGAACAGCTAAAATTACTATTTTAATATTTAAGTTTTAAGTGTATGCATGTAATGCAAATGTAATACATGTACATGTTTAACTTTGTAATAAAAATGCAAGATCCACCTAGAATTGTTTTGGTTCCATCACAAACACTGAAACAGCAGAGTGACCAAGTGCTGTGAAGTTTGTAAACATTTGCATGTTGATGTTTTTTGTTTGTTTTGTTTTTGCCTTTTTAATTTTATATTACACATTTTCACTAATTTCATGCATGTGTCTGTGTGTACGGTGTGCATTATTCATATGCAGAAAGAATGAGGTAACTTTGGGCCTCATAGTGTTAATAAATCATGGATCAGACTGTATAAATATTATTAAAAGCAGACAGCACATGAATTCCACAGAAATTCTAGGCATAGGGGCAGAATGGAACAATTGCCAAGCTTGTGGAGTAGCATGTGAACTGTTTTGATACTACTACTACTGTGTACTAGTACTACTCACTACTACTGACATACATGTATGCACATGTACTAGTCACCAAAGTCTGATAGTGATATTCTGATAAGTGCATGAATTGTCAGCATTACCACACTTGAGTTGGAACTTTTAATAGAAATGATAACAAATATTGAAATAACAAGAAACTTTACACCATCAGTAGGAATGCTATGTCACTTGTCAATGTGGCTGTGTTACTGTTACAGTGTTAGTGGACAGAATTGTATCTATGATTGGTAAAGTGGTAAAGCCAGGTGACCATGTCAGTTTTTTTAAAATTATTATGACTCTAGAACCCATGCTCCCCATCAACCCCCTCCCTTTTTTCATTTTTTTCTTTCTTTTTTCATTCAGTCATCAGTGCCTGGAGCATTCAAGTTAATGGCGTTATGCACTATAAAACTAAAAAATGGACATCACCATGTCATTTATTGCACTCATTATCATGAGGGGGGAAAAAATGGTGCTTTGTCAAGTGCTGCATGTATTTGACTTTGACTTGCATTACATTATTTACAATAACCAAAATAAAGCTGAAGCTTGCAGAATTGGAAACATCAGAACTTTAGTAAAATTAAAATAAAATAAAATCTTGTTTGATGGGCTTTATTCATTTTTCATTCACCTTCCGAAAAGTTTAAATTTTCCTGAACATTTACACCCCAGTCTAGGAGGCTAGGTCTTCAAATGTTCTAGCTGCTCTATCAGTACTTGAAATATTACTGTTACTATATTACTATTGCTGCTAATTAATGTTAGAGTTAACAGTGTTAGGGGTGTCCATTACTATTATAATACTAATTATGGACCCAAGTTTGTCAGTCAACAGGGTATCACCTGACCTGTAGTGACACTGACAGTGACAGGCATATATTCTCACACTCATACTAGTCTCTGACTCAGTGGCTGAGTCCTCAGTTTTCCCCAGGGAATTGTATGAAATGCTTAGTGAGCAAAGAATGTGCCTGCCTGGTCCACCCAGCCTGCACAGACTGGGTGTGGATGCTCCTCTGCAAAGGGCTAAGCCTCTTTTCTCCACTTTCTTTCTCCTCCTCACTTGTCAAGCAAACAATTGCAGTTTTCTATGCAATGAAGGCATACTGCTCACCCCCACCCACCCACCCACCACCACCACCACCACCCCCAGCACTACCAAACACACTTTGGCAGTTGGGGTGGGGAGTGGGTGTACTCTAACTGTAACTGTAAGGGCTGTTGTTTGAGACAGTAAGTGATACAGGTGTGTACAGTTATCTTATTTACTGAAGGCGTTTTAAATTGAAGGGACAATCCCATGCGCAGAAGAGTGAAGCAGACAAGGAGATTTGGTGGGGACAAGGATGTAAAACAAATTGGTGTTAATTATACATTATACATAACCTAATATATTATAATGAATATAGTAATATTTAATAACTAAATAAGTTGCAGTTGTGAACTATTTTTGATATATATATATATATATATAATAGAAATTAACCAGTTTGTTAAAAAAAAAATTACTCATCAATTTATTCATTCCATATATATATATATATATATATATATATATATACATATCAATTGTCAGTTGTTTTTCTAAGGCCTCCAGGAGAGAGGGCTAAATTGATGTTGTATAAATTGTAATTGCCCTGACCGCTAAATGGCTGACAACTGATTTTCAAACACACTACAGTGCACTGTAACACTAACAGTCCTACAAAGCACACTGAGCACTGCAGTGTTGTGCTGCCAGTTCAGTGGTGCACAGGGGTTGTACAGCGCATGCATTATTAAACATGATGGCTTCCGATGCCAGCCTGCGAATTGCAAAGATGGTGATGTGAGACCCTTCCACTACCAGTAGCATGACATTGACAACAGTTCCGATGAGTGCTTAGCAAGGTTCATCACTTCATGCATGCAGTGGTTCCCATAGAGCTTTAATAGGTTTGTAGTTGTAGCATGGTTGCCATGAGTGATGAAGTATCCAGAAATTATGTATTTTGCTCCCAGAGTTTCATGGATTAAACTTAAAGTATTTTTTTTCAGTGGCAGTTTATGACTGTCTCAGTGAGACCAGAGACTACAGAACACAGAATACTTTATAAATTCATCCCATGACAGGAAATTATTGTCAAATCATACATAAAAAGCACATAAAAGCAATACAAAAATTCATCCCGTGACAGGAAATTATTCTGTCAAATTACTCATAAAAAGCACATAAAAGCAATAACAAACAACCAAAAATAAATCATCACATTGTATAAAAATTAAAATGATACAGTATCAATCAATATATATATATATAAATTATATATTTTTAGTATAATAATATATATATATACAAATTTGTGTATCACAGCATCAACACGACACTTTCATTACCCCATGCTGCTGTATGCATTAGCAACATTTTGAGCAGTAAAACAAGTCTCTAAAAATCACACATTGGTGTACACACACAGCCACTCTAAAAATCACACATTGGTGTACACACACAGCCACTAAAACTATAGTCCCCGGTGAGACTGCCTCAGCAACCTTTCAGAGGAAGGTCAATTGTTGCTCTTGAAATTAATAAATGAAACTTGAAAGTCAAACCAACTCAAGGTTAATTTCCCTTAAAACAATGTATTCTTGTTGTACTCTAAAACCTGTTGGATCATTATGGATGCCTGCTCCATTTTCTTAAATAATACACATATATAATATATATATTATACTGACATTACTGTACTACAGAGTTGTAGATAAATTACTGTGTGCAAAATAAGTTCTTTATTTTAATTTTGATAAAGCAGCATATAAAATAAAATAAGAAATAATAATACATTAAAAAAAATACACACTCTTGTTTGAATGTTGGCTGATAAAGTGATAGGACTCAGCAGATAAAGTTCTTGTGGGTCAGTTTCAAACTCAGTACTGACTCAGTGCATACCTCTATTCACTGACTGACTGAATGACTGAGTTTTGTTAAGTACTGCAAATGTGACTAAGCTTAAGAATCTCTTAATAGACTTAGTGAATATTTTGTTGTTGGTGCTGTTAGTGTTGCTGTGTTACACACACAATGTGTAACTGAAGTGTGCCTTTAATTTGATAAATTCATTGTCGTAATTCAGTTAAATTTTCAGTTATTCAAAATATTGTGGTGACACCAATTATCAGGGAGCTCTACAAGCTTGTATAATTATGAGATTCAAGATTACTTTATTATCTCATCAGAGTAGTTAAAACATGGCTGAACGTTAACCACATCACAGTACACAATAACACATAATTATTGTATATTTTAATAGTCAAAGAACAGTTATCGAAAATACAAAAGTTACATAATAAACAAACTAGTAATTTATGCATGCACGTGTACACACGCACGCATGCACACACACACACACACACACACACTGCTCTGATGTGTGAACAGATTTATCTACAGGTTCAAAAATACTGTTGACTGTTGACTGTATTAGATTTAGGTATGTGAAATCGTCTACTAGATGGAAGAAGCTCATAATGTATACTGTATTCACTCTTGAGTGGCACAAAGCAGTATTAGCGTAGTCAGTGGGTGAATCGGAGTGTCTTCCTTCCTGGTTAGTGCCCTTGTTGGGCTTGTTGACAGGCTGCTTTGATTGCTATGGAGGGCTTATTATCGGGCTGCTATCTGCACTTCGTGAGCTTCACTGGTTTATTTACAGAACGCAGGGATTGGTTACAGCATGCATCTTTCCACCCCTTCTTTCACCACTTAGCTGTGCTATCACAGTCCGGCACAGACGGTCTGAGTGGTGAACAGACTTGTGCACTTCACACACACATATTCAAACACACACACACACACATTCGCATGCACACGCACGCACGCGCATACACACACACACACATGTATATATATTATATATATATATATATATATATATATATATATATATATATATATGTATGCACTTTTCTCTGTGTCTTTCTCTCAGTCTCTCTCTCACACACACACACAGATGGGAGGGGCTATGCTAATAATCTATAGATCTAGATCTTTGATGCATGCTGTAGTGCAGTCAGAACACATGTACACACCAACAGGAGGAACAATTATTTATTTAATTAGACTAACACTTGTAATGGATCTTTTTGGCATTTTGTACAGTTGTAGTGTGCAACCAGAGTATTGTGTTTATTTAATCAATGTTGTAAGCATGGTTGATGTTGGTTTGATTGATGTTTGAAAATAATATGAAATGATTTCCTGACTGTCATATAAATCTCAATATCCACTTATTTCTAAAGATGAGAATGAATCATTTATAAAACACAGTATACATTTATAATTATAAGACTAAAAACATTTACTCTTGCCAAATGAGTAAAACAGTAAAAGCACAAGGACTGTTTCTTACTCTTTAGTTCATTTATTTGTCATATCTGTCACATGGTAGATTGGTACCCATAAGAAATTAACTATATTAAAATTTACAGTATGTAGTGGCTTTTTATTTTTTTAATTTAATACCCATATTTGGTTCAACACATAAAAATAAGCATAATGAATAACAACTACAAGTGAAAACTAAAATCAGTTTGTATTCATGATTCACTTGAGTTTAGTTTGGTTGTAATCTGCATGAAGTGATGAACTTTGCACACAGGTTTGCAGTTAGGTGCATTTCTTATGATTGTGCAAAGTGTACTGAATATTAGTTGTTACAGTGTATGGTGCTGTACTTACTGAACATTAGTTGTTAGTGTATGGTGCTGTACTTACTGAACATTACTTGTTACAGTGTATGGTGCTGCAAGCTTAGACATGAATACAAAACACTAGTTATCCCAACTATGCAATCTTGCAAAGTGCAGATTGCATGCAGGTCATTAATTTGTAACTATCGGGCTAAAGAAGCATTTCAGTTTCACTTTGGAATACAGCCAGTCGTAGTGAACAGTCTGCAGTCTTTCACAGTATCAGTTCAACTTTGTTTAAAGGCTGCCAGTGTTAACTTTGATTCACAGTTTGCTCGACTGGCTTGAAAAGGCCTCAGACTAGTAAAAACTAAAACTTTAAAAGGTTTAAAATAGTATATTATGTTGGAAGTTTTATTAATGACTGTTAAGTATTATGTACCAAAGTTATTGTTATGCAGTACTGTAACTTATAGTCTGTTACTGTTAGTGTGGTGGTCTTTTATGCTTCAGACTTAAACACAGTAGCACATGCACCTTCAGTTAAGACTGTCACACAGTGTCAGGCTTACACTGTTAAAGGCAGTGTTACCTTATGTACTGTCCACAATGTTTCAGTATTGTTCACAATGTTTCAGGGGTCCTAGCCTGAAGCCATGGACGGGGGCAAGAAGGTGTGGGTTCCCCACCCCATAGAGGGGTTCAAACTGGGTCGCATTGTCGACATCGGTACAGACACCATCACCGTTGAACCCTTTGATGCGCCGGGAACGGTAGGTTGGATTCTGAATTTGGTAAAAGTCTTGCAGTGGTTACACAAGAGTAAAATATATACACCCTGACTAGGCTCTAGAGGTGTATAGTTCTAAACTTGGGTAATGAGAGTGTGAAACTCTGCAACTCCTGCTGTTAGAGTGTTAGCATTATTGCGTATATTTTAGTATTAGAAACTGAGACAGGGGCTTTTGGTGGTTTTAGAGAGTGTTTCACGCCTTTATCAGTTTATGTCTGATGGACATATATAGTTGTGTTCAATCTACACACACACACACACACACACACACACACACACACACACACACACACACACACACACACACACATATGTATACATACATGTACATACATACACACACACACACACACACACACACACACACACACACACACACACACACACACACATCCACACACACACACACATGTTTACATACATGTATACACACACACACACACACACACACACACGTATATATGCACACACACACACACACACACACACACACACACACACACACACACACACACACACACACACAAATGACTCATTCCATGAGTAAACACAGTATGTCAGGCACTGGCAGTAATGCCAATAGCTTGCAAGGAAAGAGGCTGTGCTCACTTAGCATGGAACTCTGCTAGTACAGGAACCCTCTGTTGCTGGCATCAGCAGTTTGTTAATGTTATACCGTAGTTGAGTGATACTCTCACAGGTGTCATACGTGTGTGTGTGCATGTGTATGTGTGTGTATACTGTATGTATGTATACGTGTGTGTGTGTGTGTGTGCATTTTTGAATTACAGACCATCAATTCCCTGTATGACCGAACGTTCCCTGCAGAGGAGTATGACAACAAGGACTCTGAGGACAACTGTAAGTACTCTTCTTTGTGCCGCTTCAACCACCGTCTTGTTTTGAAACCAGTTTTTCACTATGAGACTGAGAGTATAATACTAATAATATATAATGCTGAATTGTTGATGTTTTATTGTGAAATGTATTCTATGTTTTATATAAATGATGGGCCAGAAGGCAAATTTATCTACACAGAGACAATAAATTTGTATTGTAATAACAGCAATAATAGATTATTTAAGGTGCCCCATCTCATAAGAGCCCTGGGTACTTACAAAAGCCTACAGATATATATATATGCACATTTCATCACACACTAAGTTGTGAGTTGGATGGAATATATATATATATATATATATTATATATATAAATTATACAACTCTGCTTCAAAAAGAATGGAAGCAGTAGAAGGCTAAAATAGTAAAAATGCTGTTGAGTAATAATACATTATTACTTTATATTAGTAATGTCCACATCGCTACATTAGAACTTAAAATTACTGCAGGACAATCCTGTGCGACTAAGTTACTAATTCTGGGCTAGTTGGAATTTGATTTTTGTTGTTTTGTTGTTGTTGTGGGGGGAGGGGGGGTCTCTGCACATGTATGCTCATTAGGTAGAGTCTCAAAATTCAAACAACTCAGTACCAGCTTCAGGGGGTGATTTAAAAAAAAAATGTTTTAGGCATTACCAAGTCAATGAGAGTATAAAACACATTACATTACTGACATACTTCATGTTCTGTAATTGTTCAGGTGCTCTGATGTACCTGAATGAAGCAACACTGCTAAACAACATTCGCATCCGGTACATGAAGAACCAGATCTATGTAAGTAAAGCAGTTCTCTTTCTGTCTTTTTTCATTCATTTTGTTTGTTAGTCCTTGTTAAAAAAACACATTCAATGATGAGTACCCTGGTTTGTTTCCTACCTGTTGAAGTTTTTGCCCTTCTTTTCTGCATGTATATAATAACACCATTTTGTGTGCATCTTGACTGCATGGTTTTGATGCATGCTAAGTCCTAGTCTTTAAGTAACAGGTATCTGGGGTACAGCCTCTTGAAAGGCAATATATAAGGAATCACCCAGTTCAGAAAATGAGTACATTACCTGGCATAAGTGTCAACAGACCACAAAGTGTAATCCCAAGCATATCAGCTTCATGTGTCATGCAATTTATTTATTTTAAAGCAATGCTATTTTTGATATTTATTTATCCACATTGTTGTTATTCCTTTTTGTTCAGTTTTAAGTTTTATATTAAATTTAAAGGTTGTTGTTGTTTGTTTGTTTTGTCCAGAGCATAATCATAATTGAATGGCCTGGGGTTGTAAAAATATTTAAGGAATTTGATTGTGATCAGTATGTTAAAGTAATTATAAAGAAGAGATCAGTATATTAAAATAAGCAGAAAGAAGAAATAAATGTAACTTTTAAGTACAAATAACATATATTGTCTTGTTTGTTTGTTCACTTACTATAAAAGATGATCAGTATATTAAAATAATTATAAAGAAGAAATAAATGTAACTTTTAAGTACAAATAATATATATATATAATGCTTTGCTTGTTTGTTGTCTTACTATGAAACTGTGCATAAGTAAGGAAATTTTCTCTGGCTGAATCTCTACATCTTGCAGCTGTTGAGACCCATGTTTGACTGCCAGTAAAAAAACACAAGCATTTCTCTGGAAAAAAAATGTTTTTATCTCCCCTTGCTTATCTCTGCAACATCAGAATTTTGCTGCCTGTTTTAGTTGTAAGAATGGTAATTGTGGATGTTTAGGAGATAGGGCATAGGAGAAGTTAGTAATTTAGTAATTTTCTGGTATGATAATGACAGGATTCCGCCCCCCCACCCCCACCACCCCCGATTTGAGATTTTCTGTTAAAAATCCAGTAACAAGCTGAAGAAAGAGCAGTGGTGCTAAAGCTCTAGAGTTACCTACCTTCGTTCCTGACATGGGCACATTGCATGCCATGGCTTTTGTTTTAATGCTCTCCCATGTCTAGGTGGAAAAATCTTCAAGTAATTGCAGAGGTACTACACCACATAGATCACATACACCATAGAATAGCAATGGCTTCTTTTTTTGCATGAACACCGTTGAAAAGGTGGACTCTTGTTTGGTTCTTTTGGGGTTACTTGAGTTCAACTTCAAGACAGTCTGCTTGAGGAACAAAGACTGACAGAGGCTGTCAGTGGCTTTCAGAAATCACTGATATTTCTTCAGATGCAAGTGAATCACTAAAAGTACGCTGCTTACACCAACAGAAAACTTGACCGATGCTCAGATCAAGCGTATAATTCAATTCGTGGCTTTCAGAAATCACTGATATTTCTTCAGATGCAGGTGAATTACCAAAAGTATGCAGCTGGCACTGACAGGAAACCTGACCAATGCTTAGATTAAACATAGAATTGAATAGCCGTGTTTCAAGTCAGTCTAGGACTAGGAGGATGAGGGCTAGGGGAATGTCCTAAGGTTAGAATGCACTTTATAATGTTATCTATCATGGTCTGAGGGGTTGAAGTTTAGGGCTAAAACTCTACGTCATTCAGTGAACTTCTTTCCATTGTGTTGTTGATCCACCTTTGTGCTCTACTAACAACATTGTTTTTCCCTACCCGCTGCAATCAGACGTTCACAGCAAACATTCTGATTGCTGTCAACCCGTACTATGAGATCCCCGACCTGTACACGTCGGCCACCATCAAAAAGTATCGGGGGAAGTCTCTTGGCACTATCCCTCCACATGTCTATGCAATCGGTAAGCATGGCTTCTTGTGGGCTGTGGTTCATCGTCCTCTGTGACCTTCTCTTCTCCTCATTTTAATGCTGCATTTATATTGTAATGTTAACTTTGTTACGCTTGATTTATCATCACATAATCATGCAGTCTTCTTACCAGGTGACAGTTTCACAAGGAAATTTATGCAGTTTCATTTGTTCTAGGATGCATTTTTAAAAATTCCAAATGTGATTGAGAGTTATTTAAGACTAAGAGTTTTATACAAACTGTGTGTGAATATGCATAAGTTTTGTTTGTTCATTCACTGTAACAGCCTGCATATCCTGAGTCATGTAACAGTAAACTACAGTTATGATTAAAGGCAGTTAAAATTCAAACACACTAATCCTACGTGTACACCATATTGCATACAGTAAACTACAGTTATGAACAAAGGCAGTTAAAATTCAAACATGCTAATCTTATGTATACATAATATTACATTTTAATATGTCAGCTAGTGAATAAGGCTCACGTTATGAATCAGAAAGGTGGTTTTACAGCAGTGTAGACGCTTAAATTATCACAGTAATTGTCACAGTAATTATTATGTTTTACATTTTAATATGTCAGCTAGTAAATAATGCTGAAGTTATTAATTGGAACGGTGGTTTTACAGCAGTGTAGACACTTAAATTATCACAGTAATTATTGTGTTTTACATTTTAATATGTCAGCTAGTAAATAATGCTGAAGTTATTAATTGGAAAGGTGGTTTTACAGCAGTGTAGACACTTAAATTATCACAGTAATTGTCACAGTAATTATTGTGTTTTACATTTTAATATGTCAGCTAGTAAATAATGCTGAAGTTAGTAATTGGAACGGTGGTTTTACAGCAGTGTAGACACTTAAATTATCACAGTAATTATTGTGTTTTACATTTTAATATGTCAGCTAGTAAATAATGCTGAAGTTATTAATTGGAAAGGTGGTTTTACAGCAGTGTAGACACTTAAAATATCACAGTAATTGTCACAGTAATTATTGTGTTTTACATTTTAATATGTCAGCTAGTAAATAATGCTGAAGTTATTAATTGGAACGGTGGTTTTACAGCAGTGTAGACACTTAAATTATCACAGTAATTGTCACAGTAATTATTGTGTTTTACATTTTAATATGTCAGCTAGTAAATAATGCTGAAGTTATTAATTGGAACGGTGGTTTTACAGCAGTGTAGACGCTTAAATTATCACAGTAATTATTGTGTTTTACATTTTAATATGTCAGCTAGTAAATAATGCTGAAGTTATTAATTGGAAAGGTGGTTTTACAGCAGTGTAGACACTTAAATTGTCACAGTAATTATTGTGTTTTACATTTTAATATGTCAGCTAGTAAATAATGCTGAAGTTATTAATTGGAACGGTGGTTTTACAGCAGTGTAGACACTTAAATTATCACAGTAATTGTCACAGTAATTATTCTGTTTTACATTTTAATATGTCAGCTAGTAAATAATGCTGAAGTTATTAATTGGAACGGTGGTTTTACAGCAGTGTAGACGCTTAAATTATCACAGTAATTATTGTGTTTTACATTTTAATATGTCAGCTAGTAAATAACGCTGAAGTTATTAATTGGAAAGGTGGTTTTACAGCAGTGTGGACACTTAAATTATCACAGTAATTGTCACAGTAATTATTGTGTTTTACATTTTAATATGTCAGCTAGTAAATAATGCTGAAGTTATTAATTGGAACGGTGGTTTTACAGCAGTGTAGACACTTAAATTATCACAGTAATTGTCACAGTAATTATTGTGTTTTACATTTTAATATGTCAGCTAGTAAATAATGCTGAAGTTATTAATTGGAACGGTGGTTTTACAGCAGTGTAGACGCTTAAATTATCACAGTAATTATTGTGTTTTACATTTTAATATGTCAGCTAGTAAATAATGCTGAAGTTATTAATTGGAAAGGTGGTTTTACAGCAGTGTAGACACTTAAATTATCACAGTAATTGTCACAGTAATTATTGTGTTTTACATTTTAATATGTCAGCTAGTAAATAATGCTGAAGTTATTAATTGGAAAGGTGGTTTTACAGCAGTGTAGACACTTAAATTATCACAGTAATTATTGTGTTTCACATTTTAATATGTCAGCTAGTAAATAATGCTGAAGTTATTAATTGGAACGGTGGTTTTACAGCAGTGTAGATGCTTAAATTATCACAGTAATTGTCACAGTAATTATTGTGTTTTACATTTTAATATGTCAGGTAGTAAATAAGGCTGAAGTTATTAATTGGAAAGGTGGTTTTACAGCAGTGTAGACACTTAAATTATCACAAAGTCCAAAAACATAAAACGGTCAGAAGAATACTATTTATTAATATTAGGACAAAACACAACATGCAAATTTTCAGGGCAGTTCCCTTTATCAAGTTACAAAACAACACTTAAACAGTGAAAAACAATGAAAACTGAGATGGAGATCAAAACCACTTATTTTAGAACGCTAGCAGTCTTTTTTGTTTCAGATTAAAAACAATTTATCACAATAATTATCACTGCCCAGCTTTGTTGTTTAGCAGACATGTGCATAGGCATGGTGCAGTTTGTGTGTCGTAAGGCATTGCAGCTGCTTCAGACTCAGTATTGATTTTTATAATGCAGCTGATGAAATTGTCTCTGTTGTTTTAAAGAAAGCTATGTTAGCTATCCTAATCTGTGTGATTAAGATTGAATCCACCCTTTATTTTCTGATAGCGGATTCAGGACAGCTATACCACTTACGAGAATGATGTTGTCACTATAATGTCAGACTATAAATATGACCTTTGGGTAATAAATCTATCTCTGGCAAAAGAGGTAGTGAGCATGTTTTGGTTACACCAACCTTATCAGGAGGATTAATTTAGTAACCAGAAACAAACAAAAATCCAAAAGCGATTTTGTCATGACACAGTCATGAAGCCATTGAATTCGATGTTGCCCATGAAAGCATAAATAGTCCATTGAGTTCATTTGACCTTTTGCATGACATTGATACCTGTAGAATGAATGGGTGTGTCAGTATCTTGTTTCATGTGGTGGTGAGAAAAGCATGGGCATAGTCCTATAAGTGAAAAGGAGCCTCTGGAATAACTTTGTGCTTGATCTGAGTTTACTGTAGCTGTCTGATGAGATTCTCTCTCTCTCTCTCCCCTCTCTTCCCCCTCCCCTCTCCCCCCCCCCACCCCCCCCCCCCCACCACGTTCTCTCTTTTGCTGTCAGAAAATCTTTCCCAACACACACACACACACACACACACACACATATATATATCTGTATGTTTCACTTGCAGTAAATTTTGCAGTTGCATACATGTGTCAGATTTGGAGGGAGAAAGAAAAAGCTGAAGCAGTGTTGACTGTCATCATTCAGAAACAGCATCAAAGCACACAAATAGTTAAAAGGAACACAGATTTTACCTAGATAATGCAAAACATGCACACAATTTCTGCAAAAAACAAACAAACAAACAAAAAACATTTTTTTAAGCATCAAACGGACAGGTAATACACTAAAAAGCAGCTATGTGTATCATGTATTTGTTACTGTTTTCAGCTAGATTCAAAGTACATGTGGAAAACCTTTTGGCTGTGATTTTACCTAGATTCAGACTATATAAATATATGTGTGCACACACACACACACACACACACACACACACACACACACACACACACACACACACATACACACATACACACACACACATACACATATATATATATATATAATATTAGGTGTTTTTGGTTATTATTTTATTTGTAACTTTTGGTGTTGTTGTTGTTTTCAGCTTAGATTCAGATTACATACTGTGTGGATATCTGTACTGTGGTTTCAGCTAGATTCAAAATACATTTGTTTATTCTGATTGCTGCTTTTATTTGTTATTGTTGTTTTCAACTAGATTAAGAGGACATGTGTGGATATCTTGAAACTGTCCTTGGAGCTAGATTCAGAGTGCATCAGTGTATTTTATTCAATTGTTGCTTTCAGCCGACAAAGCTTTCCGCGACATGAAGGTGACCAAAATGAGCCAGTCCATCATTGTCAGCGGCGAGTCAGGTGCCGGGAAGACTGAGAGTACCAAGTACATCCTCCGCTATTTGACCGAGAACTGGGGAAGCAACAGCGGGCCTATTGAACAGCGCATACTGGAGTGTGAGCTAGCTTTGTTGTTTCGCTTGCTGCCCCCAACACCACCCCACATTCCCCTTGTTCCTCCACCATTTCCAATTCCACACCAGTGCTGTTGTTCAGCAGCACAAATTATGGCTTAATGTTATAAAAGCTAAAGTGCTTTTTTGCTGTTCATTTTAGAAAGAAGCCTGCACCAAAGTTGGTATGATGCAGTGTTGTCCTCTCTCTCCCCTTCCATCTTTATTATAAATTTATATAGACATATTTATATAATATACAGTAAAACAAGGCTCTCTGTGGCTCCTGGGCATTGCACCATGCAGGATGACTGAGTATGGTGTCACAAAAGATGATGTTGAGAATGTAGAACAACAGTCCAAGCATGTCCTGGTTCTATAGAAACTTTTAATCCAAATTTCTGCCCATGAAGGCTTTGCCAAGGCCTGCCTGGTTGGCTTGAGGGTGAGCTTTAAAATTGGAGGCAGAATCAGAGTGGTGGAGTATTTGAGGCAAATTATGCATAGTTCTGGTTATATTGGGTATTATGCATAGTTCTGGTTATATTCGGTATTATGTTATGCATAGTTCTGGTTATATTAGGTATTATATTAAGCATAGTTCTGGTTATATTAGTTGTTATAATATGCCTATTTTTGGGTGCAGCCAACCCCCTGCTGGAGGCCTTTGGTAACGCCAAGACTGTCAGGAACAACAACAGCAGTCGATTTGGCAAGTTTGTGGAAATCCACTTTGACAACAAGGTCAGTGCAAGTACATTAAAAAAAAAAATCTACTTGATTTGTCTGAGAAATTAAAAACAGATTGTATTTTACTTACATCTCATGTCAGTTTCACTCCACATTTTGAATTTCCAAGTGATTTGGGGGGGGGGGGGGGGGGGGGGAGGATTTCAGATATTTTCCTGTCCCCTTTGAAATCAGAACTTTTTTCCACTCTAAAAATCGCCCTGATATAACCACGCTGGTTGACTGGATGTAAATCACCAATTTACTTACTTACTCTGTCTAAGCTTGCTGTTCTGTAGGTTACCAAACGATCATTTGTGAAGACATGCAGGAGAAGGTCAGTGTTAAAGGGCTGATGTCTTCACCTGGTTGCACGTTCTGACAAATAATCTCTAAGCAAAGTCAGATGGCATCAGACTTTGTGCTTCATTGTCTTCTTTCTCACAAGATGCTGCCAGATAGTTTCTCACTAATAGCAAGTTATAGCAATCAATATAAGCATCCTTTTTTTTTTCTTTCTGTGAAATTGCTTAATGAACAAAACTATGACTGCTAGGAATTCTAACTTTTTAAGATCTGCCTTTCTGGTTCATTTAATGTATCCCCCCCCCCCCCCCCCCACTGAGGTTTTTCACTCATATACATAACGTCACATAACAGTGACGCAGTCTCTCAGACTCTCACTTGTGATATGATCAATTATGTTTATCCCTTATTTGAACATCATGGTTAAAGAGGCAATACTGTGTCTAAATTTCAAGTAAATAATTCAAACTAATCCAGCTGTTGACCTGGTTTTGTTTCAGAACATGGTGTGTGGCGGTTTCATCTCTCACTACCTGCTGGAGAAGTCGCGTATCTGCACCCAGAGCAAGGATGAGCGCAACTACCACATCTTCTACCGGCTGTGTGCCGGGGCCCCAGAGGAACTCCGTCAGAAACTGAAACTGGCCCCTCCAGACCAGTTCCAAGTTAGGAGCCAGCTTTTCTTTTTTCTTCAGTTTTTTTTTCTTTTTTTCTGTTTTTTCTCTCAGTTTTTGTTTGTTTTTGGTCTTCTGTAGTTGGGTAAATGTCAGTACAGATTTTGATTTTAACATGGTCATTTTCAAATTAGTTTTCAAATTTAACATTGTATTTAATGGGAAAAGAGCAGTTTAAAACTTTGATAGATATCAGTTTGTAGGGATAGGTTTTAATGTGGGAAGTTTCATACACATCATTTAGAATTTAAGTTTGTTTGATGGAGCTGTGACATATTTTGTAAAAGTAATGAAAAAAATTTCAAATTATTTATATAACTGTTTTAGTTTTTTGTTGTTGTTGATTTTTTTTTGATTTTTTTTTTTACAGTTTTGTTTTTTCTTCTTTCTTTCTGATTGGTTCATTTGTTTTGATTATTTCATTTATACATTCATTTTCAACCCTTTAAAAACAGTTTCTTTGTAGAACTGCAGAGAACCACTACAACACTTGAGAAATTAATGGCATTATCAAATATTGAAGGGGGGGGGTGCAGAATTATCTTGTCTTCTTGGTTTATGCAGTAAATGTTGCTGTACTCTTTGGTGAAACACAAAGCTTGCTTTCTGTGGATGTGCTTTTGTTGTTTTGTTTCCTCTAGTTTTGTTCAACTGTTTTCACTTGATTTCTAACATGTTTTCTTTAAACTTTCTCATTGATTTATTGATTTTGTTCAGACTTATGATTAGATTTAAAACACATGCACACACACACACACACACACACACACACACACACACACACACACACACACACACACACACAATGCACACACATACAAAACATTTATCCCAGTCTACCCTATCAAACTTGTATAAAGTGCCATGAGCAGAAACAGCGTTAAATAGACACACACACAGTGACACACACATACAAAACATTTATCCCAGTCTACCCTATCAAACCTGTATAAAGTGCCATGAGCAGAAACATCGTTAAAAAGACAGCCAATGGGTTCTGTTTCTTCTTTAAATGTCCACCCATTATAACTTCAAAGTTTCCATCCATTACAGCTTCTTTAATTTTTCATACATTAGAACTTTAAATTTTCACCCATTACAGTTTCTTTAAATTTCCTCTCATAACAGTGACAGCATAGTACTTAATTAAATTGTACTCAAGACAGTGACTTTAATATTGCTTATAATTATATACAGTTTTATCCCTTTAATTTTGGTACGTATATGTGATAATTTCAGTTCTTTTTAGTTTTCTGTTTGGAAGAAGAGGCAATTTGATCTTCACTATGTTATGCCTCAGGGGTGTTTCATTGTGAAGAAGCGGATACACAGTGAGATTTAACCAAAAGGTTGAGAGGGATCTGATGAGTTCCTATGGCAGCATTCTCAACTGTTCTGAAATATGATGTTGGCAGGCTGCACCTACTCTGCTCGGCCTTATGGTTGATACCATTCATGCATGTGCTGCGTTGAGTGTAGATTTGTGTACACTTGGTTTGCTGAACTAGAGGAGGTGGGTTGCTTTTCTGATTGTGTGCAAGGAATCTGTTTGGGCAGGTTTAGTTGTACGCAAAGTATCTTCAGAGGTGGGCAATCCTTCACTGCATTGTGAACACGCTGTATATAAATGCTGATGCATCTTGTTGTGTATGTGTTGTGTTGTATTCTCTTGTGTGTAGTATTTGCGTCGGGGCAACACGCAGTACTTTTGCTCACGCCAAACGGACAAAGCACTCCCCCAAAATAGGAGAAGTCAACAGGTGAGTTGCACTCAGCTAGTGAGCAGCTTTAATCATGTTGTAATAATGTTGTTTTTCAGGAGACTTGAGAGCAGACAGGTTTCATGGCTCATTAAATTACACTTAGTTAAGTCATACATTACAAAGTTAATCAGTATGTGACCCTCTCCCATGAAATCCGTGTTAAGTTGCAATTCAGATATTTTGAGATGTGTATAATTTTGAAGACTATAGCCCCTGCTGATTATTTTGGTATTCTAGGACTGATCAACAGCTGTGACTTAAGACTGTTTGGTATCCTAGGGCTGATTAGCATCTATGACTTAAGACTGTTTGGTATCCTAGGGCTGATTAGCATCTGTGACTTAAGACTTTGGTATCCTAGGGCTGATCAATAGCTCTGACTTAAGACTGTTTGATATCCCAGGGCTGATCGACAGCTGTGACTTAAGACTTTGGTATCCCAGGGCTAATCGACAGCTGCAACTTAGAACTGTTAGGTATCCCAGGGCTGATTGACAGCTGATACTTAAGACTGGTATCCTAGGGCTGATTGACAGCTGCGACTTAAGACTGTTTGGTAACCAAGGGTTGATTGACAGCTGCGACTTAAAACTGGTTTCATCAGAGAAGGTCACATATGATAGCAAGTGAGTTGGCGCAATTTCTTTTTCAGGATTCAAAAACGTGTACATGATTGTATAACCAGAGTTTGAAATTAGCATAGGAATACTGTGATTGTTTGGTCCTTTTAATTATTAAGCATATGTTTTAAGGTAATTTGTTGTGATTGTTGTGTTTAATTTTAACTCCACCTTTGAGATTGTGTGGGTTTTTTTGTTTTTTTTTCACAAGCATGATCTTTCTTTCCATCAGTTAGCATGAAATTTGCCACTTGAATGTTGGGAAAGATTTTCTGACAGCAAAAAAGATTTTTTCTGGTGAGACATTTAGTTGTAGATGACTAGAGAATTGCATGTTTTAAATTTTACATTTTTTGAGGGGGGGGGGGGGGGGGGGGGGGATTTATACTTATTTGCTTTGATTATCACAAGAGCCTCTTAGTATTTGTCAACATTGTTGTTTCATGGACAGGATTTGTGTTCAGGTTATCTAAAGGCACAAAACTGTTGAAATCAAGTAAATACCCAACAAGCTACCTGTATGTATTTCTCCACATAATTGCAATCAACCATGTTATCTGTTCTGAATGATATATTAAATTTATAAGAGCTGTCCATGCAGCTGACTCAAGAATCATCTGCTCAGGTTGCATTTGGTTTAATGGATTGAAACAAATATTTATTTATGCACTTCTAACTCCAATTTCATTTTCCCTGAATCAATATATGGCGGTGTTGTGGTGAGTTGACAATCTACAATATTTTTATTTTTGGAATATTTTGCCTTTGATGCCAGCACAATTTTTTTGGGTGGGGAATAAATGAATCATGGTTGCAGGGCTTTTCCCCTTCTCTGAGTCCTCTTGATGCGGGAACTTAAAGTGTCCACCTGCTTTACATGCAGAAATGAGAGAAAGCTTTCCCTTGGACAGTCTGCAGCCAATCAAAACCACCTGCTTATATATTATGCATGGAACACCGTTCCTGAAACTTGTTTAGGTGCTTCCTTGTTTGAGAATACAATGCACTGTAACAAGATCATTGCTTTCACAGGGGGTTGAGATGTTGGTGGTGTGGATATCTGGGGGTTTAGGTACACTATTTTTCAAGCTTGCTTTTTTAAAGGGATTTTCTCAGGAACAAAAATGCCTTCACTACTATGCAATAGATAGATCTGCTGACAGGCTGCCAAAAACTGGCAGTGCTCTTTCTCACACTTCCATGCGCACCCACATTTGACTTGTTTTTGTTTTTTACCTTCAATATAGCCACGCTCTATGAATTTTTTCTCTCGACAGAATGAGAATCCAGACATTTTGAGCATACTCTTTTGCTGTCTTAATATTTCTTTGTTTGTATTTAAAAAAAAATATTTTTGTTCTTTATTTTGTCCTTGGGAAGTGTGGGTTAACTGTGTGAACTGTGGAGGCCAGGTTATTCACCCTACTAATAAATTAGTGGTATCACTACAGATCGTCACCAAGATGTTATCACTGACTTGGGTTCATTCACTTTTATACATTGCTGGTATAAGGCATCTTTGTGTTTCATTATGCAACGGGTGAGGCATTTTGCACTCCGTCCCCAAATTTAAGGAGCGTTTGGGAACAATTGAAGGAGAAGGTTAAGTACTGCCAAGACTTAACTACATCTGCAAAGCACACTCATGACACAGTAGAGGGTTAGTACACGGGTGGTGGTGGTGGTGGCGCAACCCGACTGTCTACCTACGCCTGTGTGTGTGCCTCAAGTGTAACATAGCTGAAGTCACACAGATCGCTACCTAAACACCTGCCCTTTCACACAGAAGAGTCACTTGAGAAGGTTCATTCAGTGACAAACTTTACAAATTAGTTTTTTGTGGCATCACTGGTCAAGTTGTTGTTATGCTCGTAAAACACAACAAAGACGCACTCGGCGGCAGCTGGTTACTTCAGTCAGTTGCACCGCTATGATCCACCATTTTGATTTCAGATGAAATCAATAGAGTTGCATTGTAAAGCTAAAACAGCAATAAAAGCAACAAAAGCAACCCAAATTGCAATTGTACGAGCATACGATGCTAATCTACAAAGAAAAGTATAAGTTTAATGTTTACATAGCAAAATAAAGTGGAAATGGTCCCTATGAATCCACTGTGGCAAGAACGCAGCAGTAGACGAAAAACTTGAGCCGTGTTATAAACAATCTTCGTAACCTCTAACCTGTGACCTCTGATCCACACACAAATCGTTGATGTCACAAGAAAAAAATGGTTCCCTAACCACTACCACTGCCACCCATGTACTAACTCTCTCTGTTATACAGTTTGTGTTTGGGGGGGGGGGGGGGGGGTAAAGGAGGAACAGCAAATAACAGAACTTTGTTAATCTCTTCTCCATCTAAGCACCTTTGTCTTCACTGGGCTTACTCGATTTGAAAGCAATGAATTACGTGGTAATGTTAAATGTGAACATTTATGGTATGGGGTATTGGTTGTTCAGTTGTACTTTCTTTCCTCTTATTCAAAGGGAAATCTCAGAATTTTGAACATTTGGAAGAGGAAACAAAATTTGTAAGACCAGTGCATATTTTTGTTCATTGGTATTTGGAGTGATCATTGAGAGAATCAGATATTTTGTCATAATCCCCTGATAAGTCATGCTCTTAGGACAAAACAGGAAATTCTCTTCAGGCATATAACTTGTCTTATGTGAGAAATACAAATTAAATAATTGCATATTTGAGTTACATACCCTTAAAAATGACCTGTAGAGTTGTAGTAATAATTCTCATTTCTTTCTTCTTCTTTTTTTGTTTTTGTTGTCCTTCCTTTCATCGCAGTATTCATTGAACTGCACACTCAAGATGTTGTGTTCATTCAGATGCGATTATCATTCTGTACCTGCTAGTTTTGATCAGTTTCAGTGACCGTGACATACATGTTTTCTGCCTTGTTTCACCCTCTGTCTTGACTCTTTCTCTTGTGGAATTGTTCGAGGTAAACCAGAGATCTACTACATTTAAAATTTGTATACACTGATCATGATGGAGTATGTGTATATGTTTCTCAGTGCATGTCTGTCGCTGGTAGTTATCGTTTGCTTTTTTTCTACTTTTTGTGGTTGTTGCTGGTCATTTGCACTTTGCTGTCATGGGTGATTGTTGGCTTTGAGTCGTGCGATGGAGTGTTGTCAATGTGTGCCAGTGCATGAAGTGAAGGCTTTGAGCGCTGTACAGTGAGCAACACAGAGGTGCTGGGCAAACTGCTGCATTCACAAAGACTTCCCTTAGGTCATGTGTGTCAGAGATTGGTCACCTTCAACAATTAATGCTGATAGCCTTAAAAATGATGAGAGAAGCAGAATCAAGGGGAAAACCCCCATTGATTGTGTATCTGTGCTTCAGAGATCTGGTAACCTTCAGTTAACGTTGATAGCCTTAAAAATAATGAGAGAAGGATACTGTCAGAATGTCAGCGCTGAA
This sequence comes from Alviniconcha marisindica, assembly GCA_018857735.1. Lineage (NCBI taxonomy): Eukaryota > Metazoa > Mollusca > Gastropoda > Provannidae > Alviniconcha > Alviniconcha marisindica. Next base: position 402,777 of record JABMCL010003855.1, read on the forward strand.
TTATTCGTGGAAAGAATGAATGAATGAAAATATGTATATGGTGCATAAAAACCTCCACACAAAGCCATGCCTGTTCACAGAAGTGACTTTGAAAGCCAAAATCCGTGTAAATATTGAAGGTAACCTTGTGTTTAACCAGTAGATGCTTTGGAAGCCAAAATCCCTGTCAATATTGAAGGTAAACTTGTGTTTAACCAGTAGATGCTTTGGACATCTCTCAGCTGAAATATCTAAATCTGAATTTAGCTGCACAGAAATTAATAAACAGTAAATTGTGCTTAGCAAACACTCAGAATTTTTGTCCTTAATGTTAATAATAAGTAGGTTAACTTCAACTGTATTACATGTATAAATTTTCTTAAGCACTTCGGTGCAGTCACGCAAAGAAGGTACAGCAGAAGCTTTACTGTAAGCTCCATTTCCCTTTGCAGTACTTGAAGCTGGGGAGTCTACATGACCCAGTGCTGGATGATGTACGTGACTTCAAAGTGTGTAATGAGGCCATGACCAAGATGGGGGTCAGCGACGCCGACAAGATGACCGTCTTCATGTTGGTAGCCGCTGTCCTTCATCTTGGCAACATCACCTTCGAGGAGAACCAGGACGATGCCAGAGGTCAGTATGTGTATAGTGCCCTCACCATTATGTCGGTAGCCCTGTCCTTCATCATGACAACATCACCTCTGATGCCAAAGGTCAGACTATAGTGCACTCACCTTCATGCTGATAGCCGCTGTCCTTCGTCATGGCAACATCACCTTCGAAGAGAACCAGGACAATGCCAAAGGTCGGTATGTGTATAGTGCACTCACTATGGTGGGGAGCAGGGATAGCTCAGTTGTTAGAGCGCCGGACTCGTGATTGAAAGGTTGCAGGTTCGAATCCCTGCAGGAGCGGCAGGAGAATTTTCTTCTCCAGGGTCAACTTCCTGTGCTGACTCTTATTTCGGTATCCGTTCCACCCCCGTGTTACCGCAGTAGCATGTAAAAGATCCTGGTCATTCTGCCAAAAGTGCAGGTGGCAGGTTACAACTAAACACGCATACACCTTACATATGCAGCTTTGCATGAAGTGGCATGGTTGCATGGTGTACACAGAACTTGCGCTGAGGTGGCAGCAATTTCAAGTGGCACTAGCTCTGCCAGCGCTGTAAGTACACCACTTCGGTGGATATTAAAAAATGTGCTATAAAAAGCTAGTCACTCATGTAGAATCACATGCAAGCGCAGTGGACGGAGAATAGCGCTATGTAAAAGCAATCACCATCAGCATCATCACCGTTATGTCAGTAGCCCTGTCCTTCAACTCGGCAACATCACCTTCAAAGAGAACCAGGACGATGCCAAAGGCCAGTATGTGTATAGTGCACTCATCTTCATGTTGGTAGCCACTGTCCTTCATCTTGGCAACATCTCCTTCAAAGAGAACCAGGACATGGTTGGTTAAAGCTTTACGTCCACCGAAACTGTAGGTTTGTTAGGGACGGGAGCCCAGGACATCCACCTTGACTTTCACACAGCTCCTGAGCTCTGCTAGGACAAGGCTAAAGGTCATACTGTGTATAGTGCCCTCATCTTCATGCCGATAATATACTACTTCTGAGTGATTCATCTTGGCATCATCTCCTTTGAAGAGAAGCAGGACAAGGCTAAAGGTCAGACGGTATAGTGCACTCGTCTTCATGTCGATAGTGTACTACTTCTCAGTGATGTTTGCTGTCCCTCATCATGGCAACATCACCTTTGAGGAGAACCAAGATGATGTGAAGGGTCAGTCTGATGTGACTGAAGGAACTGGTCATCCTGAAGGAACTGGTCTATCCTGAAAGAACTGGTCTGGTCATCCTGAAGGAACTGGTGTGGTCATCCTGAAGGAACTGGTTTGATTGATGATCGCTTATATAGCGCTATTCTCCGCTCTCTTGAGCAGACTCACTGCGCTCGCATGTGGTTCTACGTGAGTGACTAGCTTTTCATAGTGCATTTCTTGGATATCCACCGAAGTGGTGTACTCACAGCGCTGACATGGCTGGTGCCACATGAAACTGCAGCCGTCTCGGCGCAAGTTCTGTGTACACCATACAATCATGCACCATGTCACTTCATGCAAAGCCACATACGTAAGGTGTATGCGTGTTTAGCTGTAACCTGCCACCTGCACTTTTGGCAGAATGACTGGGGTCTTTTACGTGCTGCTGTGGTAACATGGGGGTGGAACAGATACCGAAATAAGAGTCAGCACAGAAAGTCGACCCTGGAGAAGAAAATTCTCCCGCTGCTTCTGCAGGGATTCGAACCCGCGACCTTTCAATCACGAGTCCGGCGCTCTAACCATTGAGCTATCCCCGCCCCTGAACTGGTCATCCTGATGGAACTGGTATGGTCATCCTGAAGGAACTGGCCCATCCTGAAGGAACTGGTCATCCTGAAACATGTTTTGTTCAAGAAGACTGGCCTGCCTTTAATGAACAAACAGAAGAGATCAGAATAGGAACTCACGTTGGGGGATCTTGAAAGCTTGAGAATTTTGGAGTGAAGTTTGTGGGAAGCCCTAGTGATGTAGTAGAAGATACCTGGTGATGGTTTTTAACTTGCAGATTTGTGCCAGGTAGTGGCAGATGACACCTGGTAATGTGTGTCTGACTGTGTGCAGGTGGGTGCAAGGTGATGGCTGCTGCAGAAGATTCACTCACCACGGCTGCTGGTTTGCTGGGCGTGGATCGCGAAGAGCTGCGTGACTCGCTCATCTCCCGTGTCATGCAGGCCACACGTGGTGGCGTCAAGGGAACTGCCATCAAGTGAGATGTGTACCATTTGGTGTCCTTTACCCTCTGATTTTTTCTGTGTGTCTTTCTTCTTATTTATTATTATTTTGTTGTTGTTGTTGTATTTTGTTCCCCACTTTATTAATCCATTGTGGGAAATTTGGTTACCTTACCTAGCAGCTGCAAGAGCTGTGGTATCTAAGTCTGACATGTGTAGGTGATGTTTTGGTGCTTTCCTACTGTGGTGTGATGGATTGCCTGTTAAATTTTAGGCCCAGGCAGATGAAAATGTTCTTTTTTTGATTTCCAACTGCCTCAAGATCTTTTACATGCACAACCAGAAGGGTATGTCTGGAATGCTTCTTGTCCTCATCCGATGAACTAGGCATTCAGTCCAGCATCCCCCGCCAGACCAGTGGGGATAGCTGTGTTCTCTGTGCATCCTTTTGCTAGATGGTTGACTGGGCATTGAAAATCAGTTGTTCTGTATATCTACTCATAATACTCCCTAGTGTGTGCGTGTGCACGCGCATGCATGCGCATGTGTATGTGCATGCATGCTTAATTGATTGTGCTTCTTAGACATTAGACTCTAGAATGTGCATGTGAAAATACATGCTTCTTCTCTTCAACCCCTTCACTGTAAACTTGCACAGTCTTGTGTGGAAGCCATTTCTGTGGACGTTATAAATTATCATTCATTCATTCATCTTTTCTATATTTATGAAGCCTTTTTTATGGACATTATAAATATAAATTATCATTCGTTCAGTCATTCACCATTTCTGTCTTGACATCCTGCAGAATTCACTCATGGTTTCATGGACAACTAAGTCATTTAGATGTTTTGAAAATGAGATGTTATGTGCATTGTAATTTTGTTCTCGTTAATCTCTGTGCCTTCGTTGTTTTTGCCAGGGTTCCTCTGAAACCTCACGAAGCAGCCAGTGCCCGAGATGCGCTGGCCAAGGCAGTGTACGGCCGCATGTTCGACTACATCGTGGAGTCCGTCAACAAGGCCATCCCCTTCTCACATTCCATCTCCTACATTGGTATCCTGGACATCGCTGGATTTGGTATGTTCACAGGAATTCATTCATCTGTCTAGTCAAGTACTTCTTTATTCTGTTTAGAGGAAAACGTGGGTGCCAAATATGAATTGCAGACAAACAAAGAAATGATATCTACATGTATAAAAGATGCACAGTTTAAGAATGTGCAGTAGCATACAGGTAAGATTAAAACCCCAAGTATTATTTAAATAAAGTATATACTATTGAAATGTATTCTGAAAATAAAAAGTCATATGCATAATGTGATTGACGTATAACACATTAATAGGCACAAGTACAGTTATTACTATTTTCATTCTATCCTTTCACACCCACATCCACATCCATACACCCTCTACCCCCCTCCACACACACACACCTCTGCACAGTCCCCTTCTGTCTCCCCCGCTCCACACACACACACATACACACACACACACACACACACACACCACACATGCACGCATGCATGCACACATTCACACATACATTCACACACACACACACACACACACACACACACACACACACACACACACACACACACACACACACACACATACATGTACACACACACACACACACATACACATACACACACAAGTACACAAACTTGACTTGGTTGGGTTTGTTGTTGACTGTTGCATCAAGAACTGTGAGCCAGTTTTTTTACTTGTAGTATGTGCACTTATGGTGACTTGTGTTTGAAACTGGTAAAGAAGAGTTTTATGTGTGTGGTTCACCATGATGTGATCCTGTGCAGTTGCTGGTGTTAAAATCCAAGAACAGCATTCAATAGACATGTATCATCAACACAGCAACCTGTAATGGATGGATGTAATATGATTTAGTATCTGGAAAAAGAGCTTTAGAGAAAAAGTAGTATGAATGAGTGTGTCAAAATATTACTAGTATAAATGAGTGTGTCAAAATACTAGTAGTATGAATGAGTGTGATTTTTTTTTTTGTAGTATGAATGAGTGTGTCAAAGTATTAGTAGTCTGAATGAGTGTTTCAAAGTATTATTGTAGAGGATGGATGCGTGTTACGTGAATAATTCCCACAGTGATGTGCTTGGCAAATTTGAAGAAGAAAACAAAATCCAGGCACTGACTGACTCCATCCAGCTCTCCTTGCGTCTGTGAAGTTATCAGATCTGTGTTAGAATGTGCACTCTTTTTTCTTTTCTTTCTAAGGTACGCATTCAAGGATTAGTGTTTTGAATTATGTATTTATTTTATGTTCATGATTGCAACCTTATGTTCTGTGTGTGCAGAGTACTTCCAGGTCAACAGTTTTGAACAGTTCTGCATCAACTACTGCAATGAAAAACTCCAGCAGTTCTTCAACGAGCGCATTCTGAAAGAGGTGATTATCACCAGCAGCTATTGTTGTTTTTCATTTTTTAAAGAAGAAATAAAGCAACCCAACGATGACACATTAATTTATTTTGTCATAATTATCATTAAGTAAGTTTGCGTGTTCATGTGCTTTACACATGTTAGTTTTCTCTGTTTTTATAGAAATAACCAATTGTATTGATTGAGATAACTACAGTTTTGATTGAAATAACTACAGTTTTGATGGAAATAACTCGTAGTTTGGATTGAAATAACGACAGTTTTGATTAAAAGAACCTACAGTTTTGACTGAAATAACTGCAGTGTTGATTGAAAAACCTACTGTTTGTTTCATAGATTCTTGTTTGCTTTGTGTCAGTGATATGATTGGTAATTCTTCATTCAGGAGCAAGCTCTGTATGAAAAAGAAGGGCTGAATGTGAAGCGCATTGAGTGTTTGCTTTGTGTCAGTAATATGATTGGTAATTCTTCATTCAGGAGCAAGCTCTGTATGAAAAAGAAGGGCTGAATGTGAAGCGCATTGAGTGGACGGACAACCAGGACTGCATTGGTGAGTCGTTGGTTACATCGCCACGGTTTGTACAGTCCTCTCTTCATGATATTGTGAGAGTCCCAGTAGTTGGGGCAACAGCTAGTCCACAACATTTGAGAATACTTGAAAGTCCTTGAGTTTTCGAAGCCCTTTTCAAGGCCTTGAAATTCCTTAGGTGTCAGTTAAAATGACTCGCAGTCCTTGAAAGTCCTGGAACATTGAGATTTGGGTACAGACACAAGAGGAGAGAGATTTGGGTAGTCTAATAGAATGCCTTGAGAAAAATCTGAACATACAACAAGGGCAATGGAAACTGTTGAAGCGATGTGACGGTGATGTTGTTTGCTGAGCTGTTAGATGTTGGAGCAATGTGACGGTGATGTTGTTGTTTGCTGAGCTGTTAGATGTTGGAGCAATGTGACGGTGATGTTGTTGTTTGCTGAGCTGTTAGATGTTGGAGCGATGTGACAGTGATGTTGTTGTTTGCTGAGCTGTTGAATGAATAAGAAAGATCAATTAGATGTTGGAGCTATGTGACAAATGAGAAAGATCAATTAGATGTTGGAGCTGTGTGACAAATGAGATAGGTCAGTGAGATGCTGGAGCTATGTGACAAATGAGACAGATCAGTGAGATGCTGGAGCTATGTGACAAATGAGATAGATCAGTGAGATGCTGGAGCTATGTGACAAATGAGACAGATCAGTGAGATGCTGGAGCTATGTGACAAATGAGACAGATCAGTGAGATGCTGGAGCTATGTGACAAATGAGACAGATCAGTGAGATGCTGGAGCTATGTGACAAATGAGACAGATCAGTGAGATGCTGGAGCTATGTGACAAATGAGACAGATCAGTGAGATGCTGGAGCTATGTGACAAATGAGACAGATCAGTGAGATGCTGGAGCTATGTGACAAATGAGACAGATCAGTGAGATGCTGGAGCTATGTGACAAATGAGACAGATCAGTGAGATGCTGGAGCTATGTGACAAATGTGACAAATGAGACATCAGTGAGATGCTGGAGCTATGTGACAAATGAGACAGATCAGTGAGATGCTGGAGCTATGTGACAAATGAGATAGATCAGTGAGATGCTGGAGCTATGTGACAAATGAGATAGATCAGTGAGATGCTGGAGCTATGTGACAAATGAGACAGATCAGTGAGATGCTGGAGCTATGTGACAAATGAGATAGATCAGTGAGATGCTGGAGCTATGTGACAAATGAGACAGATCAGTGAGATGCTGGAGCTATGTGACAAATGATGTTGTTGTGTGCAGAGCTGGTGGAAGCCAAGGCCACTGGAATCTTCGACCTTCTGGACGAGGAGAGCAAGCTGCCCACACCCAGACCTGAACACTTCACCTCCGAAGTGCACGCTCGCAACAAGAATCACTTCAGGCTGAGCGTCAGTTCACTTCTGTTCAAAGACTAGTTTTCCCTGTACTTAGCCGTGATCTGTTTGTGCATGTGGATGAAAAATAGTGACTTAAAACATTAAACCAGACGAAAATAGATTTTTTATTTTTTTTTAAAGGAAGGGGAAAAATGTGGTAACTGAATAATAGACTGAAACACATAAAAGGTTCAAAAGAATGTGTGTTTAGTATGACACAAACACACAATCTGCAAATTTTTGGGGTAATCTCTTTGTCAACTACAAAACAACACTTAACAATTAAATGGTTGAAAGTGATGAAAAATTAGATGAGAAGCAAAATAACTTGTTTGTGTTTTTGGTTGAACTGTTATTTCCTTGTTGAATAATAGAGAAAATGTGAATAATAGCGAAAATGTTACAGGTGCATGCTTCTGTAATGTACGTCTAACTCACAGCTGATGCAAAATCTGTGTTCATTACACAAGGTTTAACGAAAGTATGCTGTTTTACCTCGCAGCATCCACGCAAGTCGAAGCTGAAAACTCACCGTGATGTGAGGGACGACGAGGGATTCCTTATCAGACACTTCGCTGGCGCCGTCTGCTACCACACTGTCAGTTGCTTTTCCTATTTCCTTCTTTTTTTCTTTCTTTCTTTACGTTGATTTTTGTTGTTGTTGTTTTTAATGTGTGTGTGTATGTGTGTGTATTGTTATGTGTTGTCTTTTGGAGTGGGTGTGAGGGAGGGCCTTTTTTATAGTAAAAATATGTATGGTTGTTTAAGTGTGAAGGTTGTGACTGGTGTAAATGATTACTATGTATAGACACCATCACCACAGGGTCTAGCTCAAATTTGTCCTACTTTTTTTTAACCCTTTTACTGCCGTACTTGCCACGGCGCCACTCTGAAAACAACCACTAAAAGTGCCAAATTTGAAATCATTAAGACCTTTTTTACCCCCTTTGCATGCACATGTAAAAGGATTTCTATCAAAGTGCACAATATTGAATGCAGATTTGTTTTCAGCCCAGAAATGTTTACAGTGTGAGGCAGTGAAGGCGATAAATCGGGGGGCGAGCTTTCTGTTTTATTTCTGCTTCGTTGGTTGACAGAACATTAAAATCCTGTTCCAAAGTATTGGTCATGCAGTCTTGTTCTTTACCAACCCCAAAATGTATATGCTGCTCTGCAAGTTTTAAGATATTCATTATTGTCCTGCAGGGCTTGAATTTAATAACGTGAAACCTGTGCACCATGTGGCACTGGCATTTGCCATTATGCATTTATATAACGTTTAAAACATTTTCTTTTTATTGTTTCTGTTCATTCCAGTTTTATATTTTTGTGTAATCTGGTGTCGATAAATTAGACAGAATGGTTAACAATACCAGCATGTCCTAGCCTTATGTGCTCTTTTAGCAGGAGTAATATTCAAGGGACCAACTCTTCCAAAATTTGTGTTTTGATGTTTGCGTCTGTATGTTTTGTTTTATATTTGTGTAGGGATTGGTTTTGTGAACTGACTTGAGAAAGGTTTATATAAATATGATAATATATGAGAAGCTTTAAAGTGTGCATATGTATGTTTTGTTTTATGTTTCTTTAAGGATTAGTTTTGTGGACTGATCTGAGAAAAGGTTGATGCATATATGTATGAGAGGTTTTGAAGTGTGTGTTTGCTTATGACTGAGTTTGATTGTCCTGAGGTGACCGTGCGTGGTTGACAAGATGTTAAAATCCACTAACTAGCTAACGGACTAACTGTGAACAGAACCAGTTCCTGGAGAAGAACAACGATGCCCTCCACGCCTCCCTGGAGTTCCTGATCCAGGACAGCAAGAATCCCCTGCTGCAACAACTGTTTGCCGGAGACAGCAAGAGCTCTGGCAAGCTCAACTTCATCAGTGTGGGGTCCAAGTTCCGCAGACAGCTGGACGTCCTAATGGAGAAACTCAGGTCCACTGTGAGTAGCGTTTGCCCTCAGGGTGTGACCTTAGTGAAGTTTATCTGTCTTGTACTTACAATGATACATGGATATTTATTTGCCAGTAATGCTTATGTGTAGGCAGGGATTTGTCTTGGTGATGTTCCAGTCATACAGTGCATTAATAAATGGACAAAACATGTAACAGTCTCATTCATGCAATGTAAGCTACCACACACGCACACACACATACACACACACACACACACACACACACACACACACACACACACACACACACACACACAAAGTCATCCTTTAGACTTTAATTCTGTATGTGAAATTTCCTCATTAAAATCAGTAGTAAGGCATGAAAATACCCCTCAGAAATTTAACGGGTGACAACGTCACCAATTTTTCTCTGAGACAAACCACCCAACACAGGCGATGAGTGCAAAACATTGTCGAACAAACAGCAAGGTCTCACAGCATCATTCTGAATCAGCGACTAGAGTGTTTACATGTGCACAATCTCTCCAGTTCCAAATTTGGTGCTCTCATGCATGTTCAAGTACTCACACAATAAAGGGGGAACACTGACACAATTTTAGGCTTCCTAAGTTTAAAAACAAAATAAAAAACAGCACCCTTTAGAAGAAAAAAAATATGAGTGTAAAAATACAGGGTCAAGTCTACTCTCTAGAGTTGTGGAAAATGGGGAACCTAGGCTTGGGGCTCCCTGAAACCCCCATGCAAAATGGGGAGCCCTGGCCTGGGTTCCCTGAAACCCCCATGCAAAATGGGGAGCCCTGGCCTGGGCTCCCTGAAACCACCATGCAAAATGGGCAGCCCTGGCCTGGGTTCCCGGAAACCACCATGCAAAATGGGGAGCCCCGGCTTGGGTTCCATGAACCCCCCCCCCCCCCCCCCATGCAAAATGGGGAGCCCTGGCTTGGGTTCTGTGAAACCTCCATGCAAAATGGGGGGCCCTGGCTTGGGTTCCATGAAACTTCCATGCAAAATAGGGAGCCCTGGTTTGGGGCTCGCTGAAACCCCCATGCAAAATAGGGAGCCCTGACTTGGGGCTCCCTGAAACCCCCATGCACAATAGGGAGCCCTGACTTGGGGCTCCCCGAAACCCCCACGCAAAATAGGGAGCCCTGACTTGGGGCTCCCTGAAACCCCAGCGTTGATTGCGCAGCCTTCATTTTCTGCCAGGGTGGGTCCAGGTGTGGGACTGAGCCCTGGTGATGCTGCTGCCACTCACTGCCACAACTCTTACGCATGCACCTTACATATGTGGCTTTGCATGAAGTGACATGGTGCATGGTTGTATGGTGTACACAGAACGCGCTGAGATGGCAGCAGTTTCTTGTGGCACCAGCCATGCCAGTGCTGTAAGTACACCACTGCGGTGGATATTCAAAAACGCGCTATAAAAAGCTATTCACTCACGTAGAATCACATGCGAGTGCAGTGAGTCTGCTCAACAGCGGAGAACAGCGCTATATAAAAGCGATCAATAATAATAATAATAACTCTGTTCGGTGATCCATTTCCAGAAAGGCATGGCTCGTTACTGAACAGTCCCTTGTGATCCCATCATTCCGCTGACAACTTGCTTTATGCCGGTCAAACTGTCACAGATGTGCAAGTCCACAGCATTCAGTCTTAGAGTTAACCTCTTGTTCAGTAAGGGGAGGGGGGGGGGGGAAGATCCCAACAAATTAACTCCATTGCCATGTTGATAAAATTTGTTTTGTTTTTCATTATTTTCATGTCAGCTGTTGGTTGCTTTGAAAAAAGGCATCTTTGTGGAAAATAGCATATTACCTGATTGCGCCTGAAGGCATGCATCTGAATCGTTTTAATGTTTCGATCCGTGTAATATTTAAGATTTTTTTTTTAAAATCCATTGGGCTGAATGGAATTTGCATTGCATTTTATTGTAATGCATTGCATAGTTATGCATTCCCAGCATTGCTTTATGTGTGTGTGTGTGTGTAAACATTTCTTTTCCCCAAACTGTAGACCTGCCATGTTTTCTGTTCCTTGCTGCTCTCTTCAGCTGTCTCAAGTCTCTTGTTTGCTGCCTGTATTAAGTCATGTAAATTAAGCTTTGTATAGCCATTATGCTCATGTGTGTGTGTGTGTGTGTGTGTGTGTGTGTGTGTGTGTGTGTGTGTGTGTGCATGTAGGCACTTAGAATAATCTCCATGAACAAGATTTTGTGTTTTATAAGTACTTTGATTATTACTATCATCAACCAGGGCACCAACTTCATCCGGTGCATCAAGCCCAACACGAAGATGGTGGATCACCTGTTTGAGGGAGCCAACATCCTCAGCCAGCTCCAATGTGCAGGTACCACTGCCTTCTGCTCAATTAACCCTTTTGCTCTGGGATGGGTTCAAATACCTTTACCATCTACATTGTCACTTTTTATGCAGGTTGCGGGGGGAGGGGGGGCGGTTAAATTCTATGTTTGTGAATGATCTGATTTTGAAATGCAGCAAGAATTAAGACTGTTTCTGATTGCCTCTTAGGTATCAGTGTGTTGTTGTTGTTGTGTGTGTGTGTGTTGAGGGGGTGTGGAGAATTATTTATATTTTTCTGATTGCCACTGACGTATCAGTGTGTTGTTGTTGTTGTTTTGTGTGTGTGTGTGTGTTGTTGTTTTTTGTTTGTTTTTTAGGGGGTGGGGAGGTGGGGGAAGAAGTGTGGGTTTTGTGTGAAGGAAAATGTGTTTGTGCCAAAGTACAATGCAAAAGTTTGTAGACGAGTGTATGTAGTTACCAGAGCATTGTGTGGGATTTTGTAGATCAGCAATGTGTTGGTGTTGACTGTATGATTTTGTGGATCAGTTGACTGTATGATTTTGTGATCAGTTAACTGTATGATTTTGTGATCAGTTAACTGTATGGTTTTGTGGATCAGTTAACTGTATGATTTTGTGGACTGTATGATTTTGTGGATCAGTTAACTGTATGATTTTGCGATCAGTTAACTGTATGATTTTGTGGATCAGTTAACTGTATGATTTTGTGGATCAGTTAACTGTATGATTTTGTGGATCAGTTGACTGTATGATTTTGTGGATCAGTTGACTGTATGATTTTGTGGATCAGTGTATCCAGTATGTACCAGAGTACCATGCAAGAGTTTGTAGACCAGATTAACTTTGGCTGTAAGTGCCAGTTTTGATTATGCAACATTTTGTGGACAGGATTTGTGCCCCAGGGAACTGCAAGATTTTATGGACCCATGCAGCAAAAGTAGTAGAATGCATGTACCAGAGTGCCATGCAAGATTTTATGGACTAAGCTGTATTATGTATGTGCAAGAGTGTTGTGCAAGATCTTATGACTCAGTGTTTATGTATACCAGGATATTGTACAAGACTTTGTGGACACATGTAGTAAGGATATATGCACCAGGGAATCTTGCACGATTTTGCAGACAGTGTGTGTATGCAGAGTATCATGCAAAATTTTGTAGACAATGTGTGCATGGAGAGTATCGTGCAAGATTTTGCAGACTGCGTATGTAAGCAGAATATTAGGCAAGATTTTGTAGACTGTGTGTGTAGGCAGAATATTAGGCAAGATTTTGCCGACTGTGTATGTAAGCAGAATATCAGGCAAGATTTTGCAGACTGTGTATGTAGGCAGAATATTAGGCAAGATTTTGCCGACTGTGTATGTAAGCAGAATATCAGGCAAGATTTTGCCGACTGTGTATGTAAGCAGAATAACAGGCAAGATTTTGCAGACTGTATATGTAGGCAGAATATCAGGCAAGATTTTGCAGACTGTGTATGTAAGCAGAATATCAGGCAAGATTTTGCCGACTGTGTATGTAAGCAGAATAACAGGCAAGATTTTGCAGACTGTATATGTAGGCAGAATATCAGGCAAGAATTTGCAGACTGTGTATGTAGGCAGAATATCAGGCAAGATATTTCAGACTGTGTATGTAGGCAGAATATCAGGCAAGAATTTGCAGACTGTGTATATAGGCAGAATATCAGGCTAGATTTTGTGAGCCAGGGAATGTAGGCATGAGTGTTGTGAAAGATTTGGCAGCTGTCAGTGTCAATCTGATAGCTATGTTGATGTTGGCGCATCAAAGCATTTGTTTTCAAGAGCTCTCCTGATAGATAATTATGTGGTCCTGTGTCTTTAACAGGCATGGTGTCGGTGCTGGAACTGATGCAGCAGGGTTACCCATCACGCACACAGTTCTCTGAGCTGTACAACATGTACAAGAAGTACCTGCCTCCAGAGCTCTCTCGTCTGGACCCACGACTCTTCTGCAAGGTAAAAATTGACAGGGACATTTGACGCTATATTTACCTGTATTTTGTAGTTAAGCACAGTTCTGTCTCTTGCGAATCATACACCATGTGAAAGTTTAACCTTTCGAGATTGTGAGGTAAAAATTATCAGGGAGATTTGATGCATTTCTGTTTTGTAGTTCTGTCTTGAACTTGAAGTCTTTTTAACCTCTGAGATGGGTCAAGTAAAATGCAGCGGCAATATTTGATGTGTTCTTTCATTGGTAGTTCAAAAATGTGTTAACCCTTCAGCATCATACATTATCTTTTTTTCTTTTTTTTTATGTTCATCTTTCAGCATAATACACAATCTAAAATCAGTTTTACCTTCTGAGATAGGTACTGTTAACATTTATTTTATTTTATTAAAGATTTCATGTATTGCTGCATTTTATAGTTAGGAAAAACTTAATCTCAGCGTCACACATGGTGGTCTTTTTATCTCAGCATCACACACAGTGGTCTTTTTTACCCTCTGAGATTTCCATGCCCATATTGCATATATTAAAATTTACTGACACTCACTTTGCAGGTGGGTCGGTAGGAAGCGTTCTTTGCAGGCTTTGAAATTCTTTCCAATATTCCTGACTAATTAAATAAAGACCATGTTCATGATTTGAAGAAAAGTTGTCAGGTTGTTTTGATCTAACTCAGAATCATCCATTTCTTTGATCTTTCAACTCATAAGAGAATAATCCATTTTTTTGATCTTTCACCTCAGAATAATGCATTTCTTTGATCTTTCAACTCATAACAGAATAATCCCTTTCGTTTCAGTCCCTCTTCAAAGCGCTGGGCCTTGATGACAAGGACTTCAAGTTTGGGTTGACCAAGGTGTTTTTCCGACCGGGCAAGTTTGCCGAGTTTGACCAGATCATGAAGAGCGACCCTGAGAATTTGGCCGAGCTGGTGAAGAAGGTCAAGAAATGGCTGCTTTGCTCCCGGTGGAAGAAGGCGCAGTGGTGTGCCCTCTCTGTCATCAAGTGTGAGTGATAATAATAATTAAGGTATTTCTAAAGTGCAAAATCTCCACAGAGACTTCTAAGCGCATGCACACACACGCACGCATGCATGAACACACACACACACACACACACACACACACACACACACAGAGGAGCAGTCTGGTTATACAAAGCTAAATTTACACAGATTAAACAGTTTTTTAATATGATCAGTGCTTGTACTTGTAGTGATCAATGTTTTAATTGTTCCAAGAAAAGGAATTGGGAGGAGTGGTAGGAGGAGGTGTACGGGACCACAAGAAAGATGATAGAATAGTAATGACTGACCACTATGATACTATCAGGGTTTTTTCTCCATTTATTTTTATATTTTTATACAAAGATTAATATGTGATTTTGACTCAAAATCCTTTTCAGACTACTGAGGTTTTCACGTCTTGTGGGCAGTTCAAAAACATTTGTATGAAAAAACTTAATTTTGTGTAATTTATCTACAAATATTGACGTTGTTATGCCTTGCCATGTTTTGTCCTGTCTCATTTTGTCTCTTACTCTGTTTTATCTGGCCTGATAGAATAATAATTATTGACCAATATCAGTTTTCTCTCTCTGTTTTATTTTATTTTATTACTTAGATTGATATGTGAGTTTGATTCAAAGTCCATCTCAGACTATTCAGGTTTTCACATCTTGTGTGTAGTTAACATTGTTAATGCCTTGCCATGTTTTGTCTTGTTTGGTTTTGTCTCTTACTATGTTTTTCTCTGGACTGGTCTTGCACAGGAATTTTTCATCTGCCATTAGTTATGGTTCTGAAACTTCCTATGTAAAACTGTGTGATGATTTTGTTTGCAGTGAAAAACAAGATCAAGTTCCGTGGTGAGCAGTTTGTGATGATCCAGAAATCAATCCGCATGTGGATGTGTGTCCGCAAGTTCAAACCAAAGTTAGTATTGTCTTCTTTTTCCCCCTTCCTTTTAATAATAGTTTTATTTTGCATTGCTGAACATTTTTCAGGATTGTTTTCTTTGTGTGTGTGTGTGTGTGTGTGTGTGCGCGCATGTAGATGCATGCATGAGTGTGTGTGTGAGTGTGTTTGTTAGCTTTTGATATTTAACCAAAAGAAGATTGTAAGATACTGTTTTGACCACACACAAAAATATTACAGTTCATTTACATGTCAATATATGCATTGGAAATATAACTGAGTACATCACTGTTTCATAACGTAACTTCAGGAGATCAGCTTTTGAAACGTTGGAGGGACAAGGTGGAGCATGTGTGTGACCCTACCTTTCAAAATTAGTCAGATGGATACTAGGCCACTTTCATGAGATGATACGGAAGGTGAAGCTAAACCGTTGATTGTGCAGGTATGAGATGATAGAGAAGGTGAACCATTGATTGTGCAGGTATTAGATGATACAGGAGGTGTGATTGTGCCAGTATGAGATGATACAGAAGGTGTGACTGTGCAGGTATGAGATGGTACAGAAGGTGTGATTGTGCAGGTATGAGATGATACAGAAGGTAAACCTTTGATTGTGCAGGTAGGAGATGATACAAAAGGTGAACCTTTGATTGTGCAGGTATGAGATGATACAGAAGGTAAACCTTTGATTGTGCAGGTAGGAGATGATACAGAAGGTGAACCGTTGATTGTGCAGGTATGAGATGATACAGAAGGTAAACCTTTGATTGTGCAGGTAGGAGATGATACAGAAGGTGAACCTTTGATTGTGCAGGTAGGAGATGATACAGAAGGTAAACCTTTGATTGTGCAGGTATGAGATGATACAGAAGGTGAAGTCACTGCAGACCCAGCTGGGCCTGATGAGTGAGATCGTGAGCCAGATGAAGAAGGACAAAGAGTCGGCCGCCAAGCAGGTCAAGGACAATGAGGCTGCCCTCACTGCATACATCCACAAAATCAGGGTAAGAGGCTCTGCTTAGGGAACGTAAGAACCACAAAAGTGGGGGTGGATGGAGGGGGGGTGGGATGGGGGGCCCCCCCCCCCCACCCCCTGCCTCCATCCACCCCCCACCTTTGAAAAAAACCCAACAAGTCTGTGCCTATAAGTCTTCATTGTCCATGTCTTGGTGTGCATTTTTATGTCTTCAGTGTCTAGACATCCATGTCTTGGTGAGCATTTTCATAAATCTTCAGAGTTTAGACATCCACATCTTGGTGCGCATTTTCCTGCTTATTTCATCAACAGATGCTTTTATTTCTCTTCTTTAGCTTGTGAACTGTTTATATTGTTCATTTTGTGCAGACAACCAACATTTCTCGGGAGGAAATGTCACGAACTACCAACCAACTGATGACCAACATTGACACTTCACTGGCTGAACTGAAGAAGAAGATGGAGCAACAGAAAATTGCCGAGGAGCAGGAACGTCTGCGCAAAATTCAGGTGAGTTTATTTTATCATTAGGTCACTCATCACTGACTCATTATTATGACACTCATCATTAGCTAATCATTTAGCAAGCTAGTCCTTGCTTCATTCATCATGAGGTCACTCATCACTGCATTACGTCTCACTAGCTCGCTTACAAGTCACTGCACTGCTTATCACTACCTCATTTTTCATTGCATTACTCATCACTAGCTCTTTGTTATATATTTAGATCTAAATGGTTCTCCTTGTAACCTAAAACCACATCCAAAATTTGTTTTGCCATCAAATGTTTTCATTTGGTCATATCAAACCCCCTCATAAAAAGCGACAAAAAATAGGCAGGTTTGGGGATCCGTCGTCACACATGCAGTGTTGCATAGAAAATGTTGACAGAGTAGCATCCCTTTATTCATAAATATACATTCACTTTCACTTTTGGAGCTGTGTACCAGTTTCTTGCAAATGGGATTCAGTGCCTATACATCCTACAGGCACAGGCGATGGTAACCATCCCAAGACACCTATAGACTCTGTAGGCACAGGACTGACTGAGTTCAATGCCTGTGTTGATGGACTGAAGGTAACTGCTGTAGGCTTCATGGCTGACTGAGTTCAGTGCCTGTGTTGATGGACTGAAGGTAACTACTGTAGGCTTCATGGCTGACTGAGTTCAATGCCTGTGTTGATGGACTGAAGGTAACTACTGTAGGCTTCATGGCTGACTGAGTTCAATGCCTGTGTTGATGGACTGAAGGTAACTGCTGTAGGCTTCATGGCTGACTGAGTTCAGTGCCTGTGTTGATGGACTGAAGGTAACTGCTGTAGGCTTCATGGCTGACTGAGTTCAATGCCTGTGTTGATGGACTGAAGGTAACTGCTGTAGGCTTCATGGCTGACTGAATTCAATGCCTGTGTTGATGGACTGAAGGTAACTGCTGTAGGCTTCATGGCTGAATGAATTTGGTACCTGTGTTGATGGACTTAAGGTAACTGCTGTAGGCTTCATGGCTGACTGAGTTCAGTGCCTGTGTTGATGGACTGAAGGTAACTGCTGTAGGCTTCATGGCTGACTGAGTTCAGTGCCTGTGTTGATGGACTGAAGGTAACTGCTGTAGGGTTCATAGCTGAATGAGTTCAGTGTCTGTGTTGACTGTAGGTAACTGCTGTAGGCTTCATGGCTGAATGAATTTGGTACCTGTGTTGATGGACTGAAGGTAACTGCTGTAGGGTTCATGGCTGACTGAGTTCAGTGCCTGTGTTGATGGACTGTAGGTAACTGCTGTAGGCTTCGTGGCTGACTGAGTTCAATGCCTGTGTTGATGGACTGTAAATAACTGCTGAAGGCTTCATGCTGCGTAGGATTACATGCTGTGACTGTCTGTTCTGGTTGTGCAGGAGGAGATGGAAAGGGAGAGGAAGAGGAAGGAGGAGGAAGAGAGGAAGCGAAGAGAGGAAGACGAACAGAGGAGGGTGTGAGTATCAGGCTGTGTATTCCACGGACTGACCACCGCTTAACTCATCATTCTATTCCCAACACAGACAACAGCACCTGTTTAATAATTATTTCTAAACTGTTTTTCACAGCCCTGCCCATCCTCTCATTTCGATGCTGTGTGTGTGTGTGTGTGTGTGTGTGGTTAGTGTTATTGTAAAGCGCCCTGTGCTGCCACCTTGTGTGGTAGATGGGCGCTTTAGAAATCCACTTTATTATTATTCACTGCGTGTGTGTTGGTGGATGTGTGTGTATGTTGGTGTGTGTGTGCATGCGTGCGTGCATGTGTGTGTGTGTTGGTGTGTGTTTGGGGCAGGTGAGGGGGGGTAAAATGGTGTATGTGTGTGTGTGTGTCTGTGTACATCAGAGAGAAAGATATTTGGGGGTCACTTTTCAGATTTATGTGGGATTTCCTTTTTGAAAAAATGTTGAGTGATTTCATTTGCAGGGGAAGTAGAGGTACAGTGGAACCGTTCATGTAAAAAACTAAAAACTAAAAACAACACCTTTTTTTTTTTTTAGCTTAAAAAGGGGCCTTAACCTGAAAATTCGGATGTTGTGTTTTTTTCATAATAAATAGCATTCTTATTGACCTTTTGTGGGTTTGGATCTTGTTTTAGAACACCAGCAGTTTTTTGTTTTTTTTCTCTCCTTTTTTCTTCTTCTAATTTTTAAATGACTTCATCATGAGAGACCACCCCTCTTTTAAGGCTGTCTACTTGCATACCTAGGGTGGGGGGTTACCAGGGGTCCACCGTTGGAGAGATAAATTTAAAGGAGTGTTAATTCACTGAGGCCTGATTGTGTTTTGCAGAAAAGCGGAGATGGAGGCAAAGCGCAAGAAGGAAGAGGAAGCTCGCAAGAGGCAGGAGGAGGAAGACAGAAAGGCGGCTGTGAGTGATTCCTGCAGTCTTGCTGCACTTCTCTGTGTGTGTGTGGGTGTGTGGGGGTGCAAGTTGGTGATTGGTGCACGTTGGCCTGTCAGTCATTCGCAGCTGGGTGAGATTTTGTGTGTGCAGCTGGTTTCCTGCACATGCATTTGACTGTTTTGAGATGTGAAGTAGTTTTTAATGTGTTTCAGACTGTTTTGCGACATGAAGTATTTTTGTGTGTGTTTTTGACTGTTCTGAGATTTCAAGTCGTTTTGAATGTTTTTGACTGTTTTGAGACATGAAGTAGCTTTGAATGTGGTTTTGACTGTTTTGAGACATGGAGTAGTTTTGAATGTGTTTTTGACTGTTTTGAGACATGGAGGAGTTTTGAATGTGTTTTTGACTGTTTTGAGACATGAAGTAGTTTTGAATGTGTTTTTGACTGTTTTGAGACATGGAGGAGTTTTGAATGTTTTTGACTGTTTTGAGACCTGAAGTAGTTCCAGTGTGTTTTGGACTTTTTGAGACATAAATTAGTTTTAAAGGTCTTTTTGACTGTTTTGAGACATAAAGTAGTTTTGAATGTGTTTTTGAGACACGAAGTAGTTTAGAATGTGTTTTTGACTGTTTTGAACCATAAAGTAGTTTTGAATGTGTTTTTGACTTATCACAGTGGATGTTCATCATGGGGCGACCAAGTGTGGTTGACAGGATGTTACAGGAGAATCCAGTTACTAACTAGCCATTGTTGTTGTTTTTATCTGTGCTCCAATCCTGTCATTATGTTTTTGCTGACTTGTTCACAGGCAGCCCTGCAGGTTGAGCTGGCGAAGCAAGCCAAGGAACAAGCCCAGAGGTCTGTAGACTCCCTCTGTCTCTAATAATAACGATAGATTATTGTGACCCATCTCTAAGAGCCTGGAGTGCTTACAAAGACATAAGGATATGCTCATTTCATAGCATGTGTGTGCACATGCGCGTGCAGACACACACACACACACACACACACGCTCGCTCTCTCTCTCTCTCACTCACTCACTCATGCACCCCCCCCCCCCACCCACACACACACACACACACACACACACACACACACGCTCTCTCTCTCTCTCTCTCTCACTCTCTCTCTCTCACTCATGCACCCCCCCCCCCCACACACACACACACACACACACACACACACACGCTACCTTATCACAGCTTCTATTACAGCTCTTTCACCAATAACTGGAAGCTGCCATAAATGTTACTGAAATTGGAAAATGCATGTGCAATTTCCAGTTCCAAAAAAAGAATGCAAACAGTATGCAGAATAGAACTATGAGGGTAGTGAGGTAAGCTGGGCAGTTTATGACTGTCACGTTAAAAATCCCGAACATTGGCAGCCATACCGTTGTCTGGACCCATGAAAATACAACAGGCACTGATAGGAATGGGTAGCGCTGCTCTTGCGGCTGCTGTGCCTTACCCAGGTAAGGCGACCCAAATTTCTCATCTGAAGTGAGACTGCTGAGGTGTGTGCATGTTGTGTGGGGGTGTGGTCTGAGGTCAGTGGGGGTGTGGTGTGAAGTCAGTGGGTGTGCTGTGTTGGGGTGTGGTCTGAGGTCAGTGGGGGTGTGATGTGAGGTCAGTGGGTGTGCTGTGTTGGGGTGTGGTCTGAGGTCAGTGGGGGTGTGGTGTGAAGTCAGTGGGTGTGCTGTTGGGGTGTGGTCTGAGGTCAGTGGGGGTGTGGTGTGAAGTCAGTGGGTGTGCTGTGTTGGGGTGTGGTCTGAGGTCGGTGTGTGGGGGTGTGGTGTGAAGTCAGTGGGTGTGTGGGGGTGTGGTCTGAGGTCAATGGGGGTGTGGGGGTGTGGTGTGAAGTCAGTGGGTGTGCTGTGTTGGGGTGTGGTCTGAGGTCAGTGGGTGTGTGTGGGTGTGGTGTGAAGTCAGTGGGTGTGCTGTGTTGGGGTGTAGTCTGGGGTCAGTAGGGGTGTGGTCTGAGGTCAGTGGGTGTGTGTGGGTGTGAGGTCAGTGGGTGTGCTGTGTTGGGGTGTGGTGTGAGGTCAGTGGGGGTGTGATGTGAGGTCAGTGGGTGTGCTGTGTTGGGGTGTGGTCTGAGGTCAGTGGGGGTGTGGTCTGAGGTCAGTGGGTGTGCTGTGTGGGTGTGGTCTGAGGTCAGTGGGGTGTGGTTGAGGTCAGTGGGTGTGTGTGTGGGGTGGTTGTGTGGGGTGGTCTGAGGTCAGTGGGGGTGTGGTTGAGGTCAGTGGGTGTGCTGTGTTGGGGTGTGGTCTGAGGTCAGTGGGGGTGTGGTCTGAGGTCAGTGGGTGTGCTGTGTTGGGGTGTGGTCTGAGGTCAGTGGGGGTGTGGTGTGAGGTCAGTGGGTGTGCTGTGTTGGGGTGTGGTCTGAGGTCAGTGGGGTGTGGTGTGAGGTCAGTGGGGGTGTGGTGTGAGGTCAGTGGGTGTGGTGTGAGGTCAGTGGGTGTGAGGTCAGTGGGGTGTGGTCTGAGGTCAGTGGGTGTGGTGTGAGGTCAGTGGGTGTGGTGTGAGGTCAGTGGGTGTGCTGTGTTGGGGTGTGGTGTGAGGTCAGTGGGTGTGTGGGTGTGTGAGGCAGGGTGTGTGTTCTGAGGTCAGTGGGTGTGTAGGGGTGTGGTGTGAGGTCAGTGGGGGTGTGGTGTGAGGTCAGTGGGTGTGCTGTGTTGGGGTGTGGTGTGAGGTCAGTAGGGGTGTGGTCTGAGGTCAGTGGGGGTGTGGTGTGAGGTCAGTGGGTGTGCTGTGTTGGGGTGTGGTGTGAGGTCAGTGGGTGTGTGTGGGTGTGGTGTGAAGTCAGTGGGTGTGCTGTGTGCAGACAAGCCCTGCTGGACCAGGAGCACAGGGACAGGGAGCTGGCGCTTCGTCTGGCCATGGAGGACCAGAACGCTGTGGAGGACATCAGTCTTCCACCACCCCTACCCAGGTAGGTCGCTTGGTCCTTCTGGATGTCTGTCAGTCTCCTGTGCGTCTGTGAGTTGGTCTGTCTGTTTGTGAAGGTGGGTCAGTCTGTTGGTTGGTTGCTCAGTCTTTATGCAAGGCTGCATGTCTGTAAGTTGGTCTGCCTTTTTGTAGGTTGATCTGTAGGCTGGTCTGTCTGTAAGATAGGCAGTCTGTTGGGCTAGTATTTAAGGCTGTGTTGTTAGCTAGGTCTGTGCACCATTAACTCGGTCTGTCTTTTTGTAGGTATGTGACTGTAGAGTAGTCTTTTTGTAGGTGTGTGTGTGTGTGTGTGTGTGTGTGTGTGTGTGTGTGTGTGTGTGTGTGTGTGTGTGTGTGAGTTGGTCTTTATGTATATTACTGATCAGTCTCTGTAGGTCTGTGTATGTCTCTCTGTAGGCTGATCTGTCATTTTGTCGGCCTGTGTTTGTTGGTTGATGTAGGCTAATAAATCTGTAGGTTAGTTTGTCTTTTTGTTGGTCTGTTTGTGTGTCTGTAGGTTGGTTTGTCTGTCTGTATGTGAGTCTGTCTGTTGGTGTCCATTAACTCTGTGCGTGATTATGTTGTTTTTCATTACATGCCCCATTGCAAAGCACCGTGGATAGTTTGTAACAGAAGGTAAACTTAGCATGCGTTTAACATAGTCTGTTCTATCATCTTCTTTTCCTTTACAGTATATGGTCTGTATTGTACAGAGTGTACACTGACACACACACACACACACTACTCACACAAAAGTTTTCAGTCTTAGTAACAGGTCTAGGTATTGTACATGCAGTTGTCTAATTGTTCCTGACTGACGGGCAGGTCTGAGGCTGTGAGAGCAATGCAGCAGCAGGCAGCCAACAAGAAGTACGACCTGCAGAAGTGGAAGTACGCCGAACTTCGGGATGCCATCAACACTTCCTGTGGTCAGTAGTCTTGGTCAAACGTAGTTACTGTGATCTGTCAGTGATCATGAATACAGCTGTGTTTTTTCATTAAGGTGAAGCTCAAGTTGTTTGTATTCCTTTGTTGTGGGTTAGTGTGTGTGTGTGTGCATGCGTGTGTGTGTGTGTGTGTACACGTGTGTGCGCGTTTGTGTGTGGGAGTGCATGTGTGTATGTGTATATATGTGTGTGTGTGTGCGCACGTGATTTTTTCATCAGCTGGTCTCAGTAGTGTTGCTGTGCCCCTTGCCAGAATGGAGGTATTCTTTCTGCGAAGCATCATTGTCCTTCACCCCCGTTAGTCTGTACAGTGGGTGTGTGGGTGTTGCACATAGTTATGCTTGAACCCTTGTTGATGTGTATATTATGTGTTAGCTTTTGTTAAATTGCGGATAACATTTTCCATCTCGATGTACACTATGTATTGTCCTTGTTCAGCACTTTGAGCCGCGGGGTAGGCGCTTTACAAATTTCCATTATTATGTGGTAGGACTGTGCTGTACATGTGTATAGAAAATTGTATTTAAGTTAATCTGTATCATGTGAGCACTTAGGGCATTGATGAGCGCATGGTAAATGTACATTAATATTATTATCAGCTGGTCTCAGTGAGCACTTAGGGCATTGATGAGCGCATGGTAAATGTACATTATTATTATTATCAGCTGGTCTCAGTGTTGTTGGCATGCTCCTTGTCCTCAGACCTGGAGCTGCTCGATGCCTGCCGTGAGGAGTTCCACCGCCGTCTCAAGGTCTACCATGCCTGGAAGTCCAAGAACAAGAAGCGCACTGACAAGGGAGAGCAACGTGCCCCCAAGGCTGTCGAACAAGCAGGTGAGTTGCTTCTATAGCATGTGCTAAATACAGTTAGTCAGTAAACCATTTAGGGGGAAAAACACCAAGGAAGCAATATTTAAAGTCCTGGTGCTCTTCTTTCGAGCTGAATAGTATTTAATGGTAGCAGAAAGTAGAGGAAAGTTCTCAAGCCTCCAGATCAGGTTTTTGTTTTGTTTTGCTTGTGCATACAGCATGTGAAGAGAAACATTTTCATAGAAATATACAGATTGCCTTGAATAATCTGGTTTGTCTTTGTCTCAAAAGGAACTGTTCCTAAAAAAGGTAAGAAACTAGCCATCCCATTTCTCTGTACATGGAGGCTTTTACATTTTGCCATTATCCCAACCCAATAATCCATGTGTGTGTCCGTTGGCTACATTGTATGATATGCATGCATTGGTGTATAACACTGTGTAGCAAACGATGAGTGTCCAGGAAGCCTGTTTTCTGAACTCTTCACTGAAAGTGAAACATACTGGGATGTAGAGGTGGAGTGCATGGAGAGAGAGTGTACTTGTATTTAACAAGGGGGTGAATCAACATAAACAGTGGCATTTTTGTGTGCGAATGAAAAGAGAAGATCAGAGTAATAATATTCGTCATGACGTTGCAGGGGAAGCAAGAGTGAATTTTAGCAACAGATGCCAGTGCTGGTGGCCCTTTGGCGGTAGTTCCCAGAAATGATTGTCTGCTGGTTGATCTTTGGCTGTTCCCTTGAGTGATTGCCTCTTCCTTGTCTTTTGGATGAAGCTCCTTGAATGATCCTGGTTGACTCTGATGAAGTTCCTTAGATAATTAGTCTGCTGGTTGACCTTTGGATGAAGCTCCTTGAATTATTGTTGTCCTCTGGTTGACTTTTGGATGAAGCTCCTGGTTGTTAAATGGTTAACTTTTGGATGAAGCTTCTGATTGCTAAATGGTTGATTTTTGGATGAAGCTCCTGGAATAATTGTCCTCTGGTTGACTTTAGGATGATGCTCCTGATTGTTAAATGGTTAACTTTTGGATGAAGCTCCTAATTGTTAAGTGGTTGACTTTTGGATGAAGCTTCTTGAATGATTGTCCTATGGTTGACTTTAGGATGATGCTCCAGATTGTAAAATGGTTGCCTTTAGGATAATGCTCCTGATTGTTCATTGGCTGACTTTTGGATGAAGCTCCTGATTGTTCAATGGTTGACTTTTGGATGGAGCTCCTGATTGTTAAATGGCTGACTTTTGGATGAAGCTTCTTGAATGAGAGTCCTCTGGTTGACTTTAGGATGAAACTGTCCAGATTGATTGCTGGTTGACCTATTCATGTAGTCTCTTGGTTGACTTTTGGGACTGATGGTGTGATGGTTGACTTTTGCATGTAGCCCTCTGAATGACTGATAGCTGGTTGACATTTGCATGTTGGTTAGTTCTGAATGATTTCTTCTGATTTCCTCTTGTAGCATCTCTGAATGATTGTCTTGTGGTGGACTTTGGGGTATTGTATATATATATATATATACATATACTATACTAAATCCATAAGATTTCTGTGCAAGTGATCTAGGTTGTGTTGTGTGTGTGTGTATGTGTGTGTGTGTGTGTGGTGTGTGTGTGTGTGTGTGTGTGTGTGTGTGTGTGTGTGTGTGTGTGTGTGTGTGTGTGCGTGTGTGTGCGTGTGTGTGTATGTAGGGAGGAGGGGGGCTGGTGTGCAGGTGCTTGTGTGCTTGTGTTTGCCTGCATTATTTAATTTGTTCATGTTTGACTTTAACAAGCTTACAGTGTCTTCAGGCTGGGGTCCCTTCAGCCCATAACCTGAAATCAGGATCATTTGCAAATGTGAAATGCAAGGGCCTGACAGATTGTTTTTTAACCAGCATGTTGTGTGTTACTAGGGTTTTGTACAGGTTTTTTTAGACTGTTTGATGCCATCTGGGTCTCATTTGATCCAAGATGATTATGGACTCTGATCCAATTCAGCTGCAGTGAACTGTTGTCTGTGATTCTGTGTGTGTGTGTGTGTGTGTGTGTGTGTGTGTGTGTGTGTGTGTGTGTGTGTGTGTGTGTGTGTGTGTGTGTCTGTGACAGAGAGAGAGAATTTTGTGGGTGTGCACTTGCTTTGATTTATATTTGATTTCAAAAATGTTTCTCAAATGTTGATTTTTGCTGTGTGAAATGATTTTGTACTCCCTAAATCAGTTTAATTTTAGCAGCTTATAAAATGGCTTTAAGTATGCATTCATTTGCCTTCGTTTTCCTATTTGACTACAAGTGTTTGCAATGTTCAGAATTCTCTCTTAGAATTAAGATCTCCTCATGATTGAATTTGATTTGGAGTACAAAAAATGCTTGAGTTGATGAGGTGAAGGCCGCTTGAATTCCACTTTTTTCTGCTACTAACATTTCTGCTTGTGAACCTCACTGTCCTTTATGCCTGTGATACCCATCCACACATGACAGTCTCAGTATACCCCCAATACCCACCCACCCAGTCACAGTATACCCTTAGTACCCATCCACCCACCCAGTCACAGTATACCCTGAATACCCACCCACCCAGTCACAGTATACCCTCAGTACCCTCCCACCAAGTCACTGAATACCCACCCAGTCACACTCACAGTATACCCTCAATACCCACCCAGTCACAGTGTACCTTCAGATACCCAGCCAGTCACAGTATACCCTCAATGCTCATCCAGTCACAGTATACCCTCAATACACAGTATACCCTCAATGCTCATCCAGTCACAGTATACCCTCAATACACAGTATACCCTCAATGCTCATCCAGTCACAGTATACCCTCAGTGCTCATCCAGTCACAGTATACCCTCAATACCCTCCCACCAAGTCTCTCAATACCCACCTGGTCACAGTAAACCCTCCCACCAAGTCACTCAATACCCACCTGGTCACAGTAAACCCTCCCCACCAAGTGTCCCTTCAATACCCACCTGGTCACAGTAAACCCTAAAGTACCCCCCAGTCACAGTGTACCTTAAAGTACCCACCCAGTCACAGTATGCCCTCAGTACCCCCCCAGTCACAGTATGCCCTAAAGTACCCCCCCAAAGTCACAGTATCACCCTCAGTACACTCACCCAGTCACAGTATACACTCAAGTACCCACCCAAAGTCACAGTATACACTCAATACCCACCCACCCAGTCACAGTACACCCTCAACACCCACCCAGTCACAGTATACACTCAATACCCACCCACCCAGTCACAGTACACCCTCAACACCCACCCAGTCACAGTACACCCCCTCAACCCCCACCCAGTCACAGTACACCCTCAACACCCACCCAGTCACAGTATACCCTCAACACTCACCCAGTCACAGTATACCCTCAGTACTCACCCAGTCACGGTATACCCTCAATACCCACTGCAGTACTGACAGCACAACAAAAGCATGTTTGATTCTTTGCCATCAGATTCATTTCTCTTTACCTAGTTTTATTTGTGAACTTTATAATGGGATTTTAATGAAAGGAAAGCAAATCGTTTGGGGATGGGGCAGATAGACACTGTGCTGTCTGATATTGACACCAGTGGGCGTGCGTGCGTGTGTGTGTGTTGGGGGGGGGGGGGGGGTGTGTGTGTGTGTGTGTGTTATTAGTATCCAATGTAAAACTATAAGAGCAGATGTAGCATTGTATTTATAGTTCACAAAGTACTGCACTGTACACAGGCAGGTTAAGGAAATTAGGAATTGGAAATTATTGTCCTGTCAAGCCAAAAGTATAGCTTCATGAATATGTGTGGTGCAAGTACCTTACTGTAAAAGAACAGCTCAGTCCAAACGCATAGAAGCTTTAAAAGAACAATATTTATTATGGCACAACACAACATGCACATTTCTGGCGTAAGCCCCCTTTTCAAGTCACAAAACAACATTTAAACAACAGTTATTCAGTCAAATATGAGATGTAGGATACTTATATTCACTTTTGGTTGCTGTTTTTCAAAAATAAAGGAAGAGAAAAAAGCAGCAGTTCAATGAATGTGGTATGTGAGTATGATTATAACAGCAGCTCAACAAGCGCAAATGACATGTAAAGTGAAGTGGTTGTAGGGCACACCTTTCTGAATAATTGCCTGTCTGTGTGTGCATGACCCACATAGGGGTATAGTCAAGGGTTCATGTCTTTCCAGTCTCATTTGTATTTCTCCAAACATTTTATCTGGGTCTTTCTGATCCAATTTGTTAATTTTTTTAAGATTTTCAAACATTTTGGTCTGGGTCATTTTTGGGGGTGGTTGTTCTAGAATAGGTGTTTGTGCACGCTAGTACTTACAGGGTCTTGTGATTTCACCTTAAGGTTAGCGAAAAGAGTAGTATGTGCTTAGTGTGATTCCAGTGGCTCAAAATAAGTGAATACATTATCCTTCGAAATGCTTTCATATTAATTTTTCAAAGTAGGCAGTTCATGGGACCACAAACAGTATTGAGATTTATAGTGCAGTTATTTTTCTTAGTCCATGTTTTGAACAGTATTCTCACAGTACTTGGGTGAATTAAGTATGATATATATTGATGTAGTATTTGGACCAGACACTTTCAGGTTCCGTGTCTTTTTAGAAGCAGAGAGAGAGTGTGTGTGTGTGCGTGTGTGTGTGTGTGTGTGTGTGTGTGTGTGTGTGTGTGTGTCTGAGAGAGAGAGAGAGAGAGAGAGAGCTTGTGTGTGTTTCTTCCAGTGAAAGTAAAATAGCACAGTCACAGTAAAGTTAACGAAAATGGCAACTTTGTCAAACTTTGCATCTGTTATGATCACTCGCATCCCTTATGTTTACTGTAGGGCTACATGTGTAAAACATAACATCTCTTTGTTTTTAATGTAACAGGAGCAGCTGCCTTCATCCACCATAGTCAAGTAGCCCTTTCTTTCTTTGTATTTTATTTTGTGGGGAGCGGGGATAGCTCAGTGGTTAGAGTGCTGGACTCATGATCGAAAGGTCTCGGGTTCGAGGAGCAGCAGGAGAATTTTCTTCTCCAGGGTCAACTTTCTGTGCTGACTCTTATTTCGGTATCCATGTTACCGCAGTAGCATGCAAAAGATCCGGGTCATTCTGCCAAAAGTGCAGGTGGCATGTTACAACTAAACACGCATGCACCCTAACTATGTGGCTTTGCATGAAGTGACATGGTGCATGGTTGTATGGTAACCATATACACGGAACGTGCTGAGATGGCAGTAGTTTCACATGGCACCAGCCATGTCAGCACTGTAAGTACACCACTTCAGTGGATATTCAAAAATGCGCTATAAAAAACTAGCCACTCTTGTAGAATCACATGCGAGCGCAGTGAGTCTGCTCGAGAGTGGAGAATAGCGCTATATAAAAGCGATCGGCAACAACAACATCTCACATGAAAACTTTACTAGCAAGTTTGTTGCTGGTGGTAATGCAGCAGCTTTTTTGGAAGCCCTCCGCTTGCCTCTTTACACAGTTGTATTTGTGTGACGGACCATTGTTCAAGACAGAGCAATGTCTGACCAAATCATGCACACAACTGAATCAACACATAAGGGAGTTAATTAGTGCTCAAAATACATTTGACAAGTACAACAACAAAGACCAGAGTCACCTGTAGTAACTCTCACCTGGCATGAGTGTAAATACTAGGTACATAAACTCCACCCGAGGTACATTTTATATGCACAGCTGGCCTGGGTTTTACTGTTACATATACCAAAAGTTTAGCCACACTCGGGGATCATGGATAGACCCATGCCAACCCATCTGACTGGGGTCTAGTCTCAGTTCTGTTAGCTTCTGGATTCATGCACACACCCAGTCAATCACTAATGATAAAAAAAAAAAAAAAAATCTGAAACAAGAATGACTGCTAGTGTTCTAAAACAAGATCCAAACTCATAAAAGGTTAAAAAGCACGCTATTTATTAAGACAAAAAGCAACATGAACATTTTCAAGTTAATCCCTTTTTCAAGCGACAAAACAACAGAATCAACATAGAAGAGAGTTAATTAGCACTCAAAAATTTAATGCGTAACACAAGTACACCAACAAAGACATGAGTCACCTACAAAAGAGTTAAACGGTGAAAAATGAGATGTAGAACTAGGATACTTATCAACTTATGGTGGAGCTATGTTGTTTTCATATTCAGTGCTGGGAGGAATGTTCTTCCAGACAATGGGGGATGGGGTCAGATCTCGGCAGAGAACATCACAATCTTACTGAGGTTGTATGTAAACCTGTGAAGACAATCTCGCTGAGGGAAATGTCCACCAAGAGTGCCGCAGGATAAGTGTACATGTCACGTCAGCCACTGTTCTTTTTTCTCCGCAGCGGAAAAAGCGGCGCCCCCGAAAGCCCAGCAGCAGCAGCAGCAGGACAAGAACGCGGTGCAGCGCTACTTCAAGATTCCCTTCGCCCGCCCTGCTGACGAGTTCCGCGACAACAACGAGAAGCATGGCATGTGGTACGCGCACTTTGACGGAAAGTGGATTGCTCGTCAGATGGAGGTCTACCCTGATAAACCTGCCATCCTTCTTGTGGCTGGTGAGTTGACCCTTCTGCTTTTGCCTTAGTGTCTGAAAATTATGGTACTTAAAGAGTAGAGGTACGTTTGTACAGTACCTGTCTTGTTCAAACCTTGTTGGTAGCTGAGCAGATTGACAAGTTATGGCTTCTTTTTCTTCCTTCTGTCCAATAAAAGAGTAGAGATAGAAGATGTTTGGAAAGTACCAGTCTTGTTTGTAGCTGTGCAGATTGACAAGTTATTGCTTCTTCTTCTTCTTTCTGTCCATTATTTAAAGAGTAGAGACAGAGGATGTTTGTAAAGTACCAATCTTGTTTGTAGCTGTGCAGATTGACAAATGACACACCTGTCTTCCTCTTTCTGTCCATCTCTTCAGGTGTTGATGACATGCAGAGCAGATCAACAAGTTACACGCTTTTCTTCCTCTTTTTGTCCCTCGATGACATGCAGAACAGCTCAACAAATTAATACCTTTCTTCCTCTTTCTGTCCATCTCTTCTCATACCATTCTTCCTCTTTCTGTCCATCTCTTCTAATACCATTCTTCCTCTTTCTGTCCATCTCTTCTCATACCATTCTTCCTCTTTCTGTCCATCTCTTCTCGTACCATTCTTCCTCTTTCTGTCCATCTCTTCTCATACCATTCTTCCTCTTTCTGTCCATCTCTTCTATACCATTCTTCCTCTTTCTGTCCATCTCTTCTCATACCATTCTTCCTCTTTCTGTCCATCTCTTCTCATACCATTCTTCCTCTTTCTGTCCATCTCTTCTCATACCATTCTTCCTCTTTCTGTCCATTCTTCCTCCTTTTTTTTGTCCATCTCTTCTCATACCATTCTTCCTCTTTCTGTCCATCTCTTCTCATACCATTCTTCCTCTTTCTGTCCATCTCTTCTCATACCATTCTTCCTCTTTCTGTCCATCTCTTCTCTACCATTCTTCCTCTTTCTGTCCATCTCTTCTCATACCATTCTTCCTCTTTCTGTCCATCTCTTCTCATACCATTCTTCCTCTTTCTGTCCATCTCTTCTCATACCATTCTTCCTCTTTCTGTCCATCTCTTCAGGTGTTGACGACATGCAGATGTGTGAGCTGAGTCTAGAAGAGACTGGACTCACTCGCAGGAGAGGAGCGGAGATTCTGGAGAACGAGTTTGAAGAGGATTGGCAGAAGTTTAAGGGGGCAGACTATCTGAAGAAGAATGCTGCCAAAGTGTCATCCAAGTTTTTGCAGGCCAAGCTCGGTATAGCCAAGTAGCTGCCGTGTACTGTAGACTTCAAAGCGTTAAGTTATATAGATGCATATCTCTGTAGGATTGAAAGAGTTAAAGCTGATTGTGCCTCGTTTTGTAGAGGTAGGCCACCTGTTGTTCGTCAGTGGTTCTTTTTTTGATATCTTTTACATGCACTTTGGTGATATACGTTCATTGTTGTGTTCAAAGAGATTTTCACATTCCAATTTTGTTTCTGTTTTTTCAGGGGGTGCAGGGGGTATCAATGAAATTTTGGAAGATTTGTTTTTAGAATGACAGACAGTTCCATTTTGTGAACCTTTTTTGTTTTCTTTCCTTTTTCATCCAGATTTTATTTTTTTATGGATTTACAAGAATGCATTCCCTTCTACAGCCATTGATTCTGGTCTGTCTCATTCCACCACTGTACCAAAAACATTTTAACAACAACAACAAGGTTTCCCAACTTTCTGTTCTGTTAGACTTTTTTGTATGGATGGAAGATTTCATTGTTGATGAGCATTTAGCTGTAGTGTTCTTGGCTTTTTTTAAATTTTAAACTGAAACACATGCTGCTTGTGTTGATCCAGTTCCAGCTGATTCTTCTCTTCAACTTGTTTTATTGTCTAGGTGGCAGGAACTGAAGTCAGAGTGTTTTGTTGATTATGCCATGCCTGATTAGCTTCGGAACCTGATTTTTGTATGAGTTCACTCCTTGTCGTGGCATTGTTGGTGCGTGAAGTGCTTTCAGTTTGATTGTTTAATTCACTTTATTTATATTATTGTGAATGGTCATAAACCCAGTGAAAGGACATTTCTCCTTCTGATTGGCGATGGGTTTAAATGTTGGAACGTTTGGACATTTTGTTTTAAGAGCTCCATCTTTATGTCATGTTATTGGGTCAGATACACCTTTGTTTCCCCCCCCCCCCCCCTTCAGATGGGACTTTCTCCGTCATTCCACCCTTTTTGCACTTTTGATACACTGCATGCTTATTTTTAATTTAACACCACATTTGTTTATTTCTTGCTTCTTCTGTGTAACATATTCCACAATGTTCACGTTTGCGTGCAAGAAAAAGGCAGTAACACCACTAACCATGTAACTGTGAAGGTGAAAGGGATGTTGCAGAATCAGCCTAACCCTGGTCAAATTGATCATGATAATGATTTATCAGATGTAATCCTCTGTAATGCCCTTGCAAGGCATAAACAAAGTACTTGCTCATAATTGGGCCAGGATCATGCTATGGTGTAGAGTTCGGTGGTGGTGGGAGCAGCTTGATTTTTATTTCTCTTTTGGGTCATCAGACATTTGATTGGTATGTGGTAGTGTATTGTGTAAGTTTTGTGTCGATTCTGGTAAAAGGCTTTGTGTCAACCTTGAAATCTTGAAAATGTACACTGCTTCATCCAGTAGTGTGTAGTTGAACATGACTGTGACTGTAGTCTGTGTTTTGATCGGCATGAAGTCTTTGTGTTGATTCTGATCCAAAGTTTCTGGAGTCATTTTTATTCTGAGTCTTTGTATTGATTTCAGTGCATGGTTCTTCTGTCGACTCAAGTGCTGAGACTTTGTGGTGACCAATACAAAATCTTTGTGTTGATTCCGCTACACAGTTGCTGTGTTCATTTTGATACTGAGTCTTTGTGTTGATTTCAGTGCAAGCTTCTTGTGTTGACTCCAGTGCTAAGACTTTGTGGTGACTGATATAAAGTCTTTGTGTTGATTCTGATACTAAGTCTTCATGTTGATTGCAATACAAAGTCTTTGTGTTAAGTCCAGTGCTAAGGCTTTCATGTGACTCTGATACTAAGTCATATGTTAACCCCGGTACTAAGCCTTTGTGTTGATTCTGATACTAAGTCTTTGTGTTGACACCAGTACTACGTCTTTGTGTTGACTCTGAAACTAAGACTTTGTATTGACTGATGCTAAGACTTTGTGTTTACTCTACTTTGTGTTTACTTTGTGTTTACGCTACTTTGTGTTTACTATACTTTGTGTTTACTTTGTGTTGACTCTGCTTTGTGTTGACTCTACTTTGTGTTGACTCTACTTTGTGTTGACTCTACTTTGTGTTTACTGTACTAAGACCTTGTGTTTACTCTGTAAAGTCCTTTCTCTGGTGATGTTGAACATTGAGGCTGGGTGGTTTGTCCTCTGTACCATGAACATTCACCATAATTGCACTAACTCTTGTGATCGGTGTAAACTAAGAGTGACTAATTGCTAAACTTTGATCATATTCCAGATTTGTCACACTGGCACGCAGGCATGTTTGGTTTGAGCTTGTTATAAGCTTGTTCGGTACGAGAGAGAAACACAGTTGAGGAAGAAATGTTTTTGCTAATGATTTCAAGGCACAAGGATGGAAGTTTAAAACTTGCATAACTCAGTTTTTATTCATTGTGCATTGGTTTTG
This sequence comes from Alviniconcha marisindica, assembly GCA_018857735.1. Taxonomy (NCBI): domain Eukaryota; kingdom Metazoa; phylum Mollusca; class Gastropoda; family Provannidae; genus Alviniconcha; species Alviniconcha marisindica. The sequence continues at coordinate 436,730 of JABMCL010003855.1, forward strand.
ACCACTCAAAAGCTAGACACAGAACACTTGCAGACATTTTCAGTGTGGTGACATTTTCAACGAGATTATTATAATATTAAAGTGGGAAATAATCCTGAACTGAAATCACTGTTTTACAAGTCATCAGAGAATTGATTAGTATGCATATATATGTAAGTGTTATAAAGTTCCTGTTGTTGAAAATGAATCGAACCCTTTAGAGATGGGTGGTAATCTTTTCTGTGAGATAAATCGTGTAAATAAGAGGGAGGTAATGTGTTAATGCTGAGGTCAGTGACTGGATATGGCCTCTTTCATTCAAAGGCCGGTTCAAAACAAAATCAGACAGACCTGTAGGAGAGAGGAGTAAGTAAGTAAGTAAACTGGTTTTTTATGCCCAGTCAACCAGCACGGTTGCACCAGGGTGAGTAGAAGAGAGGAAAAAATACATCATTTGTAGGCTCCGAAATCTGCAACGTTCTTTTTTCTTTCTTTTTTCGTTATTGGACAACAGTACTTATTTGTAAAATTTGTTAGTTTTGTTGTTGATTTATCTGTTGTTTTTATGGTTGACTTTATAACACTGATGTTGATATTTATTGTCCAAACGTCATTTTGCTGTAGAGTTCTGACCATGGTGATAACCAGATGCCTTGAAATTGCCTTATTCTCTGTTTGAAAGTCTTGTGAAGATCTCGGTCAGACTCCCACCCTTTTAAAAAAAACTGTGAACAGATAATATCATAGTGCATGATGGCACATACAAAGTATGAAAATATTTTTGTACATTGTTTTGTGGAGAATTCTTTCATAGATTTATTTTGGTCCCTTTAAGAAACTAATGGCTCAATCAATTCTATGCATATCCCGATACAGTACAAATACGCAGTTGAAAAAATATTTATTTTCCATGTGGCATATCAGTAACCTAAAAAAGTATATTTGTGAAGTTCAATTTTACCAGTTTATTCTTGAGTAAATCATGCTAAAAAATATCACGAAATTTTGATGTGTTTTCAGCTAAAGCGAGGAAACGACCTGTGTTTGGTCCGTCAGTATCATAGTTCTAAACTGGTCAATTTTCATTTGCCTTTTGTGGTCAGTTTTAGACTGCTGAAAGGCAGCAAATTGTAACTGGGATGTCTTGAAAAACCAAACCCATCTTTCTCATGAAGAGAACCGGCAAGAGTTGATGCACTTCGTCAACGCTTTATCTTCGTTTTTTATTCATATGTATAGTGAGCACTTTTAGCTTTGTGACACGTGCAAGATTGACATTTTTATGGTATTAGCTTGTGGGGTGAAACACTCACATCAGGGATAAGGGACCTCCTGTGTCTTTTACCAAGTCCCAGTCTGAGGCACTAACAGATTATAGTCGTGTTGAAACCGTGCGCATTGTACTTTGAGTGTGATCTTTCTGATACTTAGTGGTCCGAAAATGGACGATTGATGTCACAGATTATAGTCATGTTGAAACTGTGCACATTGTACTTTGAGTGTGCTCTCTCTTATACTTAGTGGTCCGGAAATGGACGATTGATGTCACAGATTATAGTCATGTTGAAACTGTGCGCATTGTACTTTGATTGTGCTCCTTCTTATAGTTAGTGTTGTAGGCTCAGCCTCAGCATCCGAAAATGGATGATTGATGTCGCAGGTAGATGTGATCGTGTCTTTTGCTTGAAATCGATCCATTGGGACTTCACCCCAGTGGGACTCCTTTGCTCACTGAAGAGTCTGTGCGGGCCACAAAATGCTCCTTTTTGGGTCTTTTCTGTTTGTTTTAGGGGGCTTACGTGTGTGTGTTTTAAAGCATTTAGTGTTAGTATGTCAGGATTGTGCATTGAGTCAGGCTTGGCTTTGTTTTTCTTGTTGCTGTTGAATGGTGGTTGGACAGACCTTGTTGCTGACGTCGATGTAGAGGTTGCGGTGCCGCGGCCAGTCATCTGCAGGTGTTGCTGTTTTGACCTGGGACCCAGCCTGTACAGTGAAACCCCCGATGGAGCACCACCCAAGAGTCTGAACGACTGGTGGTTTGTTTCCATTGAGTTTTGAAGAGTAGGGTTCACAATATGCATTCTTAAAATAGAGGAGGTCTTTCATGTGAGTGATCTGTTCTTTCATGGGGGAGGGCTTCCACCATGTTCACAAGTGATCATCCACATTCCACTATAGGCTCTGGCGCATTGTCACCTGGGTCACTTCTTGTCAGTTTCACACAACCGGTCTCTGTACCGTTGACAGTTGCGCTTGGAAACTGTGACCAATAATTGTTGCAGGAGTGAAAGTCTTAATTGTGAACTCTTTCAAACTGTGCCGTGGCCCTTTTCATGGCTGTGTATGCAGTCACCGTGCATCACTGTTGACCCTCTGCACTGACAACTACGGCTTTGTCGACATGCACAAGACTGTAACTTATAATAAGCTATATGTCGTCCAACTACAGCAATTTTGGGTCCCCACTGTAACACCGCTTGTCATCCTTTGGCACTGTGGAAAAGGGCACCGCGGTAAATAAGACCAACGAGTCTTGAGAAGTTACCAAATTGTGGGCTTGCCCTCTCAGCTCAAATGATTGGATGTGGATTAAAGCACTGTTGGATAGAGTGACCCTTTTCTCTATGCAGAGTTCACAAAGTGGATTCACTTTTCATGATCAGCTTTAAGCCACAGTACCTCTGGAACTGGACCCACTCTTGTAGGCAGACAATGCCGGAACTGGCGAAATCATCAGCTTTGGCTTCCTAGGTGGACCCAGTGATTTAGACAGACGGTACTGGAAATAATGATTTAATTATTTTTTTTGGTAGCAATCTATCTTCCTGATAAATTGGTAGTGCATAGCACTTTACAGTAAAACTAGGAGCGCGCACACACCCACCCACCCACACCCACCCACACACACACACACACATACATGCATGCATGCATGCATGCGCTTGCGGATGGTATACAGACCCTCGGCTTATACAACAGTACCTGCAAAAATGGACACACTGATTTAGGCAGGCAGTACCACAAATGGCAAAGAAATTTTGATCTTTGAAACGTTAATTTGTGTAATTAAAAAAAAAATCCCTTTGACTTGTTTATTTTTTGCTATTTACCTGTGCAGTTGGTCCGTTTTGCTGAGGTACTGTGCTCTTTGGGGCAAACTGATGCAGGAATCGTGAGTTTTCGGAAGGATTCCTGTGACAGAGATTTGTTGATTTTCCGAACCATTCTGCACTAGCGTTCTCAGCACCCGCTGCACGAAAATTACTGTCCCAAATGCCAGGCACATCCGGAGGAGAATAATAATTAAGTCATCTTTTGTGAACAGTGGTGAGAAGAGAAAGAGTAGATGTGTTAGCGGACAGTGTCTAACAGAGTGCGTGCACGTGCACCACAGTCAGATCTGTCACTCCAGTGCCAAAGTCAGTATGCAGCGGGACACGCGTGTGATACATCCGGTGCTCAGTCTGTTCTAGTTTCAGACCTGACAGGGATATGTATTTCCTGATATCCCTTTGGGTTTGACAGTGCGTTCAGTGCTATTGCTTCTCAGTGCAAACATTCTAGTGTTGACCAGTTCAACAGCACGTGCAGCTCAGAGTAAGAGGAGTGGTGTGTTGTGAAATCACCCAGAACTTACATTAATGTTAAATTTTAAAAAATTAAAAAAATTCCACCCATGCAAGTTTCAGTTCACTACAAAATTTAAAAAAACGTCCACCCATGCAAGTTTCAGTTCACTACAAAATTTTAAAAAACGTCCACCCATGCAAGTTTCAGTTCACTACAAAATTTAAAAAAATGTCCACCCATGCAAGTTTCAGTTCACTACACAAAGGAAATTGTAATCAACTTTGACACACACTCCCTTTGTGGTCTGTGTGTGTGTAGGTCAACATTTTTTCTTCTTCTCCAAACAAAAGCAACACTGTCTTAATTAAGTCAAGATAGTTATGCACGTGATACTTGTACCCTAAATTGATACTGGACTACATCTTTGGCCATGATTTAGCTGTGTAGAAAGTGTGCCCAACAAGTTTTGCTGTCGGTTGTTTTGTGTCTTGCAAGGAAAGTGTTGTGGACCTCGTGTGTGGTCTTACGGTTTGTGAAGTAAAGTTGTCAAGTTGAACGGGTTTTCACTCCTGTGTGTCTATATGCATGCGTGTGTGTGTTGTGTGCGTGTGTGTGTGTGTATGTATTCATGCATATATGTGTGTGTACTTGCGTGTGTGTTAGACGCTATAATTTATACAATCAAATGTGTGTGTGTGTAATAATAATAATGGAAATGTGTAAAGCGCCTACCCTGCGGCTGAAAGCGCTGAACAAGCATAAACACATAATGTACATCGAGATGGAAAATGTTATCCAAAAAACAACGATATCGACAAGGTTTCACGCATAACTGCAAAATATGCACACACACACGCACGCACGCACGCACGCACGCACGCACGCACACACACACACACACACACACACACACGAATGTACATGTGTGTGTTAGAACCTAGGCTAAAGCTGTCAGTGTATCACATGCATTGCTGGAAAATGGCATTTACGAATTATGTATTTAATTTTAACGAGTGTGCGCGAAGAGTAACGTTATCATGGTGTACCCTTTAAAAAAATCTTAAAAAATCGATGCAGTGCGAAAATTGCATATTGAATCATTACAGGCTGTAATGGCAAGAACAGTATAAATTTAAACTAAAAACTTGAACCCAAAACAATGTACATTGAGGACGTAGCGCGGGTGCAGTTTATGTACCTTGTATTAAGAAGAGTTCCGGGTCAGAGTTACTGTAGGCGGCTCGGGTTGTTGTACTTGTGTGACGTATTTCGAGCGCTAATTAACTCCCTTGTGTGTTGATCCCAAAACATTGTGTTCACCCTCTTTTGGCTTTCAGCATTAGACGCTGTTCGCACGTGTAACAAAAAATCCGCGTTACCAGTCTGTTTCACTGAATATGTTGATTTCCCTTTAAATGACGTCAAGAACCTCCCCAAAACGATTGAGTGTAGGGCAGATGCTCAACCGGACAAATGCCAACCGATAAAGTGTTGCACCAGGACATTTGCTCACCGATATGCTTACCACGCACACGTACGATTGATTTGGTCTGTCGTTGCATCCTTCACTCATTTCTGATTTCTGTGGTCCAGTCTCTCTCTCTCTCTCTCTCTCTCTCTCTCTCTCTCTCTCTCTCTCTCTCTCTCTCTCTCTCTCTCTCTCTTTCTTCTTCTTCTTCTTCTTCTTCTTCTTCTTCTTCTTCTTCTTCTTCTTCTTCTCTTTTTGTAGCAAGCTCACTGAAACTGTGAGGATGATGCGAAGTCATCCCAGCACTTGAACGCGTCCGTCGTCTTGGCGCTGATGGTTTAACCCTTTCGCTGCCCTCAGGACGTCATATGACGTCATTGGCAAATCGCTTTAATGTCTACATATAGGACGTCATTTTGACGTCCTGCTTGAATTCCAAGTCTTTACGTATACTGACATGAAACACAGTTATCGAAACCTGCGGTATTTTGGTCTGCCGAGCCTTTTCTGGAGAATGATCTTGGGAGCAAACTGCGTCAAGCAAAATTGTTGGCAGTGAAAGGGTTAAAGAGACGAAGGTGCCGCTAGACGATGACAGCATGCCAGACGACAGATCTGGACCTGCACTGTCCTCAGCCGAAAGGACGACAGATGTCGACAGGTGACTGTTGGCGAGTTCGTGCTGTCAGAGCTCAGGAGCTGTGTGAAAGTCAGGTGGATGTCCTGGGCTCCCGTCCCTAATAAGCCTACGGTT
>JABMCL010003855.1:447500-450000 GCA_018857735.1 Alviniconcha marisindica
ATGCCCCTACGATGACTATCCCGCTACAAACAATGGCTATGCCTCTACAAACAATGGCCATGCCCCTACAAACAATGGCCATGCCCCTACAAACAATGGCCATGCCCCTACAAACAATGGCTATGCCCCTACAAACAATGGCCATGCCCCTACAAACAAATTGGGGTATGCCCCTACAAACAATGGCCATGCCCCACAAACAATGGCTATGCCCCACAAACGGCCGCGCTAAAAAGGACCCAGAAAACAATGACCATGCCCCTACAAACAGCGGCTATGCGCCAGCAAACGGCGGCTATGACCCAGAAAACAATGACTATGCCCCTACAAACAGCGGCTATGCGCCAGCAAACGGCGGCTATGACCCAGAAAACGATGACTATCCTGAGACAGGCAGTGTCTACCTCCCCGAAAAGCGACAGTTTATGTTCCGTGAGAAACAGACCCGCCCCTACAAACACCGTCCTAGCCCCAGCAGAGCGGGGGCCCGCTGACCCCGAAAACCCTTATGCCCCCACAATGCAGCGGCTTTTGCCCCAGCAAACGGCGGCTATGACCCAAAAAGCACCCGAGCGGGGTGTACCTCCCCGACAGACCATTTTTGTTTTTTTCCACAATGCAGCGCCCCGCGGCCTCTACAAACACCGTCCTGCAGCCCTCAGCATTGAGCGCTGGCCTGCTGACAGACCATTATGCCCTTTTCTCCACACACTGCAGCGTCTTCTGCCCCCAGACAAACACCGTCCTGCAGCCCTCAGCACTGAGCGCTGGCCTGCTGACAGACAATTATGCCCCTTTTTCTCCACACACTGCAGCGTCTTCTGCCCCCAGACAAACAGCGTCCTGCAGCCCTCAGCACTGAGCGCTGGCCTGCTGACAGACAATTATGCCTTTTTCTCCACACACTGCAGCGTCTTCTGCACCCAGACAAACAGCGTCCAACCTCAGACACACTGCACGGTCTGCGTCTTCTGCCCCCAGACAAACAGCGTCCAACCTCAGACACACTGCACGGGCGTCTTCTGCCCCCAGACAAACAGCGTCCAACCTCAGACACACTGCACGGGGCAGCGTCTTCTGCCCCCAGACAAACAGCGTCCAACCTCAGACACACTGCACGGTCTGCGTCTTCTGCCCCCAGACAAACAGCGTCCAACCTCAGACACACTGCAAGCGTCTTCTGCCCCCAGACAAACAGCGTCCAACCTCAGACCACGCCCGCAGCGTCTTCTGCCCCCAGACAAACAGCGTCCAACCTCAGACACACTGCACGGTCAGCGTTTTCCGAGCAAACAGCGCGCCACCCCTCAGAACACGCTGCAGGGTCATCTTCTGCCCCCAAAGAGACAGGGCCAAACCCACAAACACACTGCACTTCCCAAAACCTCTTCTCCCCCAGACAAACGGTCCAACAGTCAAAACACACTATCCGTCAGCGAACTTCTGCCCCACCAAAAAACAGTAACATAGACCCGCACAGGTCAGCGTCCTTCTGCCCCAAAAAACAGCGTATCAGACACGCTGCAGGGTGAAACGTCTCTGTCCACAGAAAAAACAGTCCTAATCCACAGACGTAGGTCTGTGCCTGCCCACAAGCAAACAGTAACCCCATATACAGTTGATAGACGTCGTCACGGGATTTCATACTGATCACACATCTCTCGGTAGAAAAGGAACCTGATCTTAGACCGTCATCAGGGCGTCTTTGGACAAACAGGGCCCCTTTAGCAACTGTTTGCTCTTCTGGACAAACAGGTAACCTCAAAACAAAAGCGAGCAGTGTCAGCGTCTTCTTTCCTTTTCGACAAAATCAACCTCAGCAATACGTTTCTGGACAAACAGCGTCCAATTTTCAGACAAACTGCCCGTCAGCGTCTTCTGCCCCCAGACAAACAGCGTCCAACCTCAGACACACTGCACGGTCTGCTCTTCTGCCCCCAGACAAACAGCGTCCCAAACTCAGACACGCTGCAGGGTCAGCGTCTTCTGCCCCCAGACAAACAGCGTCCAACCTCAGACACACTGCACGGTCAGCGTCTTCTGCCCCCAGACAAACAGCGTCCAACCTCAGACACGCTGCAGCGTCTTCTGCCCCCAGACAAACAGCGTCCAACCTCAGACACACTGCACGGTCTGCGTCCGAGCAAACGGCGCCGCGCACCCCTGGAGAAACGGCGTGTTTTATTTCCTGCCCAACGGTGACAGTCCGCAAACAAACAACGCCTATCCCCTGAAAACCTCTTCCCCCAGACGAGCGGTGCCTATCCACAGTCGAAGAATGCCTATCCACAGACGAACAGTGCCTATCCACAAACAGTATACATATATCCACAGGCGAACAGTGCCTATCCACAAACAGTATACATATATCCACAGGCGAACAGTGCCTATCCACAAACAGTATACATATATCCACAGGTGAACAGTGCCTATCCACAAACAAATAGTACCTATCCACAGACGAACAGTGCCTATCCACAAACAGTATACATATATCCAC
>JABMCL010003855.1:452500-455000 GCA_018857735.1 Alviniconcha marisindica
CTGCATGTATAGAAAGATACGAGCTTTGAAAGCCAGGCCTAGGCATGTACAAACATATTCAATACAAATACGCAAAAACGTTTAAATACCCCTGAACGTTGATAGCAAACGAAAATTCTATAAAAAATAAAAATAAATAAAAAAACGTTTACTGGACCAACCGTCTAAACTGTTAGATGTGATTTCAAAGTAATTTAAATAAACAACAACAACTACGCCAAAAATACATTTCAAATATTTTCTTTTTGAATGTTTTATTTGCACGCAACATGTAATTACTTTTCTTTCGTAAAAATTTAAAAATATATCGTCGAAAGGGCAATTTCACATAAACGATGGGAAATTTCTTTTTACGAGAAAAGTACGTCCTTGCATGCAAATGTTCCCAGATGTTTTTGGGGTACGTCCACTGAATCCTTCAGACATTACTGGAATAATGACATTTATTCAGGCACTTCCACGATGAGTGGAGCCAGGTATTGTGAGTGACGGATGCCGAAACTGTACACGGGTGGCTTGTTCTTGTTGATCGACACCTGAAAGTAGAAGTTGACACGTCTGAGGACTCGTAATCACTGGACCATTAGGCATGCAATCGTCATTAAGGTCACTGTCTACACCTACTAATTTATAATAAATAAATTAAAGTATTTTGTAAAGCGCAAAATCTTGTCCATAGAGTCTATTCTAAGCGCATACACACGCACGCACGCGCGCGCACGTGCGCGCGCCACCACCACACACACACACACACACACACACACACACACACACACACACACACACACACACACACACACACACACACACACGCACACACACACAGGCACCCGCACACACGAGCATTCTTTCTATATAAAGCTAAATTTACACAGCTTAAAACGGGCAGCAAACGGAGACTTGAGGTGATTTTGAAATGAAGTTGAGAATTTCAGGCGTACAAATCATCATTACGATCACTGTCCACATGAACCTACTTTCAGGCGTGCAATTGTCATTACTGTCCACATGAACCTACTTTCAGGCGTGCAAATGTCGTTACTGTCCACATGAACCTACTTTCAGGCGTGCGAATGTCATTACTGTCCACATGAACCTACTTTCAGGCGTACAAATGTCATTACTGTCCACATGAACCTACTTCTAGGCGTACAGCTATCATTAAGCGCACTGTCCACATGAACCTACTGTTCAGTCGCTCTGGTGTGGCTAACTCCTTACATTCTGAAAAATACTAATGAATTCCTACACAATTCCCTCAGAAATCCCGTAAAAACGGAGTGTGATTTTTCTAATCTGCATTTTTTTTTTTTAAACGAATGTCCATAAATGTGGATATAATAATACGTTAGTATCCAAATTTGTGAATCATCATCACCAGTGAGATAGTGAATCAGTCTCGTCCCAAATTGTGTTTCGTTAGCTGACAGTTTTTCGAGACCTATGGCGTTACCGATTATGACTGGGGGAAGGACGTGGCATTAAACTGGTGCTGGGAGTGTGGGTGGACCCGTGACTGCACTAATGAACAAAATCATTTCAATCGGCCCTCAAGACCCATCTTTTTTCCTCTCGGAGTCTGAATACTTTGCCTGTGTGCGTGCAGTTGTGTGCCAGTGTGTGTGTGTGTGTGTGTGTGTGTGTGTGTGTGTGTGTGTGTGTGTGGTGTGTGTGTGTGTGTGTGTGTGTGTGTGTGCGTGTGTGGAGTCATGTATATGTGTGTGTGTGTGGAGTCATGTATATGTGTGTGTGTGGAGTCATGTATATGTGTTGTGTGTGTGTGTGTGTGTGTGTGTGTGTGTGTGTGTGTGTGTGTGTGTGTGTGTGTGTGTGTGTGTGTGTGTGTGTTGGGAGGGGGGTGATTAAAAGTATACTGAATGAAGTGTCGTGTTTATAGGGTTCATTATAGTAGAGTAAGTAAACATGGTGCTTAACGTCAACAGAAACCGTACGGCTGATTAGGGACGGGGAGAAGGGGTGGGGGGGGGGGGGGGGGGGGGCTATGGAGGTGGGGGTTCATTATGCTCTAGGTTGCTCCTATAAATTGGGTTGACCTTATTGTTTTTGTATTGTGCGCTTCGGCCTCACGTTAGGTGTAAGTGCCTTACAAATACTCCTTTACATAACGTTACTAACCTCCTCGGGGCTGTGCTGTCCGGGGCCTGGTTTTTGTGTGGTGTCGCCAGGCATCACGTTACGGCTGGTCATGCTGTACAGAGGTGCGCGGTCCTTGTAGCTGCTGGGGTCAGTCGTGTTGTATGTGCCGGGCCCAGGAGCCTGTGTAATGAAAAGCAGACGTAGTAAAAAAAAATATGACGGGCCCAGGAGCCTGTGTAAGGAAAAGCAGACGTAGTAAAAATATGACGGGCCCAGGAGCCTGTGTAAGGAAAAGCAAACGTAGTAAAAAATATCTCGGGCCCAGGAGCCTGTGTAAGGAAAAACAGCCGTAAAGCCTGTTCTTAACAGGGCGAATGTTTGTTCGCCGAACATGCTTCGGACA
>JABMCL010003855.1:460000-465000 GCA_018857735.1 Alviniconcha marisindica
TGGGGTAGTAGCAGGGGCCGGGGCTGCAGTCGTCCTTGAACTTGCCGTGGCGGACGCCGAAGGAGTAGGCGGGCTGCTTGTAGTGGGAGGAGCGGGGGTCGTGCGACTTGTCGCCGGTCAGGGCCGGCAGGCCGTAGCACGGACCGGGGCTGCAGTACATGGCCGCGATGGGCGCCCGCGGCTTTGTGTACTCGTACACCATCGTGTCAGCCTGGCCAGAACAGTCATCATCATCATCATCATCATCATGGTCATCATCATCGCCGTCGTCTCATCATCATCATAGCATCGTCGTCGTCGTCGTCGTCGTCGTCGTCGTCGTCGTCATCGTATGCGTCATCATCATTACGTCCTGCACCACCACCTCCATTTTGATTGCCACCACCATCTTCATCGTCATCAGCGGCGTTGTCTGCGGTCAGTATTATCATCGTCGTCGTCGTCATTGTCATCGTCATCGTATGCGTCATCATCATTATGCCCTGCACCACCACCACCTCCATTTGTATTGCCACCACCGTTTTCATCATCATCAGCTCCGTTGTCGTGGTAACGACTATTATCGTCGTCGTCATTATTATAACCAGCACTGTCATCGTCGTCTTCGTCATCATTGTCGTCATCATCACCTCGGTCTCCGCCGTTATTTTTTCTTTTCTTCTAAAGCCGCCACCACCACCGCCAACATGTCATTGTCGTCATCACTCGTATTGCTGCTTCCGCCCTTACCATCGTCATCATTTTATTTTATTGTTTAATTGGTTTTTATCTTACATTACCAACGCCACCACCATTACTCATCATTATCACCATTATCGACGACGACGAAGAAGACAGGTAGACAGATAGAGAGATAAATAGATAGATAGAAGCAAATAAGACAGATCGATAGCTAGATATATAGATAGGTAGACAGCTAGACAAACAGACAGATAGCTACAACATGCATACGCAGATAGATAGATGATACACCGGTAACCACTAACCCTACCAGTACTATATAGCACGTTCAAAAAGAAAAGAAAAGAAAAAAGGAAAGAAAAAAAAAGGACTTGGCACAACATCACTCATAACTTACCGCGGGGTTAAGAACGATTATGTCTACGTCTACTATAAATGGGGCAAAAATGTTACAAAAGTGAATTAAAAAAAGTGTCAACACTTTTTCTTAAACTAAGTTAAAGGGAGTTTAGAGATTCACACTGAGCAGTTACATGATACGCCTTTCAACAACCAAAAAGATGGGTGGGGGCAGAAAGAAAGAAACAAACAGAAAAAAGAAGAAGAAGAAGAAAAGAAGAAGAAGGAGAAGAAGAAGAAGAAGAAGAAGAAGAAGAAGAAGAAGAAGAAGAAGAAGAAGAAGAAAGACAAAAAAAGAAAAGAAATAAAGGTAATTCACATCCTGAGTTATAGCAACTGCAAGTTTAGTTATTGTAACCGTCAAAGAGTTCCAATGGACGAAGTAGTTAAGGCCTGAAACATTCTTCTTCCTGTCAAGGACTGGGCTCTGTCAGAACGTTGCAAGTCCGACAGCGATGTGTGTTTAAAAGATAGTCACGGTCAGTGCCTTAAAACAATAAAGCTTAAAAGCAAGGCGATCTAACGCCAAAACCATATACACGATCTTGATCTTGACGGAGAACCCTGTTAGCCTTACGTGTGGTTAGTTCGCGTTTGACCCGAACGGAGCAGAAAACTACAACAAGACCACAAAACGAGAGGCAAAATCAGTCAATTCGAAACAAACCATACGAAAAGTGGTACAAGCAACAAAATCCGTACCATCATGCAGAAGCAGACTTACCCTCGTTTTACAAAATCATAAAGATAATGAATTGACAAGGGAACAACAAGTGTACGACCAGGTTCTCGCACCTGAACAACGGAAGTTGACTCTCAAACTCCGATTGTTAATCCCTAGCTACCGACCTCTTTGTGCCATTGGTCAGCCTCAGCTAATCCCCTTAATCCGACTCACAGCCGCGGTGCGGGAAGCCAGAACAGCGAGAGTCGTTACTGTCATGTCTGTTCGAGCGCGCTCATGTGATTTGGTCGCGGCGATGGGGTCACTCAATCAGAACAGTGTATTACGGGAACGATTGTCGGCCATGTTGGAAAGTTGACAGACCGTCACAGAGAGTGTGCGCGTGACGTCACATCCCTGGCAACGCAAAATGTCTGAACGAAAGGAAATATCACTTCTTCTTTTTTTGGCCAAATCAGCCTGTACACCGCACAGGACTGCAGAATTACATACTAACTGTTGTCATAATGCTCAGCTAAAGTCTTTATTTTCAATCCAATAACAGTCCCTATATTTTACTTGTTCACGCGCTTCAACTGATCATACATGTAAACATTTAACTCGGGGAAAATAAGCTACGTTTAAAGAAACATAAACTGTTAATTACTCCTGTTTTTAGATAAATTGAAACATACATAAAGAGAGAGAGAGACTTAAATTGGCTTTAAATATGTACTGTCTCGCCCTCTGTTCGTAGTGAATAAAGTTCCTTCAGAGAAAAAAGGAGAAGAAGAAAACACACACTCTGTCATGCTTACGTAAAGAAAAAGAAAGAAAAAATCAATATTAACATCACTTGGAACGGAAATAGAAACAAATTCATCCAATCTGTGCTAATATTTGTAACGGACAGGAAAGAAATCGGACGAAACGAGACAGAAAAGTGTTTTAGAAATGAAAACAGTGGGAAATGAGTGTCTTGAACTCTTACCTGTGTCAACGACAGTCCAGAGCCAAACCAGATCACACACCCCGCACCTTAACGCCAGAGACTCGGATGGACGAGTGAGCAGTGGTCACAAGCTTAACGCCAGGCCGAGGTGAGGTACACAGCTACACTACACACCTCTTACTTACCCCCCCCCCCCTGTTCCCACCTTCCATCCACCCACCCCCTTACACACACACCCTTCTCAACCACCCTATTCCCACCTTCCATCCACCCACCTCCCTTTACACACACACCCTTCTCAACCACCCTATTCCCACCTTCAACCTCCCCACCCCCACCCCCCACATACATAAGCTACTTCCACCTTCCACCCCCTCTCCTGCTCCCACCTCCACCCCCCTCACACACACACCCTACTCCCACCCGCCACCCCATCCCGCTGCTGTGGTTAAGTACTTAATCCACCCAACGCCACACTGCAGTATATACTGCAAGAGCTTCACGTGTAGACCTTATCCGGTGCCCTCTATATCCATTCTGAAACATGAAGCTATAGTAACTTGCACATACTCCCTTCATTCCCCCCCCCCCAACCTCCATTCTCCCCCCGTTCCCTCCCTCCACCCCTTCCCCTGCACCCCCCTCTCCTACTCCACTCTTTCCACACAAATAAATATAGATTTTTTTTTAAATCAGCGAGTCAATTGACATCTAACCATAACTTCCGAAAACAGATTTTTTTGGGATTTGTTTCATAAAACTACATCTTGCAAACAGCTGCTTTTTCAGACCAATTGACTAAAGTAATGCTAGCTAAAACAACAACGACAACAACAACAGCTAACACACACACACACACACACACACACACACACACACACACACACACACACACACACACACACACACACACACACACACACACACACACACACACACACACACACACCGCGCGCACACACACTCACACACGCACACACACACACACACACGCACACACATGCACACACACACAGACAGACAGACACACACACACACACACACACACACGCACGCACGCAAGCACACACACACACACACACACACGCACGCACGCACGCACACACAGACAGACACACGCACGAACGCATACACACATACACACGCACGCACGCAAGCACACACACACACACACACACACACACACACACACACACACGCACGCACGCACGCACGCACGCACGCACGCACGCACGCACACGCACACCACACACACACACACACACACACACACAAAGGTGAAAACCAAAGGAACAGCTGGAGGGGAACAAAACCAAGCTGATTAATCCCCTCCATGTTAATCTCGAGCAAAGCCACACACAAAAGAATCCAAGCAACGCAAGTGCAATTCGCCACCATATCCAAGCCGCGGCCCTGTGCGTCAACACACGGTATTGCCACCAAACAAGTCGCAGACTCACTGGACGCGGATTAAGCAGTGATTAAGGAATTAATTACACGCTTCGGTGACCTTCCCGTCCTTTCTTCGCTGCGAAGTCGCAGGGATTTGTCCATGTTCTGCATGTGCCCACAGTCTTTCTGTTCCAAGTGTCCAGCACGATAGGTAGGAAACTGTGAGAAATACCAGCGAAGACAGACAAAATAATGTGCAGTTTTGAAAGCAGTTACCTGCGGATGCAAATTAAGCCTTGCCTAGAGAGAAAATAAAGCCTTGATTCAGAATCACGAAAAAAACAGGTGAAGAGGAAATTGTCTTGCGTACACGTGTGATTCAAGCGGTGCACGATTACTCGGTGAAATAGTAGCGAAGAAGAAGAAGAAGAAAAAGAGAGAGATGGGGAAATGCGCTATGAATGCACAAAAACAATTTCCTTCCGGCGAAAGAAGAAAGAAGAAAGAAACGGAGAAGAAGCACCCACAAGAGTTTCAAACCTGTGACACTCTTCAAGTGCCACGAAGTTTGTTTGTTTTTACATGTTCTGGGGGCGGGTGTGGGGGCGGGGGTGAACATGAGCGGAAGCAAGAAGAGATCTTCACTGCTGTATTTCTTCCAAGGACTTTGTTGTCCCTGATATGTCAGCCCGACATCTGAGGACATTCAGCCCCGCGTCATCAAGGACTGCCGACACTACGACAAACTTGCACAAACAGCAAAAAACGGACCTTGGAAATGGGGAGTCTGCAAGTCTGCAAGTCTTCGTGCCAGAGAGGTAAGAGGTTTATATTTAGCTTCAAACGGGAACCGAACCGAACAAGCAAGCAGGCCTGAAAACGTTAAAAACGCGCGCTAATTAACTCCTTTGT
>JABMCL010003855.1:470000-487500 GCA_018857735.1 Alviniconcha marisindica
ATATATATATATATATATATATATATATATATATATATTTTATATATATATATATATATATATATATATATATATATATATATATCATATGGCATTAACCCACCTTGGCCAGATCCTCTGCGAAACCGCCTTGTTTGCACTTGAGGCGCATGCTGAACATAGGCGGCTGTGTCTTGGTGCTTTCAACAGTCGTGCAGAACGTCTTCGGAAGCGTGTATGCGTTCGGCGCTGCACCAGGAAATTAAGACATGAACTAGCTTTGTTATAAGCCCATTTTAACAGTCGAAAACTGATAACCTCAGCGTAGAGGCTGTGTTATAAGCCCATTTTAACAGTCGAAAACTGATAACCTCAATGTATAGGCTCTGTTATAAGCTATTTTAACAGTCGAAAACTGAGAACCTCAATTTGCTCTGTTATAAGCCTATTTTAACAGTCGAAAAATGATAACCCCAATGCGCACTCTGTTATAAGCCTATCTGAGCATCACTGAGCCTGGTCCTGTCCGTTATGGAGTAGACTGGGGCGGAGGGGTATCATACACACAGACCACCTACCCGGAATATTGTCCAACGATCTCAGCCTGGTCCTGTTTTTCATGGAGTAGACTGGGGCCGTCGGGTATCATACACACAGACCACCTACACGGAGTCTTGTCCAACGATCTCAGCGAGGTCCTGTACCTTATAGGGTAGACTGGGGCGGAGGGGTATCATACACACAGACCTTCTACCCGGAATATTGTCCAACGATCTCAGCCTGGTCCTGTCCCTTATGGAGTAGACTGGGGCCGTGGGGTATCCTACACACAGACCACCTACCCGGAGTCTTGTCCAACGATCTCAGCCTGGTCCTGTCCCTTATGGAGTAGACTGGGGCCGTGGGGTATCATACACACAGACCACCTACACGGAGTCTTGTCCAACGATCTCAGCCTGGTCCTGTCCCTTATGGAGTAGACTGGGGCGAGGGGTATCATACACACAGACCACCTACCCGGTGGCTTATCCAACGATCTCAGCCTAGTCCTGTTTCTCATGGAGTAGAGGGGCTGGGGGGGGGGGGGGTATCCTACACACAGACCACCTACCCGGAGTCTTGTCCAACGATCTCAGCCTAGTCCTGTTTCTCATGGAGTAGGGGTGGGGATGTGGGGTTTGGCTGCCTGGTCGGGGTGGGGGGGGGGGGGGCCATCGGGTATCATACACACAGACCACCTACCCGGAGTCTTGTCCAGTGATCTGAGCCTGGTCCTGTCCCTTATGGAGTAGACTGGGGCCGTGGGGTATCATACACACAGCAGACCACCTACCCGGAGTCTTGTCCAACGATCTGAGCCTGGTCCTGTCCCTTATGGAGTAGACTGGGGCCGTGGGGTATCCTACACACAGACCACCTACCCGGAGTCTTGTCCAACGATCTGAGCCTGGTCCTGTCCCTTATGGAGTAGACGGGGGCCGTGGGGTGCGTGCTGGAGGGAAAGCCTTTCTCTGGCCTGTAGGCTCCGGGCCCAGGCCCGTTGAAGGGTTCAGGTGGAGGGAAGCGCCTCCTCATGGTGTAGTGGGGGGTTCCGTCAAAGCCATCGCGGTACAGCTGGGGTGCGACGAAGACACAAGCACACACACACGAGCGTGTGCATGCACGCACGCATACATAGACGCACACACAGATATATACACATGCACACACAGGTATACACACACACACACACACACCACAACACACACAACCACACACACACACACACACACACACACAACACACCACACACACACAACATAACACAATCACACACAGGTATACACACCACACACACACACACCACACCACACACACACACACACACACACACCACACACACACACACACAGGGGCGCACGTCGCGCGCGCGCACGCACGCACGCACCACGCACGACACTTACGCACGCACGCACGCACGCACACACACACACACACACACACCACACACACACACACACACACACACACACACACACACACACACACACACACACACACACACACACTCTCTCTCTCTCTCAGAGAGAGAGACACACACACACACACACACACACACACACACACACACACACACACACACACACACACACACACACACACACACACACACAACACACACACACACACCACACCATCACAGAGAGAGAGAGAGAGAGAGAGAAGAGAGAGAGAGAGAGAGAGAGGAGAGAAGAGAGAGAGAGAGAGAGAGAGAGAGAGAGAGAGAGAGAGAGAGAGAGAGAGAGAGAGAGAGAGAACACACACACACACACACACACACACACACACACACACACACACACACACACACACACACACACACACACACACACACACACACACCATACTGCATTGCATGGGCATCAGCGTCTCAAGAGTATTGCAGGGCACCAGGGGTGGGGCCGGTGTTGGGAGGTGGGGGTGGAGGGTGGATGGTGGAGCACTACCTCTGTGGGCTGTTTTATTAAAAAACATTTTTTTTAAATCAGTGTGGGTCGTTTACGGGCTATGTTCTCTCACCCCTTCCCTGACACAGAATTTGCGGTGCTGGTGCAAATCTTTCAGTGAGGACTCTGGCCGAGGGATTCAGCCATACAGAAACGTTCCCTTTCTTCAACATTGCTTCTCCCGAGAATGCGCGAGAAGTGAATACCTCGAGCACACACACCCCATGGCATCTTACAGGAAGACATATGTGTTTTGCGATAACAAGTGATCTTAGCATTCGGACTGTATTTAGCAACAACTGACCTTAACATCCGGCTTGTACTTAGCAACAACTGACCTTAACATCCGGCTTGTATTTAGCAACAACTGACCTTAACATCCGGCTTGTACTTAGCAACAACTGACCTTAACATCCGGCTTGTACTTAGCAACAACTGACCTTAACATCCGGCTTGTACTTAGCAACAATTGACCTTAACATCCGGCTTGTACTTAGCAGCAACAACTGACCTTAACGTCCGGCGTGTACTTAGCAACAACTGACCGTAACATCCGGCTTGTACTTTGCAACATCCACTAACCTTGGCATTCGACTTGTACTTTGCAAAAACAACTGACCTTAGCGGGCGGCTTGTACTTTGCAACAACAACTGACCTTATTGACCGGCTTGTACTTTGCAACAACTGACCTTGGCATCCGGCTTGTACCGAGCAACAACTGACCTTGGCATCCGGCTTGTACCTAGCAACAACTGACCTTGGCATCCGGCTTGTACCTAGCAACAACTGACCTTGGCATCCGGCTTGTACTTGGGTCCGGGGCTGCAGGAGGAATCTTTCAGGGGCGGTTTGAGACCAAAGGTGTAGGCGGGTTTTTTCAAGTGTACACTCCTGGGATCGTGCGTCTGCTGGATATGGCCACAGAGGCCCGGGAGGCCGTAGCAGGGCCCAGGACTGGTGTACATGGCCGCGATGGGCCCTCTCGGTATCGTGTAGTTGTACACCATCGTGACCGAGTCTCTTTTTCTGGAGAAAGATATACTTACAAGCGTCAACGGAAGTGACACCGGTAAAATCAAATTATATAATACACCTCAAAGGGAGTGAGTATTATAAACCGTGCACAGACACACAGACACACAGACACAGGCAGACACACACACACACACACACACACACACACACACACACACACACACACGCGCACGCACACGCACACCAACACACACACACACACACACACACACACACACACACACACACAACACACACACACAACACCACGCACGCACACCACCGCACACGCCGCACACACGCACACACAACACCAACACACACACACACACACACACACACACACACACACACACACACACCACGAACGCACCACGACACACACGCGCGCACAACACACACACACACACACACTCATCACACACACACACACACACACACACACACACACACACCACACACACACACACACACACACACACACACACACACACACACACACACACACACACACACACACACACACACATAAATGACATGGAATGGAAACTTAACTAAAGGAATAAGGGAGCAGGTATTATTTGTTGGAGAAGCTGCTGTTTCGTTAAACTGAAACCTGTTAGCGAAATATGGAATTGTAGTTGAAAACATTCAGAAGATGACAATTTAATTAAACAGATTTAAAGGATCAGCAGTATACTTTTTGTTTGTGAGGCTGCTGTTTTCTTGACCTCACATATGGTGGTGAAATAGGGAGCTGTAGCTGAACGCATCACTCGAAAGATTCCAACCAGTCTATGTATGTAGCCCATGTATACATGTATGTATGTGTGTATGCGTGTGTGCGCGCGTCCGTGCCTGTGTGCTGGCATGTTTGCATACATGTGTGTGCTTGTTTGTGTGTATATATGTGAGCTCACGCACGCGCGTGTGTGGAGAGAGAGAGAGAGAGAGAGAGAGAGAGAGAGAGAGAGAGAGAGAGAGAGAGAGAGAGAGAGAGAGAGAGAGAGAGAGAGAGAGAGAGAGAGAGAGAGAGAGAGAGAGAGAGTTTATCGCAAAGTTTATCACCAACAGAAAGAACTGATAAGTAGGTCTGAAAGGTAAAAGACTCACCTTTTCTACTAAGAAGGGCGATTCAGAAGATGAAATTTTAACTGGAGAAGAAAATGGCGCTTAAGTCAGTGAATATTGAAGACAGTCTTCACTTTCTCTTTACACATTTTATTCCCAGTTCAGCTTCATTCAGTTCAAACCCTTCACCCTGTCAGCACCACAGCCTACCCCCACTGTGAGGAAGTTGGCTTCGAAAACAGGGTACCACGTCATATCCTCTCAATGTCTGCACTAAAATGACGTCACGCGTATTTCACGTCAAATGATCCATGCAGGGGTCCAATTATTTATACTAGGTTGAAAACAAATTTACAATGCGTTTCGCTCGTTTTTCTGTTTATTCTTGTGTGTGTGTGTGTGTGTGTGTGTGTGTGTGTGTGTGTGTGTGTGTGTGTGTGTGTGTGTGTGTGTGTGTGTGTGTGTGTGTGTGTGTGTCTGTGTTTGTGTGTGTGTGTGTGTGTGTGTGTGTGTGTGTGTGTGTGAAGAAGAAGAAGAAAAAGTGTGTGTGTGTGCGTTTGTGTGTGCGTGCGTGCGTGCGTTTGTGTGTGTGTGTGCGTGCGTGCGTGCGTGTGTGTGTGTGCGTGTGGTGCGTGCGTGCGTGTGCGTGGTGTGGTGTGGTGTGTGTGGTGTGTGTGTGTGTGTGGTTTTGGTGCGTGTGCGTGAGTGCGTGCGTGCTTGTGTGTGTGTGTGTGTGTGTGTGTGTGTGTTGCGTGTGGTGCGTGTGTGTGTGCGTGTGTGTGTGTGTGTGTGTGTGTGTGTGTGTGTGTGTGTGTGTGTGTGTGTGTGTGTGTGTGTGTGTGTGTGTGTGTGTGTGTGTGTGCATGCATGCCTGCGTGTGTGTGTGTCGTGTGTGTGTGTGTGTGTGTGTGTGTGTGTGTGTGTGTGTGTGTGTGTGTGTGTGTGTGTGTGTGCGTGCGTGCGTGCGTGGTGCGTCCGTGCGTGCGTGCGTGCGTGCGTGCGTGTGTGTGTAGAGATGATCCCTAAATTATGTGCTTCAAAATGGCAACTATAGCGCTATTCTCTACTTCCAAGCAGATTCAACGCGCTCTAGTTGAATGCGACTGAATTTGCGACCTTGAGACTGTCTGACATCATATAGCGCAGTGATAACTGTTCAGGGGATTGGTAGTCTGCAGGGATCCGTCCGTGACGTCACTCATCTTCAGACCTTTTCCGCCACAGCACAGACGTTGCAGTCGGTTACAACCTGAACTATCCATAGTAAGAAGTCCATAGCCTTCCCAAAATGAAGGATGATTAGTAATACTCTGTTTTTCACTTTAAATTATTATTTCTATTGCATTTGACACTGATACGACTTCTTCTTTTTTCCTTTCTCTCCCCCCCCCCCCCCTTTTTTTTTGGGGGGGGGGGGGGGGGGGGGGGCGGGTTTTAGTACTTAAAAAAAAAAAATTTTAATTTTTATTACATGCTGGTGTTAGTGTATATGTATGTTAGTATGGGGGGGGGGGGGGGGGGGGGGAGTAAGACGACTCCAGGAGAAAGTTTTTGAAGTATTGTATATGGACATACTCTCGGATGGATTGTCGACTTGTCTCTTCTGCACATGACTGTATACAAACCTGTGGGTGATGGGAGACTGTGTGCGTTGCCCGTGTGTATGTGTGTGTGTGGGGGGGGGGGGGCGTCTTGTTAGCTGTGTGTTGTATGTGTATGTGTGGGGGGGGAGGGGGCGGCGTGTGTGTGGGGGGGGGGGCGTGCTTATATTGTCGTGTGTGTGTGTATGTGTGTGTGTGAGAGAGAGAGGGGGAGAGAGAGGAGAGAGAGTGCGGCGTGCTCGTGCGTGCTGCTGCGTGTGTGTGTGTGTGTGGTGGTGCTGAGAGAGAGAAGAGAGAAAGAGAGAGAGAGAAGAGAGAGATGAAGAGAGAGTCTTGAAAGGAGTCTTTCGGTTTTTGTGTGTGTGTGTGTGTGTGTGTGTGTGTGTGTGTGTGGTGGTTTTTGTGTTTTGTGTGGTGTTGGTGTGGTTGGTGTGTGTGTCTGTGTGTGTGTTTTGTCGCGCATGTGTGTGTCTGTATGCGTGCGCGCCTGCGTGCATGCGTGCGTGTGTACAGCATGTATATGTATCTACACTATTTGCTAGGTCGATATCTCATGACAGAATTCTGTACTTAAGGTTCTGTTGTTAAACTATTCATGTAAATGTGGCTTTTTTACGAGTTCTTGTACAGATAGGGCATGTGAGCTTAGGGTGGGAAGAAAGCATACAGATGAGATACTTATTTACTTTATACGGTGGGTTTCTCATTTAGGTATGTGCCGCTCATGAAGGGGTGCGGTGATGACCTACCACCTCACTGTACATACATAGATATGCCTTGAGCAAGAAAACCAACAACTAACGACGATGTGGCTTGAAATAGGTACTGACAGCGACAGTGTGCTTCAATTTCAACATACATAAGTTCATACAGAGAGAGAGGAGAGGGGGAGAGGAGAGAGAGAGAGAGAGAGGAGAAGAGAGGGGAGGGGAGAGAGAGAGAGGAAGAGAGAGAGAGAAAGAGCAAAAGGCCAAACCAAGACGGGGGGGGGGGGGGGGGGGGTTGGGGGGGGGGGGGGGGGGGGGGGGGGGGGAAAGAAGCCCACGGAGAAAGTTTTTTTGAAAGTACTGGTAATTAAGAACTCTCTCGGGTGGTTGTCGACTTTTTGTTCTTCTCAACATTGACTGTAATACAAATACCTGTGGGTGATGGGGCTGGTGGCGTGCCCGTGTGTATGTGTGTGTGTTGTGTGTGGGGGGGGGGGGGGGGGGGTGTGAGTTGTGTGGGGGGGGGGGCGGGGGGGGTTTTTTAGTAGTTTTTTTTTTGATTTTTTGGGGGGGTTTATGGGGGTTTTGGGGTTTAAAAAAAAAAGGCGTGCGTGCGTGCGTGCGTGCGTGCGTGCTGCGTTTTGTGTGTGTGTGTGTGTGGGGAAAGGAAAAGAGAGAAAAAAGGGGGGGGGGGGGAAATTTGGGGGGGGTTGTGGGTTTTTGTGTGTGTGTGTGTGTGTGTGTGTGTGTGTGTGTGTGTGGTTGTTTTTGTTGTTGTTCTGTGTTTTTGTTTGTGTCCGGTTGTGTGTTGTTGGTGGCGCCCCGGTGTGCGTGCTGGCTGATGTATATGTTATCTACGCTATTTGCTAGGCGATATCTTTATGACAGAATTCTGTACTTAAGGTTCTGTTTGTTGAAACGTATTCATGTAAATGTGGCTTTTATTACGAGTTGCTTGTACAGATAAGGGCAGTGAGCTTAAGCCGGGTTGGAGAATGATGCTTTACAAGCATTACCTACTATTATTTTCACTTATTTTTCAACAGAGCTCGAGTCTTCCTAAACTACGTATGGCCGGACGAACGGCGACTGAAAGCAACTGAACACACACAGCTGACCGGATAGAACAGACAACAGAACGCGTTTAAGCAACGTGAACAACACAGGTCCTGAACAGTCAACAAAAGGCAAAGGTTAGTTGAGCTAGACATTTTCCCTTTATTTGCACGGATATTTCATGCCAGTCGACACAAACACGCATGATCGAAGTTATGAAACTGTATCTAAACACAAGCACAAGGGTAAAAGTTGACCGTTAAGAAAATGATGAAATTACTCCAGCAGTTGGGGGTGGGAGTGGGGTTGAATGGAGGAGGGTGGGGAGTGGCATCAGCAGTCATAGACCAGCGTGCAAGTCCAAAGCCGTGATGGTGTTGGGGGTGGTGGTGGGTGTGGGGGTGGGGGGTGGGGGGTGGGGGGGGGGTGCATGGTGCAGGAAGCATAAACAAGGTAAGCAATTTAGAACTCTATGATTGACTCATTGCCTCGCACGTTTCAGTCGAATGTGGTGACGGTAGCTTAAGAACATGACGTCATCTATGACCAAAGCGATGACGTCTTCTATGACCAAAAGGATGACTGACTCATTTCCTCTCACTTTTCAACCGAATGAGGTGACGTCAACGGTAGCGCAAGGACGTCACTTATGACCAAAGTGATGTCACCATTCTTTCCGGTTCATGAACTTCCTGAGTAGGCAGATTGAAGTTTCAAAGTGCATCACTTCCGGGATTAAACCACGCGCAGTCCAACGTTTACTCTTGTCGGCAGACACAGGAAAAGACAACTGGGAATCCAGGCCAAGCAGTGCACTCAAAGTTTAGACATGTTGCTGAAACCGAGAAGTAGGCCACTTATTTCACCGTTAGATGAAAGCAACCGAGCCAGCTATCCACACATACGAAGATATTTCGCCCCCTTCCCTCCCTCCACCCCCTCCCCCAACAGAAAAAAGAAAAAAGAAAAAGAAAAAAGAAGAAAAAGAAAAAGAAAAAAAGACTTGTTGTTTTTGTTTTTGATATTTTTTTATTTTTATTTTTACAATAGCATTGATCCTCACACAAAAGCTACCGAAGTCTGATAACTTCAGAATAGACACTGGTTAGGTCCGGTTTCTGATACGAAAAATCTGTTAAAAGAAAAGAAAAAAAATATGTACGACCTACAGGCGCTGGACACATGCTACAAAATCATTTGCCTTAACTGATCTCATAACGAACTCAAAGTGTTGAAGACACAAGAATTAGCAGGCGTTAGGAGCCTGTGGCCCACTCATGCATAACCACTTTAGCCGAGATCATAATAGACTACTTCTCTCTTCTTCTTTTTTAATATGTTTTTAATTTTTAATTTTTATTTAAAGTCTTTTCACATAAGTGATATTAGACTGATCTTACAATTATTATGCTAACAACATGTATCAGCAAGTTGCACCAATACAAATTTACGTTAATTATTTTTTTAAGCACCTACCCAACCTTACTTGCAGTTAACAAACAACCGTATTATACATTTGTGTCTGTAGCCATATAACAGACAGTAGTTCACTGTCATTATCGTTTGGTTCTCTTTCATTTCGAGGAGGTGGGTGGGGGGTGGGGGGAGGCGAAGGTATCCAACAGGCATTTGACATCAGTTGCATATTTGTTGTTACTACACTAACGATCTTCTTCTTTAAGAACGAAAGGAAAAGTGGCAGATAACTCGATTTAAAAACAAATCGATGGAAATGCCTGCGGGTTAAAAAAAAATCCCAAACCATTCGCCATTTGTTCTTGACAAAGTTAGCTGCCTCTTCCAACTTTATCGAAAGCGTTGGTCACAGTATTACGAAACGGAGACAGCCACTTTAGCCAACAACACGCAAACTCCTGTTCTGTATCACAAAATTCTTTATTCACGAAGACTGAGAATCAAATGAATAAAGTCACGATGAATGACCTGAGAATACACTGAACTAACTGATGGAGCAATACTGAAAGTATTGAAAGACACCCAATACAGAGTCAACACAACCACACAACAGAAAGTAATACATGCTGTATTTCTCTACACGTAGATAATTATCACAGAAAATAACACGCTTTGACCGTCTTGAAAGCATGGCAAATATATATATATATACCTCAATTGAGCTGTTTGAAGAAGAAGAAGAAGAAGAAAAAAAATACCGTATACTTGGAAAAACATAAGAAAAAACATTACCGCACAATTTCGTAGTGAGACAATTAAGATCTGCATTGTATTGTAAAAGGTAGAATACTTACAACTGAATGTGATAATCCATTCCGTCAATACTGTGATTTGTAAACTTAAGATATACACAATACTTTACAACAGTAATACACAAAGGTGTTGTAAAAGGTGTGTTGAGTTATCACAATGCTGTTAAATAGATCTCGTAGGAAAAACAATAACAACAACACCAATAACTTGCAAACCACAGAATGGTCACACAGCAGAATCCACAAGAGATAACGCGGGAACGTCACTGAGCTTCTGCCTATTTTACACTTTCTTCCATCCGCCTTTAATCGTATAACCATTCAAGACTTGATTGTAATACCATTCCGGAAATAGCGAAACCTTTCCGTGAAAAGCACAACTGCTGACCGTGACAATTAGGTATGTCTGAAATTACTTGCGTAGTTCAGTGCACAAATTTAACGTGAAAACCATATTCCACCCCAGTTCTCCTAAGAAACTAGAACAGAAAAAACATTTGTTTTCTCTTCGCTTATCGCAACTGAAAAATGTCAGTTTTTAGATTTTGCATTTTTTCCTTTGAAAAACAACAAACCTTTACCAAACATTTGTGTTCCATCAAAAGCTATTCATTCTGAACCTCTTGAGTGTTAAAGTCTTTTGAGTTAGTGGTTTGGATCTCAGTACAAATTCAGAGATTACATAATTATGTTACCACTGGTGAAGCTTTGAAGAGCACAATTTCGCATTACTTTCTATGGCAACTCTACACCTAAGAATTGATACAGCAAGTTTTTCTTTTTTATTTACACCAAAGCACAGAAGAAAAGGTAAAAAAATCTTTTTACAAAATACAAATGTACACACCAAAAAGGGGGTCAGACGCACATCTTCCTAGTCCACATTCACAATAATGAAAACTCAACAATAATAATGCTGTCTCTTCGGTAACCATACGTGACTGCAATGCTGTTTGGTTAGTGGACGGGAATACATAACAATAGTAAGTCATATTTCGGACATTCTTGCATCTTTTGATAGAAAAATAATCGCCACAACCAGAGTAGTGTTATAGTCATGAATATCCACACATTACTGTCATGAACTCGTGAGAGAGAGAAGTGATATCACAGGAAACAAAAATCTGGTGACGTAAATGTCACAATTACAATCCAGAAATTTGACAGGTGGGAGACGTAGGAGTGGGTGGGGGTGGGGGGGGGGGGGGGGGGGGGGGGGGGGGGGGGGGTGATGGTGGTGGTAAAGAGAGACAATCGTCATAGAAAGATCGGTTCTTTTGAGACGGGGGCGGGAGAGGGGAATGCATGTCCATTTGATGAAACAAACACAACACACACAATGACTGACAGCACAGCAAAAGGAAGATAACGTGTACCTGCCCAAAGCCCTTGTGCCAACGATGAGTAGTGTAAAGGTAAGAACCTGCTTCTGCTCTAAGCAGCATAGCATCCGGGTCATACTAATAACTAGCGCCACTCTCCTCACGATCTTTCCGCTACAAACTGCCTTAGAAGCAGCAGAAGAACGCGCCGTGTCATTGTTATACGGACACTCTGCGCGATCTTTAAGGTACACGATATTACTCGTCAATGCAAGAGCTTCCGGCAGCATGCAAATTCTCTCCCTTGTCCTGTCATCACCATCGTCCAACGTAAAGAGATGTCCACGGTGATCACTGACTTAATATAACTTGCGTTTGGGAACCAAACATTATTCAAGAGTAAGGACATTCATCAACGTAATACTGCAACTCAAGAAAATGTTTCCAAGGAAAGAAAGAAGAAGAAAAAAAACGGATACAAAAGTGTTGTCTGGGTCTCAGCAGTGATTTCATACAACAGCCTCCTCCATATACTGTGTTGTTGGTGCAAGACTTTGGTGTTAATGTTCCTAAACCTCCCCTGAAAACCAAAAAAAAGTCATAGGTTAAACACATTGGCTATAGCTACTGATTGGAACATAACATCTTGTTAGTCACACAGGATCAACTTTGGGCGAACAAACATCCTCATGGGTCAAAATGCAAACTAAAAACTCTTCTTAGCTCTAGAGCTGCACCCAAGTGGACTCTAAAAACTCAGTCTAAACACAAGCACAACATGGGAAATCCCACAAGAGGCTAGATAAAAAAGAAACTCTAACACAAAAGACTGCGGTAGTTTAGGCAATCTGTCAAAACACGTTATAATATGGTATTGATGCATTTTCAAAATCGTTCGATTTGCTTGTTAATGCAGTTCGGCAGTCATTGTTTTCTCAGCTAAAAGTCACTATGTTCGCTAAGTGACGATTTGTGTTCCTGCTCTTACCTGACTACAGACGGCAGACTCAATCATCGACAGGTTCATTAATAGGCAGGCAGATGTATTGTGAGTGGCGCATTCCGAAGCTGACGGCAGGAGCACTGCGCCTGTTTATGTAAACCTGAAACACAAATACACAGAGTGAGCTTAGAGCATTGACCGACTGGTTCAGTTGCTGTAGGCTAAATGGACGATTGTGTAATCACTGTTACCGTAATCTTCATTGTCTTGCTACTTCTTTATTTCAAACATTTGCTCTTGCATGGTCTGAACTGCCCACAGTCGGCGTCCACCACCAAACTCGCTTGTCGCGACGACGTAGCTATGTCCGTCCCCTCACCGATCTGTCTCCATCTCCCCTACCGATATACACTTGTCTCCTCTATCGGGCTATACCCGTCTTCCCGACCAACCTACTCCCGTCTCCCTTATCGATCTACCGCCGTCTCTCCAACCCGCTCTACCCTAGTCTCTCCTACCAACATTTTGCCCTGTCTGCCTTACCAACCGCTCCCGTCTCCTCTACCAACATACCACCGTCTCCCCTACCAACCTACTCTGTCTCCCGAGCATAGCATCATCTCTCCTAATAATAATAATAATAATCTACATTTATCATGCGCTCAACAACGCCCTGAGCGTTCACATGATACATATTAACCTAAATAGGCTATTCTATACTCACGCAGAGCACAGTCCCACCAAAACGACCCACACAAAGCGCCATACGGAAAGACAATAACATTGCACCATTTCCCCTAGCAACGTGTCCCACCTACTGTGCCTTCAGTAACATACACCCGTCTTCCCTACCGATACCCTCTTCCTCATCCCTCCCCCCCCAGACCCCCGTGTCGCCTACCAACCTACCCACATCTCCCGCATCATGCAACCTATGCTCCTGTAATTTCCCCCCCTTGTAATGTCCCCCTATGGTCATGTATTTTCCCCCTATACTCTTGTGATTTCTCCTGCTCTTGTAATTTTCCCTATGGTCCTGTAATTTCCCCTGTTCTTCAGTAATTTCCCCCATGTTCCTGTAATTTCCCCTATGCCCCTTTAATTTCGCCTATGCTCCTGTAACTTCCCCTATGCTCCTGTAACTTCCCCAATGCCCCTATGCTCCTGTAACTTCCCCTATGCTCCTGTAACTTCCCCTATGCTCCTGTAATTTCCCCTATGCTCCTGTATTTCCCCCTATACTCCTGTAATTTCTCCTGCTCCTGTAATTTCCCTTATGCTCCTGTAATTTTCCCTACACTCTTGTAATTTTTCCTGCTCCTGTAATTTCCCCTGTTCTCTCATAATTTTCCCTATACTCCTGTAATTTTTTCTGCTCCTGTAATTTCCCCTGTGCTCCTGTAATTTTCCCCTACATTCTGGTAATTTTTCCTGCTCCCGTAATTTCCCCTATGCCCCTATGGTCCTGTAATTTCCCCTATGGTCCTGTAAAAAATCCCCTTTGCTTCTGTAATTTCCCCAATGCTCCTGTAACTTCCCCTATGCTCCTGTAACTTCCCCTATGCCCATATGCTCCTGGAGTTTCCCCTATGCTCCTGTAATTTCCCCAATGCTCCCGAAGTTGCCCCTATGCTCCTGTAACTTCCTCTATGCCCCTACGCTCCTGTAACTTCTTCTATGCCCCTACGGTCCTGCGATTTCCCCTGGGTGCTGACCTTCTCAGGACTGTGCGCCCCTGGGCCGGGTTTCTTCGTGGAGTCGCCGGGCATGGTGTTCCTGGACGTGAGGCTGTAGATTGGAGGCTTGTTCTTGTACACCCCCGTGTTGACCACGTCGTACTTGGGGCCAGGGGTCTGAAACAGTCGCACACGGACGTGCAGACGTCATCACCTCGTGGTCAGCGAGCCAGCTAAGTAAACATGGTGCTTAACGTCCACAGATACCGTACGGCTTATTAGGGACTGGGAGAAGGGGGGAAGGGGTTATGGAGGTGTGTGGGGGAGGGGGGGGGGAGAGGGAGATAATATACCTATCGCTACACTGTCACACCACAGAATGTTCAGGAAACCCACCCACCACCCACCCACCACACCACACACACACACACACACACACTTACACACACTACACACACCACACACACACACACACACACACACACACACACACACACACCACACACACACACACACACACACACACACCACACACACACACACACACACACACACACACACACACACACACACACACACACACACACACACACACACACACACACACACACACACACACACAAAAAAAACAATAACAACAAAACCGCGCGACTATCCAGGAAGCCTCTCGCGAAACGCATCCCGCGATGCTCGCCACGAAATATCTGCCATCCCGCAAGCTGCCTTGTCGCGTCGACGGGCGCCTCAGCTTCTAGCCCATACAACACCAAAGATTAAGTAACTAAACATGGTGCTTAACGTCCACAGAAACCATAAGGCTTATTAGGGACGGAGAGAAGGTGGGGGGCGGAGGGGAGGGTATGGAGGAGGGGGGAGAGGGAGATTATATACCTATCGCCGCACTGTCGCCACCAGAATGACTTCTGCATCAAGGTGGGCAGCGATACGAGCCATTTTAATGTTTCATAACTGTGAGGGACAAAGTCACAAGACAGTGTCCACAGATCACAACTTTTGAAGAGAAAGGAGAGCCGAAGCGGATTCGACCCAAGTCCCTCTGCTTACCAGCCTAACGCTCCGCCGGCCTAACTGTCGCCACAGAAGATTCTGCATCAGGTGGCAGATGCGAGCCATTTTTATGTTTCATAACTGTGAGGGACAAAGTCACAAGACAGTGTCCACAGATCACAACTTTTGAAGAGAAAGGAGAGCCGAAGCGGATTCGAACCCAAGTCCCTCTGCTTACCAGCCTAACGCCTAACCGCCAGGCCAAACCGGCTCACGCCAAAGATTATAAGTACACTTGTATTTATAATCTTTGTCAACACCTCGAGAATACTTATGAGGCAGCCAGCACACTGACCTTGCTGAGGTCCTCGCTGAATCCGCCGATCTTGCTGCGTCCTCTCACAGTGATGCACGGAGCCTGTCTCTTGCCCGACTGGATGGTGGGGCCAAGCATGCTGTCCAGCGTGTACTTGTTGGCCGCTGAAAACACACCGCCATGTTCTTCCATAAGTATAGAGTCTATGTATAACAGAGAACGTATAACAACGGTCTAAGTAAAGCATGCTGTCCAGCGTGTACTTGTTGGCCGCTGAAAACACACCGCCATGTTCTTCCATAAGTATAGAGTCTATGTATAACAGAGAACGTATAACAACGGTCTAAGTAAAGCATGCTGTCCAGCGTGTACTTGTTGGCCGCTGAAAACACACCGCCATGTTCTTCCATAAGTATAGAGTCTATGTATAACAGAGAACGTATAACAACGGTCTAAGTAAAGCATGCTGTCCAGCGTGTACTTGTTGGCCGCTGAAAACACACCGCCATGTTCTTCCATAAGTATAGAGTCTATGTATAACAGAGAACGTATAACAACGGTCTAAGTAAAGCATGCTGTCCAGCGTGTACTTGTTGGCCGCTGAAAACACACCGCCATGTTCTTCCATAAGTATAGAGTCTATGTATAACAGAGAACGTATAACAACGGTCTAAGTAAAGCATGCTGTCCAGCGTGTACTTGTTGGCCGCTGAAAACACACCGCCATGTTCTTCCATAAGTATAGAGTCTATGTATAACAGAGAACGTATAACAACGGTCTAAGTAAAGCATGCTGTCCAGCGTGTACTTGTTGGCCGCTGAAAACACACCGCCATGTTCTTCCATAAGTATAGAGTCTATGTATAACAGAGAACGTATAACAACGGTCTAAGTAAAGCATGCTGTCCAGCGTGTACTTGTTGGCCGCTGAAAACACACCGCCATGTTCTTCCATAAGTATAGAGTCTATGTATAACAGAGAACGTATAACAACGGTCTAAGTAAAGCATGCTGTCCAGCGTGTACTTGTTGGCCGCTGAAAACACACCGCCATGTTCTTCCATAAGTATAGAGTCTATGTATAACAGAGAACGTATAACAACGGTCTAAGTAAAGCATGCTGTCCAGCGTGTACTTGTTGGCCGCTGAAAACACACCGCCATGTTCTTCCATAAGTATAGAGTCTATGTATAACAGAGAACGTATAACAACGGTCTAAGTAAAGCATGCTGTCCAGCGTGTACTTGTTGGCCGCTGAAAACACACCGCCATGTTCTTCCATAAGTATAGAGTCTATGTATAACAGAGAACGTATAACAACGGTCTAAGTAAAGCATGCTGTCCAGCGTGTACTTGTTGGCCGCTGAAAACACACCGCCATGTTCTTCCATAAGTATAGAGTCTATGTATAACAGAGAACGTATAACAACGGTCTAAGTAAAGCATGCTGTCCAGCGTGTACTTGTTGGCCGCTGAAAACACACCGCCATGTTCTTCCATAAGTATAGAGTCTATGTATAACAGAGAACGTATAACAACGGTCTAAGTAAAGCATGCTGTCCAGCGTGTACTTGTTGGCCGCTGAAAACACACCGCCATGTTCTTCCATAAGTATAGAGTTTATGTATAACAGAGAACGTGGCCCAGGAGCGACTATGTCTATGTGTTACAGATATATTCTGTCCATGCATGGCAGCTATCCGCTGATGTAGGACGCTACGATTAACACTTTTTTTCTTTTTCTTTTTTAAATCTTGAATCTTTTCAACCGTTTGTTTAAATGTTCCTTCTTCTTAACCGTTTGTTATAATTATCCTAACCGTTTGTGAGTTTTAGAACACTCAATCATCCTTGTTTCAGATTTTTTATCCGTTAATGTCATCTGTATATAATTTTTATTCCATCCATGCATGGCAACTATCCGTTTATGTAGGACGCTACGTTTAGCTTTGTTTTTAACCGTTTGTTATATTCATCCCTCTTTTTAACCGTTTGTTATAATTATCTTTCTTTTTAACCGTTTGCTATAATTATCCTTCTTTTTAACCGTTTGTTATAATTATCCTTCATTTTGGCTGTTTGGTATAATTAT
>JABMCL010003855.1:497500-540000 GCA_018857735.1 Alviniconcha marisindica
GGATGTGCTAACGCTACCAGGTGGTGCTAACACGACCAGACTGTGCTAACTCATACCAGGATGTGCTAACGCTACCAGGTGGTGCTAACACGACCAGGCTGTGCCAATACTACCAAGCTGTGCTAACACTTCTTCCAAATGCCTGTGCTTTTTGAACGAGCCAGATGTTTGAATGGGTCCGGGTGTCACGTGCACGTCTCCTCCATGTTACGACAGGACTGCTAAGACGCAGCTCTCTGTCTGGCGCACGCTGATACACTGAGAGGGCGCGCCTAATTCAGTCTGATGTATTCGCGCGTGTTTTCATTGCAGTGCAAATGTCTGCCGCCCAAACACGAAAAGGACCGCGGTGACGACAGGGTGAAGGAAAACTGACACGACCGGAACGACGATGACCGAGACGTGGGCGCGCATCAACACCAAGAAGCTGACGACGACGAAACAGCAGCGGCAGCTTCGTTAGGCTAACTCCGATATGGATCGACGTCCTGCTACCGTGAGCACTGGCGCTCGACAATACTAATACACTCTATCGTTTTAATACGTACATTGCTAGTCGTGCCGGACCGTACCACAACCGTCTCCCTCCTGTCATACATACTGTCGTTTTAAAAAAGCGCCCATAAAATGCGGTCCCTAGTGAGGAGTTTGTTCACACGGAAACATAAAGGGAAGGTTCCAGAACTTTCCAGGAAAAGTTCTGGAACCTGCCAGAGTCTGAGCGGCGTGTGCGGCCTTGGAAGAAGGGTGGCCTCCCATCAAAGCCAAAGGCACGATCCGCTGTAACACCCAGACACCGACTCTGCAGTTTCCAGGCTGACCCCTGGATACCCCCCCCCCCCCCCCCCCCCCCCCGTCCACCAGACCTGTCGGCTGGGAAGCTACAGGCCCTTGCAATATCAAGGATGGTCATCAACAGCCTGTGAACTACTCCACTTCCTCTCCACACCACTCATGGCCGTGAGGAGTTGTGAAAGACTGACAGGCAAGTACTAATACAGTTAAGAGGGTAGCCACAAAGCCACAGGGAAAAGTATGTCACACAGGCAGTTTCCCCAGGTGCATGGGGCGTCTCAGGTTATCCTGCTGAACTGGCCTGTCAGAGTGTGCATGCAGTGATGTGACTGAACCCCTCTCTAACCCCCTTCTAGTTCGGAAGTGTGTTTTTTGTTTTGTTTTTTGGTGTGTGTGTGTGTGTGTGTGTGTGTGTGTGTGTGTGTGTGTGTGTGTGTGTGTGTGTGTGTGTGTGTATGTGTGTGTGTGTGCGTGCACGTGCATGAACAGACACATGTGTATATATGCACTCCAAATCAGGAATGAAAAGTGCATCTGGTTGTTTGGAATATGAAGTCTGCCTGATATAATTAATAGCTAATTTTCAACCAATCACACACAAGGACAGACTGGGCAAAATCAGGCACTCTCATGGAGGCCAGTTTGACAGGCTAAACCTTGGTCATACCAGTGGTGTTTTCTGTTCTTTACACTCAATCCACAGGCACTTGCTTTCATCCCATTTTTTGGTGTGTTATTTCACCTGGCTATTTTGTTACCTCAATAACAGCAACAAAGACAGAAAATTATAAAGATCCCTGGCCAGCTGAAAGCCTAAATTAATATGAACAAAATGTTATAATTAATTTTGCTTGAAAAGAAATGAGCACAAAAAGTAACTACACTAAAACAGTTTTTGTCAAGCAGGCAAAAACTGTATGTGCCTGTTTGTGTTTCTTTTATGCAGCAATTCGAAACTGCATTAAAGTTGTAGTCTTAACACAACCCGTGTACAAGTTAGTACAACATCAGTCAACAGAGCTTTTTGAAATGAAAATGAAATGTTTTTAACATTACAGGTTATTCCAGCTGCTGAATCAAACTACTGCATCCAAAAGTTCAGATCCTAAACCAAAGTACTGCATCCAAAACTCCAGATCCTGAACCAAATGACTGCATCCAAAACTCCAGATCCTGAATGAAATGACTGCATCCAAAACTCCAGATCCTGAATGAAATGACTGCATCCAAAACTCCAGATCCTGAATGAAATGACTGCATCCAAAACTCCAGATCCTGAACCAAATGACTGCATCCAAAACTCCAGATCCTGAACCAAATGACTGCATCCAAAACTCCAGATCCTGAATGAAATGACTGCATTGAAAACTCCAGATCCTGAATGAAACGACTGCATCCACAACTGCAAGTCAACATGCTGTGACCTCACATTCAGCATATGTCAGAAAGGCAATTAATTATATTGTATAATTAATGTTCATATGATATATAATGACCTGAACGTAACATGTACATTTTCATAGCAAAACACAATGCTGGGTGGATCAAATTCAAAAAGTATTAGAATTAACCCCAGTGCTCTGACAAAAAGGAACAATTTGAAGGAAACAAACTGATGGAAATGTAAGATGGTACCACCTCCCCCCCCCCCCCCCAACAAAGAAAGAAACAAACAAAAAACCACCAATACATTCAGAAGCAAAAGAGAAATCATCCTGCAGTTTGTTTGTTTGTTTGGTTTTGTTTTTTTACTGGAGAAATGTTATAATCAATTGGAAATATCTTCACCAGGTGTAACACTGCAGGACCAAATGAAGATGTTGTTTTTCCATTGTGTTCAGTGTTCATCTGACCATTAGATTGTGCACTAAAATGATACTCCCCACAAACTCTGCACCAATGAATTAATTTTTATTTATTTATTTGTACATATATATACAAATGTGCAAGCACCATACTACTGCAAGGCATGCGAGCTAGTATCACGTGATTTAGGCAAAATGTAATATAATCCATGTCCGTGCAAGACTAAGCAGATGTGAGGTCTTGCATGTGGAAATGGACAATATGTAAATGCAGGTAGTGATGTATGAGTTTATGTAATGTGTAGCATATAAACATTATCAATCAGTAGTTTTCTCAAAGAAGTTTTTTTCCACAATGTTTGGCAGCTTGCCATAGTAATATTGGCAGCTTGCCATAATAATGTTTGCAGGATACAAGATAACTTTATTAATCCATTGTGCAAATTACATAATTATTTGGCACCTTGCCATGATCATATCTGGCAGCTTGCCATAATAATGTTTAGCAATTTGGCAGCTTGCCATGATAATGTTTGCAAGATATAAGAAACTTTAATAATCCATTGTGGAAACTGCATAATTATTTGGCAGCTTGCCATGATAATGTTTAGCTATTTGGCAGCTTGCCATGATAACATTTGGCCATGATAATGTTTGGCAGCTTACCATGATAATACTTGGCAATTTGACAGCTTGCCATGATGATGTACAGCAGTTTGCCAGGGCAACCTGAAGTTGTAGACTGTGTAGTGTTTTCTGATGCTTAAAAGAACTGATTTTCTCAAAACCTACTTTCTCCAATATGTCAAAGAGATCAAAATGAAAGCCTAAAGTCAAAGATTCTGTCTAGAGACGCTTTGTTGATTTTGCTTGGATACTATTAGTCTAGTCAAGGATTCTGTCTAACAATGCCTTGTTGATTTTACTTGGAAGCTCTCTGGCTAGTTTCATGAGTGAGGGTTTGCAGGACAATATGTACAAAGCAATTCCAAGGGTCCTGGCCTGTGTGTTGGACATCACGTAATGGCTTCATTGGTGTTTGACATGACAATGTGTTCATGTCATGTTCATGTCACAGTTCATGTTCATGTCTCAGGCCAGCTGTAACTCTTGGTGGTGGTAGTGCTTGGCACATCCAGTCCTGTTAATCATAACTCACAAAAAATGTTTTTGAAAGTTGACATTTTCGACTTTTGTTTTTCTTTTTCTCTTTTTCTTCTTCACTTTTCTTTTCTGCTGGCTGGATCACATCTTTCACCGCCCCACCCCACCCCCTTTTTTTTGGGGGGAATCCCCCTCCAAAAAAAAACAACCCCATAATAACAGTCTGCCAGTACATACATGTAGAGGTCTGCGAGTATTAACTACTGAGAAAAAAGAAGGGGGAGGGGGAAGAAAGAAAAAATAAGCAGTCAAATCAAACTCCTTAATTTTAGGCTTTTATTTTTGATATCTTCCATGTGTTCAACACACTGATAACAATGTTCAACAATACATGTTTTGCGTGTGTTCAACAATATGTGTTTTGCGAAGACTACGCACCTATAGTCTCTATTTGCTAAAGCACTGTAATAAATGGAACATCATCAAGACAAATTCCTGTGCACATTTTACCGTCACTGGCAAATAAATATATTCTTGTAATAATTACTGTAATCTTGTACAGTTCCTGACAACAACAAAACAGCCACAAACAAACAAACTAAAAAAGTGACATAATTTCTGTCCCAGTAGATTATTGAGTGAAAAGTACAGCGTTGACACAAACCGTGGCCCTCAGGAAAATGACGAGCGATAAGAATGTATGAACAGTGCCGCCGAGTGAGTCGTGATCGACTGACGACACCTGAGAGCTATAACTGAGACAGATAAGGCTCTACACCACTAACAATTGATAGACCTACATTCGTGTATGACAGAGAAATGAGAAGCCAGCAACTCCAGACAGCTACCAAGCACCTGAAGTGAGCAAAGCTGCCACACTTTACTCACACATTGACCACCAACTGTCGAGCAGATTTGCCAACTGGACTGACTTCGATTCAACTTCGAGCTGCTGCACTAAAATGTAACGTCAATCAAACTTCAGCATGGACAGTGATTTAGAGGCCGACAGTGAGTACCTTTATGGCGAAGACGAGAGACAATTACCTGACCAGTGGCGGCGATAAAAGACCCGGAGGAGAGACAGGTGAGTTAGCCCTTCGGTGGTCCCAGTGTTGAGTTTGGCTGATAAACATGGATACCTCGCCGCTATTCCGCGTGACACGATGCGACGATTTGATTGGAGGATGCCCTTAGAGATCGCTTCTTGGAGACAGGGGGAGAGCAATGCGTTAGACAGTTGACACGGAAAGACCCGAGTCGTGGCGGAAAAATCCGAGGAAGAAGGCCCTCGCTCAGGCTCGAGAGGAATTTAAATACTGCGGTTCACAACGGCCACTGACCGGGGTATTTAAATTCCTCCGGGCATACTTCGATACTTTCCGAACTCTGGGTAATGTTCAATGACAATATATTCCTTAGCCTATACCTGACCCGCCTTGAGCTTTGGATGATGGGCTACACTATGAAAACTTCACTGAGAGTCAAGTCCGTGACAGGATCGTAGCGCCTCGTCGGAACACTCGGAATCTGATATCGATCAGTCGTGCAGACATGACCGGGTGTCTTCTTGGACTGACGGCGGGAAAATAAATCTCCTTGTTAATTAAAAAAGAAAAGAAAGAAAAAAGGGCGGGGTGGGAGGTGGGGGTGGCCGGGAAAGGGTGGACTGAGTCCGCAGTGACTCAGTGACGGCGCACGAACTGATGCGGCAGTAGGTCTACACAGACAGAAGTGTCAGTGTGTGTGTGTGTTGTGGGGGGGGGGGGGGTGGTGGGAAGGGGGGACTGAGTGTTTTGGGTGGGGGAGGGTGGGGGGGGGGGGAGGAACTGAGTGATGCACGAATGAAGCAGTAGGCCCGGACTGAGACTGATTTTCCCGCGGCTTCTTGGCGTTTTTCAGTGTTTGCGGCAGTGCTTTTCTCAGTTGTTGTTGGCCGGCCGGGCTTCTCAGTTCTTCTGTGCCGCCCGGCCCCCCTCATCACGGTTATGAGTCGGCATTCCATAGAAAGCTGCACGAACCTCAGCTGAGACACTTCAGTCAGTCTTAGCTGTGTGTGCGTGCGTGTGTCTGTGCATTGAGTGTGAATGCACAGTGTGCGTATGTGTGTGCCACTGACTCAGCCGACGGTGAGTGCCTGTGTGTGTGTGTGTGTGTGTGTGTGTGTGTGTGTGTGTGTGTGTGTGTGTGTGTGTGGTGTGTGTGTGTGCCTGACGCGCGTGTGTGTGTGTGTGTGTGTGTG
Organism: Alviniconcha marisindica; assembly: GCA_018857735.1. Taxonomy (NCBI): domain Eukaryota; kingdom Metazoa; phylum Mollusca; class Gastropoda; family Provannidae; genus Alviniconcha; species Alviniconcha marisindica. The sequence goes on from JABMCL010003855.1 coordinate 503,447, forward strand.
TGGTGTGGTGTGAGTGTGTGGAGAGAAGAAGAGAGAGAGAGAGAGAGAGAGAGAGAGAGAGAGAAAGATTGGAATGCCTGATGTGTGTGTATGAGAGAGAGAGAGAGAGAGAGAGAGAGAGAGAGAGAGAGAGAGAGAGGGGCGAGGAGAGTCTGTGTGTGTGTATGAGAGAGAGAGAGAGAGAGAGAGAGAGAGAGAGAGAGAGAGAGAGAGAGAGAGAGAGAGAGCCGAGTAACCTTGCAGAGGAGGAGAGAGAGAGAGAGAGAGAGAGAGAGAGAGAGAGAGAGAGAGAGAGAGAGTGGGTCTGCAGTGTTCTTTTCTGGCCGGCACGACTCGGTCCAGAGTGTGTATGCAGTAGCAGTAAGTCAGTGTCAGGTGTCACTGACTAGACTACGCCGGACTGATTCAGTGACAGAGACGGTCGGCACAACCGGCCGATGAAGCGTTATTGTGCCGGTGCCGTGAGTCAGTGTAGTGGTGTGAGTCAGTGGTTTGCCTCTGCCGGAGTGCGAGTCTCTCTCTCTCTCTCTCTCTTTGTGCGTGCGTGCGTATGTGTGCGTGCGTGCGTGCGTGCGTGCGTGCGTGTGTGTGTGTGTGTGTGTTTGTAATTTCGCTTTGGCATCAAATATTTAGCTTGCGTCCGCAGTTGGGAATCTGGGTCCGTGTTGTATTATCGAAACCGGTTTGACGTCACGAGAGAAACCGCCGTGGCGGGAAGGTGGAAAGACTGAACGGAAAAAGACTAAAAGACCGGAGAGAGAGAGAGAGAGAGAGAGAGAGAGAGAGAGAGAGAGAGAGAGAGAGAGAGCAAACACACACTCACCATTTTGTAAAAACGCTTTATTTTGTTTTTCCTCGCAACCAAAACCAGCAGGTCACACACACACACACACACACACACACGACAACCCCACATCAACTCATACCATCAGCTGCACAAGTCATCAGAATCTCAACTAAAACAATCGGTGCCAACGAACTTAGTAATTACTGCTCATTAACGTTCCGTCAAAGGCAACCTCGGCCCGACGCCCATCGAAGACCCGAGGAGCGAGTCAAGACAAAGACTGAAAGATCCCCACCCTCTTCACCAATAAAACACGCATTCCGCCCCGGCCCCGGAAAAGCCGCCAACCGCGACAGAGCTGCGCTACCCAAACTACGAATTCTCAACTGAAGCAGACACGAAACAAGTACGCAAGTTTGTTCGAAAAACGTCACAAAAAGAAGAAGAAGAAGGAGAAGAAGGGGGGAGGGGGGGAGAGAGAGAGAGAGAGAGAGAGACAGAGAGAGACAGAGAGAGACAGACAGACAAAGGACAGACAGACAGACAGACAGACAGACAGACAGAAACACAGACAGACAGACAGTCAGACAGAGACACAGAGGTTAATTTACTTCCTCTGTCTTCGTTTGGGTCAAAAGAATCATCGTCAGTCAGACGAACACTGGAACTATTTCAAAGGCAACGTTGGGAAAACTGCTGAGAGACGGGATAAAGCGCATGAAATTATAGGCCTTTCCGAGAGCATGAAACTATGGGTTTTCCGAGAGCATGAACTATGGGCCTTTCCGAGAGCATGAAACTATGGACTTTCCCGAGAGCATGAAACTATGGACTTTCCCGAGAGCATGAAACTATGGACTTTTCCGAGAGCATGAAACTATGGACTTTCCCGAGAGCATGAAACTATGGGCTTTCCCGAGAGCATGAAACTATGGGTTTTCCGAGAGCATGAAACTATGGACTTTTCCGAGAGCATGAAACTATGGGTTTTCCGAGAGCATGAAACTATGGGCCTTTCCGAGAGCATGAAACTATGGGTTTTCCGAGAGCACGAAACTATGGACTTTCCCGAGAGCATGAAACTATGGACTTTTCCGAGAGCATGAAACTATGGACTTTCCCGAGAGCATGAAACTATGGACTTATCCGAGAGCATGAAACTATGGACTTTTCCGAGAGCATGAAACTATGGGCTTTCCCGTTAAACTATGGACTTTTCTGAGAGCACAAATACCATCTGAAACTGGACTGGTCCGTATGGCTGTTCTGGCTATACTCATTTATGCAACAGGAGTATTTGTCTTTGCTTGGAATTAGAGCTGAAGTTGAAGTGTTGCTTTACGTCCACAGAAACCGTAGGTTTATTTAGGGACGGGAACCCAGGACGTCCATCTGGACTTTCACACAGCTCCTGAGCTCTGGAATTAGAGCTACCCAGGGCGCGGCCATATTGGTTCACTCTCTACCAACGAAGAGCAGAAAAGGGTTGGACCTCGACGTAATCAACACACACACACTGCCGACTTTCTACGTTTCTACGTTTTTTTGTTTCGTCTTTTAACAGCTGTGTTGTCCCCGTTTCCAGATCCGTAAATTTCGATATTCTTCCAGAGATACTGGTCTACAGAAGTCTGCTGAGTACTATTATGGTCGTTATCATTCATTCATTCATCGATTGTCTCGGCAGTTTAACACCTATTTTCACTTGATGGGTTGGCAGTTCCAGCCCGTCTGGCCCAGCGGCAAGGCGTTAGGCTGGAAGGAACTGAGGCGACGAGGTTCGATTCCTCGCTTCGGCTCTCCTCTCTCTTCAAAAGTGGCGGTTTATGGACACTCTCTCGCGACTGTGTCCCTCACAGTGAAGGAAACACTAATGTGGCTCTCGTCGTTGCTCATCTCCATCCCCATCACTACCACGTAGCATTAGGAATTAGACCCCCCCCATCACTACCACGTAGCATTAGGAATTAGACCCCCCCATCACTACCACGTAGCATTAGGAATTAGACCCCCCATCACTACCACGTAGCATTAGGAATTAGACCCCCATCACTACCAGTAGCATTAGGAATTAGACCCCCCCCATCACTACCACGTAGCATTAGGAATTAGACCCCACTACCACGTAGCATTAGGAATTAGACCCCCCCACCACCACGTAGCATAGGAATTAGACCCCCCCCCCCCCCCCCCCCATACACTCATACCCCACATAGGAATTAGACCCCCCCCCCCCCCCATCACGTAGCATCAGGAATTAGACCCCCCACCACCCATAGCCTACTGATAGGAATTAGACCCCCCCCACCCCCCACCGTAGCATCAGGAATTAGACACCTCACCCCACGTAGCATTAGGAATAGACACCCCCCCACAACGTAGCATTAGGAATTAGACCCCCCTTCCCCCCCCCACTATCATTAGAATAACCTCCCTCCCCCCCCCCACATAGTACAGGCATTAGACCCCCTCCCCCCCATCACCACCACGTAGCATAGGAATTAGACCCCCCCCCCCCACCACGTAGCATAGAATTAGACCCCCCCTCCCCATCACGTAGCATCAGGAATTAGACCCCCCCCCCCCATCACCACCACGTAGCATAGGAATTAGACCCCCCCCCCCACATCAAGTAGCTTTCAGAATTAGACCCTCCCCCCCATCCCACCACGTAGCATTAGGAAGTAGACCCCCCCCCTCCCCCATCACGTAGCATTAAGAATAAGACCCCCTCCCCCCCCACCCACAGCAAGGAATTAGACCCCCCCCCCCCACGTAGCTCAGGTTAGACACCCCTCCCCCCCCCCATCATCATCCACGTAGCATTAGGAATTAGACCCCCCCCCCAATCACGTAGATCAGGAATTAGACACCCTGCACGGCAGGCCTTCATCTAGTAGATGCAGATATCCCTTTGGCGGTTTGAACGATATATCCATATATATATATATATATATATATATATATATATATTATATATATATATATATATATATATATACATGCTATGCCTATAATATGGGAAAGCTTTAACGGACACGCGTTGTCCCTAATAATTAGGTCAGCCCGACATCTGAGGACGTTAAGCCCCACATCATCAGGAACGGACAGGTTGAAACCGATGCTCTGAGCCGTTTCAACCGCACGGCTATGCTGTGACACATCCGTTCGCACGGTCCTGCCCAACCATACGGCTATGCTGCTGTGACACATCCGTTTGACACATCCGTTCGCACGGTCCTGCCCAACCATACGGCTATGCTGTGACACATCCGTTTGACACATCCGTTCGCACGGTCCTGCCCAACCCTACGGCTATGCTGTGACACATCCGTTTGACACATCCGTTCGCACGGTCCTGCCCAACCATACGGCTATGCTGTGACACATCCGTTTGACACATCCGTTCGCACGGTCCTGCCCAACCATACGGCTGAAGCGGTTCGTGTACCAGGGCCTTTAGAGGTCCGGGCAAGCAAAGCGCAAAGACTCAAACAAGCTGGTGACTGCCACATTAAAGACTCACACGCTAACATGCTGATTGGAATTATCCGTTTGTCGCAGAACGTACAATAGCTACATTCTGTATTTTCTTTTTCTTTTTAACACAAAAAAACCCTGTAAAAACAGCAACAACAAACAAACAAAACTATCACTCCACCCCCCAAGAAAAAGAGAAGAAAGAAAAAAGAAAAAAAAGAAGAAGAAGAAGAAAGATGCACACAATATATTATAATAATAATTATAACGTTCATTTCTATAGCACGTATCTCACCAACAAGGGTGAGCACACCGCACTTTACAAGATCAGCAAAGAAGATATACATAAAACCTCAAAAAATTATAATACATAAACATAATATTGTATTCACCCACAAACATAAGTCTTTTTTCCTCGTTTTTGTGTGAAACACCAATTTGTTCATTGCTTTTAGAGAGAGAGACAGAGAGAGAGAGAGAGAGAGAGAAAGAGAGAAATTTGCATACTGCTTTTTGGTGTGTGTGTGGGGGGGGGGGGGGGGGGGGTCTCATTTAATGGTATTTATCCATGGCCCCTTGTGTGTTTACTGTACTTCTGGCATTTGGGGATCCAAAAATGTGATTCAGGTTGGCATGGAACTGATGTACCCAATCGGTTCCTGATGAAGGCAGTACCTTTTTTTTCTTTTCTTTTTCTGTTTAATTCTTTTCCCCTTTTGATAATGCCTCAACAATGAATTACTTCCTTTGTTTTTCTCTCTCTGTCGCTTTGTCTTTCTTTTTCTGCACTTCAGTCTGTATCTATACCAACAACTTCTGGTTTTAGTACAAATAAAAAAGAAAGAAAAATCAAATAAATACACACAAAAATAACCAAATAAAGTAACGAACACCAAAAAAAAAAAAAAAAAAAAAAAAAGAAGAAGATTACTATTAGACCAGAGTATTAAAGATACAATAAAACATTCAGATAAAACAGCAATAATGATTACAAAACTCAACGCCAATACAAAATGCCAAAAGTAAGAATAATGAGGAAATATTTCTCTTTGTCAAATGTTTACAGAAACCAATAACAATCATCATGATGATGAAGTGATGCTTTATGTCCTCAGATGTCAGCTGACATATTAGGGACAAGTTGTGACCCATGCCGAAGCACGGTGCAATAATTCTTTATGTCCACGGAAACTAGAAGGCTCGTTAGGACGGACAGTCCAGGACGTCCACCTCGACTCTCACACAGCTCCTGAACCATGATAACAATCATGTAACACACAATGCATTTAAAAATAATAGTGTACAAATTACAATGGTACCCAATGATTCAATATTCAAGAACATACAGCAAATAAAGTGAGAGAAAAAGAAAAAGAAAAAAAATGTTCGCTACTCCACCCCATCAAAAATCAGAGGAACGATTTCTTTATTTTTGAAATTGTCAAATCGTACACAAGGATAGCAAATACGAGTTTCCCAACTCCATGCAACACCAACTATGCTGTACGAATGTCCTCCTGTCACATCAAATTGGGTTAAGCTCCTTATGGCTGTTATCATCAGCATTTCAATTCACACAGCATGTCTCCTGTCGCATCAAATTGGGCAAGCTCCTTATGGCTGTTATCATCAGCATTTCAACTTACACAGCATGTCTCCTGTTGCATCAAATTTGGCAAGCTCCTTATAGCTGGTATCATTAGCAGCTCACACCAGACAGCATATATATCTTGTTGCATCAAGCTGGGTGAGCTCCTTATGGCTGTTATCATTAGCATTTCAGCACATACAACATATCTCCTGTTGCATTGATTTGGGTGAGCTCCTTATGGCTGTTGTCATTAGCATTTCAGCACATACAGCCTACCTCCTGTTGCATCAGATTGGGCAAGCTCCTTATGGCTGTTATTATTAGCAGTTCAGACCAGACAGCATATCTCCTGTTGCATCAAGTTGGGTGAGCTCCTTATGGCTGTTATCATTAGCATTCCAGCACCTCCTGTCACATCAAGTTTGGGCAAGCTCCTTATGGCCGTTATCATTAACATTTCAGCACATACAGCATATTTCCTGTTGCACCAAGTTGAGCGAGCTCCTTATGGATCTTATTATTAGCATTTCAGCACATACAGCATATTTCCTGTTGCATCAAGTAGGGCGAGCTTCTTATGGATGTTATCATTAGCATTTCAAACCATACAGCCAATCTCCCGTCGCATCAAATTGGGCAAGCTCCTTATGGCTGTTATCATTAGCAGTTCAAACCAGACAGCATACCTCCTGTTGCATCAACTTGGGTGAGCTCCTTATGGCTGTTGTCATTAGCATTTCAGCACATACAGCATACCTCCAGTTACATCGTTAGGCAAGCTCCTTATGGCTGTTATCATTTGCATTTCAGCACCTCCTGTCACATCAAGTTTGGGCAAGCTCCTTATGGCTGTTGTCATTAGCATTTCAGCACATACAGCACCTCTCCTCTTGCATCAAGTTGGGTGAGCTCCTTATGGCTCTTATTATTAGCATTTCAGCCCATGCAGCATATCTCCTCCTGTTGTGCATCTACCTGGGTCAACCCTTATGGTTGCTGCCCCTGTCATTACAGCTCTTACTGCACATTCCCTCTGCTGTGTCTCTCCTTGGGTCAATGCCTACAGCTCTTGTCACAGGCATTTCAACTCTTATCCAGTATCAGCTCTTGTGGCAACGAACTGGGTCAAGGACTGAGGTATAGTCTTCTGTCTACAATTCTAAAAGATGCTGTCCCCCCCCCCCCCCCTCCCACCTGATCTCCTGCTGTTTACTAACCCCTTCACCTTTGCATACTATTATAATGGTGCAACAGGTGCATATTAAGGCTGAAACAACACGAGAAACAACCAACCAACAAACGAAGACTGGCAACATATTGAGCTGAGCACTGCACATACACACATCATCGTCTTTTCCAAAATGCACATAAAATCCTGTTTGTAAGTCAATGGGCTGTTCACAACGAATTTACCCATCACACACACACACACACACACACACACACACACACACACACCCCTCTCTCTCTCTCTCTCTCTCTCTCTCTCCAGCATGAAACATCGATTAAACTGTATGTGAGGATCACAGTTGTCAATTCAGATCACAAGGATAAACAGAACTGCAAATGGTTTCAACTTTGAAGACATCCAGTCCAGCGTCACAATTACAGAAATAAAGCAAACGTTTTTTAGTTTTTTTGTTTTTGAAAAAGCAAATCTGTATGTGTGGGCCCTGGTCAGCACACTCGTGTGCAGTTACAATAGGGTCCAGGGTTCGAGCACCTACAGGGGGTTGATTTGTAATTCCTATGTACAACTTTGTTACTGGGAGCTAGAGGCCATCAGTTGGTCGCTTCTTAATAGTTAATGCCCTGTCAACCAATACATGCCATATGTTAAAAAAGGAACTGAAAGAAAATAAATAGAGTTGAATGAACCAGGACGGCAGAAATTGGACATGCAGATATTCCTGGCAGTAGGTGAAGCATGTGAAGCTGTATTACATCTTTCCCCATGTTTTAAAGAAATAGCATTTGATAGCTGTGCGCTCTCTGCAAAATGTGTCTTAATCTTTGCTTCCATGGTAACCCACTGAGGGTAAAGGTCATACTCATAGAGTTTTTCAAGCTAAGCTGGCTCCCCCATCCACCCAGCCCTTAGAGGCAATAATTCATTTTTCTGTTCACTCCACATTTCAAACTTCGGACCCAGCTGTAACTCTGAACAACGATTGTAAAGAGTTGGTCATCTGCAGGGTGCGTCTGTGCTAAAGCTAACCAGGTCTTTTATGCATGGCTAACTGTAATGTTTTGTCCATTTGTTAATGCGCTGTATGAATGGAATGTCACCAAGACAAATTCCTGTGTACATTCAAATGTGACTGGCAAATTAAATATCCTTGTATCTTTGTATCAGTAACATAAAGGGTACCAAGCTGAAATATTTCAGAATGCAGATTCACTTCGGCACATCTGAGAAGTCTTATTAAATGCAAACAGGTAACAGTTTCTGTGTCAACAAATGGACAAATGTTGATGATAAAAAATGGACTAATATTCAAACATACTTAATAATTACCACACATGAATGACTCAACCTCAAAGTACAACAAACACCTTAAGCAAAACACCAATAAAACCAAAAAGAGACAAACAAACAAAAATGCATAATTAAAAATCCAGTCTGAGAAAGGCAACCTAAGAGTAAGTAAAGCAATATACAGAGTTTAAAAACACATGACTGATCCAATTTGCCTGATTCTAAAGCCTTGCCTTGCCTTTTAGTGTAGTGAAACTGCTCTTTCCAGACCACATGAAGATCAAGCAAATGTGGTCCTTACACAGAGGTGAACCTTGGTCAGGGGGCATTTACATGGCCATGTGCAAGGAAACGTTTCAAAAGGGTGTCTTAAAAGACGTGGGTTCTTTCATCAGCGGTTCCACTTTGCAAGAACAGAGTACCATCAGCAGTTCATCATGGTAAAAATTAAAGTCCATTCCAAATTATGTACTTGCCATTTTAATCTGAACTGACAGTGCACTGCAATCAACATTTGGAACAAAACATCATTATGCAGTTCACAACTGTGAGAAAGGAAGGAGATAACTATTTTAAGGAGCACATGAACTGAAACACCATTGGCATGCATTACAGTGTCACACAGCACCGTCATTACCACCTATCCATCATCATTAGTAAACAAACATACAATGCTATCATCATCATCATCATTACTTTCAAGAGGTGTGTCACAGTAGTTACTGTCACAAGCACCACTACCATTGCACACTGTACCTGCCAGTCGGTTGACTGGGCGTAAAACACCAACTTACTTACTTACCTGCCAGTCTTAAGGCTCTCAGTCAGATTCTGTCTCTGAGTCATGCATAGCAAGGGTGAGCCAACAGGAACTCGACAATAATCTCTAAGTTGAAGGTGTTTCCGATCTTCAGAAAAAAATAACGTAGCAACAATTAATTGCGGTTTTTTGGTGTGTGTTTTTCTACACTTTGACCTAGAAAACAACAGCAAAACAAGACTTTAGAATAATGCAGGAATTTGCTTTAAATTCATGTCCAGTAAAAGCAAAATAAAGATGGGTGAATTTTGAAAATGGGAAGATTGTGTAAAAGAGGGCCAGGAGAGGAGACATTCTTTATAAACCAACTGCATGTATCAATACTACCTCTCCTCCTGTCCTTTAATGTTTAGTTCAGAAAGAAAACTCTTTATCAGCACCACGGAATGACACATTGGGAACACAAACGCTTATTAGTTCAACTGTCAACAGTGCCCATAATCATTTTCTTTGTTTTAAATTGGTGCGAATGGCTGAACCATTCATGCCCACCGTCCCATACTTAGGACTCACTGTATTTAATTTTTCAGTCTTTTTTAGCTGTGCATAAAGTTTGGATTCAGCTGGTATGAACCTATCAAAGAGTGACATCCTTTACACACACAAAAAAAAACCCTGTCATTTAATAGTTTCTCTTTATTGTTTTGAGGATGTGGCTGCCATTTCCAAGGACTTTACAGGCCTCCTATATTGGAGTATTTTAATGCCAGAAATAAAACTACACACAAATGAGTGAAGAGTACATCACTGTAATTTACATTGTTTCCTGGAAAGGCAACTGAGCCAGCTATATTTCATACCAGATTACGACACATTGTAATGTGAACTGTGTTTCTGTCTAATGGCCTTTTTTCTGTGGCGATTCAGATGGGAACAGGCTAGTTTCCCCGGCACCAGACTCATGACCTTTCTTCCATGCCAGCTTGTGGAGTTCCAGTTTGCTGACTGACAAATGGCTGAATGCCTTTCCTATCAGTACCATACATGCACACACACATTCAGGAATGCACACACACACACACACACACACACACACACACACACACACACACACACACACACACACACACACACACACACACATACACTCTCACTCTCTCTCTCTCTCTCTCTCTCTCTCACTACACACACACACACACACACACACACAAACTCATATACTCATGCACACACACCCACATGCACACCCACATACACACATGTAAACATACACACACATCACACACTTCATTGCACAGCGAACTGGAGTGGAACTGGGTACAATCACTTTCACACCTATCTCAGGAAAACAGTAGCCATGATCCTGCAGGTTCACCCCCTGTCTGTTCCTGATAACAACAGGTCTCAGTGCTTCAGCCTGAGCTTCATCCACAGCAGTCTGATCTGTAAATGGTCATTCACTGGCAGTCTGATCTGTAAATGGTCATTCACTGGCAGTCTGATCTGTAAATGGTCATTCACTGGCAGTCTGATCTGTAAATGGTCATTCACTGGCAGTCTGATCTGTAAATGGTCATTCACTGGCTACGATAATAGTTCTTTTTTCTGTTTTTGTGATCACATATTCTAATGCCTTCCAACAACTGATCACAATCTAAAAATCTCCATGATTAAGACAACACCTGCACTGGGTACAAGATCAGAGTTCACGACCAGAAGTTCTCAGCTGACATACTGGCACACAGCAAACTTCAAAGTCAGCAGACTGGCGCTCATCAGTCTGGCACCGAGAAAGAGCCAGCGAAAAGCCCTGCTGCACAATGGCACTCAGCAAACTGACCTACAGCCCTTTCAGACAGCAGGCCTCTTCCTGTATGTTCTGCAAAATGCTAGTAGGCTCTGCTGCCAGCTGCTGTGGCAGCAGTCTTGGCACACAAACAGTAACCTGAATGCCCCCCCCCCCCGCCCAACACACACACACACACACACGAAAGTCCCCATAGCAACAAAGAAGGATGGGGAGAATGTTGGTACACACACAAGCACCACATGAGACAAGAGCATGGCAGGCTTTAAACAAACACACCCCTTCCCGTTCCAGCCTCACAATGGCAGTGAGGGCAGTCAGACTCCTAAAGCTGCTGATGAAGATGGCAACGGTACTGAAGTGAAATACCAGGTCAGGGCTCTGAGCTGTCAATGACATACAAACATGGCTCATACCGCAGATGCTGGTCTTAAAAATGTTCCTGCGTTTTAAAGTAGCCAAATTTACTTTAAAAATGTTTTAAAAAATCCCCCCCAAAATAAAATCATCTCCAGCTAGAAACTGGAGGACAGACAATAAAAATCGCTGTAGTGGAAAAATATGTAAGAGGTCTTTCAAAACAGTCACCACATCAAAGGATACTGCAAAAAAGTACCATGAATCAAAATAAAATCTCTGGAGGAAAAAACAACAACAATGAAACAAATGCTGCAAGTTACCTCCATGAACACCTCACAGCACTGAAGATACGCTACCTCCTAAACAGTATTTATGAACACCTCACAGCACTGAACATACACACAGCAGGGGCAAAACAGGTGAATAATTCGCAGACACAGGCGCAAATGACCACAAGTAATAAGTTAGTTCTTGGATTCAAATGTCCCACAACCACACAGGGCCACAACTGAGGATGACCGTGAATCACAACTTTAGAATTGTTCAGATGTCTGGCACGAACAAACCCCATCTTCTCCAGGTGTAAGTTGGCACACGACTAACATTCACGGCACACTGATCAGTCTTGAGGGTACAGGGCTTGGAGCCATGGCCGTGGAATGTACTGCGCACCGTCAAAATACTCAAAGTAGTTGTCCAGGTTGGGGTGCAGCACCTGAAGCACGGAGCACACATTATTATTCAAAGCACAGAGGACACAGGTCAGTATCCAACATTCCAGAGGGGTTCTTGAAACACATTTTAGCGCCATGCAATCCTTGAACACAGTTTGGTGTGAAACAATCTTGGAATACATTTTAGTGTAGAACAATCCTTCAACACATTTTAACCCCTTCACTGCCCCAGCATGTAAAGTTTCCAGGCTGAAAGAAGCACGCGTGCACTGAAAACAGTATATTTTCCAGTCAGATAGCGTATCTAGTTTTAATGCTATGCACTTTGATGAAAATCCATTCACATGCCAGTGCAAAAAAGAAGAAAAAAGGCTTCAAATTTGGCACTTTTATTGGTTGTTTTCAAGAGACATGGCAGTGAAGGGGTTAATGGGAAACAATCCTTGAACACATTTAATGCATGTAAAATAATGCATGTTTTTCACAGCAAAACCAAAACTTTGTGCATGGTTGCCTGCCAGTAACCTATACTGCTGATCAGACAAAATGCAAAGAGTTTCCTTTTGCCTTTGCTATTCAACTGGTGTGTCTCATCATTAAGAACGCTAGTAAGAGTTATTTCCCCTCCACACTCATCAATCAAACACCTGGAAAGAGTTATTTCCCTTCCATTAAACAATTAGTGCTTCAATCAGCACTGTGGACTTTATGTACATCACAACACTGTAATTTTTTTATCTCTCTGTTCAATCAACACCCGTAAACACTAGTAACAGTCTACTTGTAGACTCTGGAAGACGGAGAAGACGATCACAAAGGAAAAGAAACAGAAAGTGAAAGCAGTCCTCTCTAATGGAAAAAGATTGGATTCGAGTAGAGACTGGTGTGCACGTGTCACGGTGTGTGTGTGTGTGTGTGTGTGTGTGCGTGTGTGTGTGTGTGTGTGTGTGTGTGTGTGTGTGTGTGTGTGCGTGTGTGCGTGTGTTTTGCGTGCGTGCGTGTGTGTGTGTGTGTGGTGTGTGTGCGTGTGATATATATGGTTATTATTTGATAGGTGATAATGGTAAACTCCAATATTTAAGGTTCTGTTTGTTGAAATGTGTGTTAATGTGGTTTTTGTCATGTTTGTACAGCACAGTGAGTTTGACTCAGGCTAGAGAATAGCGCTTTATAAGAATGACTTTCTTTACAGACCTTTTTTTTCTTTCTCTCAATAATGTGTTGTTGTTGCTTTTGCCATGCATATTACTGTGGGCTGTTTGTTCACACACCATGCGCCATGCATTCTTCACTGACCTGGGTATTGACGATCACTTCGATGTTTTCCTGAGGCACGTAGGTGACTTGAGGGGCCAGGCGGTCACGCGTGTCCACCAAAATGGAGTAATTGGGCATATCCCGCCAGTGCTGAAACAACGACGCTGCAGGACATCAGCAATATCATCCAGTCCTCCTTTCCGGGTGTACATCTGCTTTAATTCTGAGTACAGCCCTAGCTCTTTGAATGCCAGTCACCCTGGCCGCTTGGCCTTCCCATAAGACGCATGACATAAGACGTTCACTGGTCTATTATCATCGATACACAAAGTTAAGGAATAAACCATCACTACAAGAGCAAATTGTTGTTAGACTTGTTCAATGCCAAGTTGTCTCCATCGAGGTGTTGGCAGAGACCCTTTCCCATAAGATGCATAAGAAGTTTACTGGTCTAGCATCATTGATACACAAAGTTCAGGAATAAACCATCACTACAAGAGTGAATTGTTGTTAGGCTTGTTCAATGCCAAGTTGTCTCCATAGAGGTGTTGGCAGAGACCCAGATCCCAGGAGAAAGGTGGAGGGAGAACTGTACCTAAGGTTACATGCATGCACACATGTGCATGTGAGAGTGTGAATCAGGGTGTGCGTGGGTGATGGTGAGTGTGTGTGGTAGAGAGAGCAAAGGGGGAGGGGGGAGGGAGGGAGGCAGGGAGGACAGCGGACATGAAGAGCATGTAGGGCTAAAGAAAGGAATACTGATGGAGAGTTGAGGAAAGTGATGGTTTATTATTGATGTAAATATTGGTTTATTATTGATTCCTGATGTGAATGTTGGGTTATTATTGATTACTGATGTGAATGTAGGATTATTATTGATTATTGATGCAAGTAACCATTTTGTTTTTCAAATCCTGTCTCAAGACAAGTTTGTCTCACGACACAATAAATATGTTTGTATTCTGTATTCCATACAAGCCACCCCCCAAGCAGACTGAATGTATTCTGTATTTCATACATCACCTCCCAAGAAGAGCAAATGTATTCTGTATTCCATACAAGCCGCCTCCCAAGAAGAGCGAATGTCTTCTGTATTCCATACAAGCCGCCTCCCAAGAAGAGCGAAGGTCCTCCGTATTCCATACAAGCCGCCTCCCAAGAAGAGTGAATGTCTTCTGTATTCCATACAAGCCGCCTCCCAAGAAGAGCGAATGTCTTCTGTATTCCATACAAGCCGCCTCCCAAGAAGAGTGAAACTGGCAGTCTTTGGCAGCTCGTCACACAGTATGTAGGGGAGATAACTCTTTGGATACCATTGCATGAGGGCAGTAAAAGTCTTCCCTTCTTTTTTGAGCGGACACACCTCATCAGCTAATGAACTGTACTTAACTACCACCTAAACCTAACCTGCCCAATGATACTGTGGTCAAAGGCTCATACCTAGGTTAACAATGTGGTCACAGGCTCATATTTAGGTTAACAATGTGGTCACAGGCTCATACATAGGTTAACAATAATTTATGGTCACAGGCTCAGACATAGGTTAACAATGTGGTCACAGGCTCATACCTAGGTTATCAATATGGTTGCAGGCTCATACTTAGGTTAACAATGTGGCCATGGGCTCATACTTAGGTTAACAATATGGTCACAGGCTCATATGTAGGTTAACAATATAGTCACAGGCTCATATGTAGGTTAACAATGTGGTCACAGACTGATACTTAGGTTAACAATATTTTCCCATGATGGTGAGTTATTGATCAAGTTGCAATGCCACAATTATATGAGCACATGCCAAGCAGCTGCTGCTGGCTTGCCTTTCTTCACACCCCTGCAACGTGGTTGCAACATCAGTGTCAATCATTCAATTCACTGCACACATAAATGCACACCTGACACACTACTTGATGCTCTAAACCTCTGACCTCCACGCCATATGGACTCATACAACTGAACCCAAAACCCAAAAACTTACTACATGCATTGCACTGCTGGTCAATGCATCAGTCATGTTTGTGTCAGTGGTACTGGCTCTAAGGGTGTGCTTGTTTGTGTGTGTGTGTGTGTGTGTGTGTGTGTGTGTGTGTGTGTGTGTGTGTGTGTGTGCATGTGTGTGTGTGTGTGTGTGTGTGTGTGTGTGTGTGTGTGTGTGTGTGTGGTGGTGCGTGCGTGCGTGTGTGTGTGTGTGTGCGTGCGTGTGTGTGTGTGTGTGTGTGTGCGTGCGTGTGTGTGTGAATGTGCCAACATTTTTCCACATACTCCAGGCATTCAACAAACTGGGATCGGATAAGTACAATATTTTCACTCATCACCGTTTATATGTTGGTTTGTGGCTTTGAAAAAGGGGCTTACACCCAAAATTTGCACAAGTTTTTTTTATTGTCCTATTAAATTAGCATACCATTTATGTTTTCATCTTGTTTTAGCATGCTAGAATTGATCTTTTTTCCCCATCAGTTGTTGTTAAACGACTTTAAAGACAGACTTTAAATTTTCATTATGATCATAAGATAGATAGTACCTGTTTGTCTGGTGGATGGTTATGCTGCAACCAACTTTGCGGGGCCTGAAGAAGGAAAAAAAACATGACCAATCAAACGGTGATAATAATCATTAAGATATATATAGGTCAGAATTCGCTTGCAAACATAATGATCCACAAAACAATTTGAAAAAACAACAACAGAAGTCAGTTTACTGATGTGCCTATTTATGTCCAGGACCAAGGCGACAAATTGCGCATAAATATGCATTATTAAGTACTATGTGAATACACTGTTATGCTCAAACAGTATTACTCACACCAAAATGCTTCTAATCCACACATTGTTAAAAGTTCCGCAGCTTTATCTGAACTCCTCAGACACATCCCCGAGTTTTCTCAGTTGAGGGGGGGGGGGGGGGGGGGGGTTTACAGTTATGCATGTCAACGACCCAGTTTGATGGCAGAGCAACTGCTGCCATTATGACACAGTAAACATGGAAACTGACCTGTATAAGAACGTTTAATTCATTTTCCACTCCATTATGACACAGTAAACATGGAAATTGACCTGTATAAGAACGTTTAATTCATTTTCTACTCCCTAATGACACGGTAAGCATGCAAACTGACCTGTATGAGAACGTTTAATTCATTTTCCACTCCATAATGACACGGTAAGCATGCAAACTGACCTGCATAAGAACGTTTAATTCATTTTCCACTCCATAATGACACGGTAAGCATGCAAACTGACCTGCATAAGAACGTTTAATTCATTTTCTACTCCCTAATGACACGATAAGCATGCAAACTGACCTGCATAAGAACGTTTAATTCATTTTCTACTCCCTAATGACACGGTAAGCATGCAAACTGACCTGCATAAGAACGTTTAATTCATTTTCCACTACCTAATGACACGGTAAGCATGCAAACTGACCTGCATAAGAACGTTTAATTCATTTTCTACTCCCTAACGACACGGTAAGCATGCAAACTGACCTGCATAAGAACGTTTAATTCATTTTCACTCCTAAGACACGGTAAGCATGCAAACTGACCTGCATAAGAACGTTTAATTCATTTTCTACTCCCTAATGACACGGTAAGCATGCAAACTGACCTGCATAAGAACGTTTAATTCATTTTCTACTCCCTAATGACACGGTAAGCATGCAAACTGACCTGCATAAGAACGTTTAATTCATTTTCTACTCCCTAATGACACGGTAAGCATGCAAACTGACCTGCATAAGAACGTTTAATTCATTTTCTACTCCATAATGACACGGTAAGCATGCAAACTGACCTGCATAAGAACGTTTAATTCATTTTCTACTCCATAATGACACGGTAAGCATGCAAACTGACCTGCATAAGAACGTTTAATTCATTTTCCACTCCCTACTGACACGGTAAGCACGTAAACTGACCTGTATAAAAACGTTTACTTTTATACCAAGCGATCATTTTGCCCCAAAAGTGAGGAAAGTGCTCTGAAGTTGGGTTATTTCAATGCTTGATACTCACTTTGGCTTTGTTGTCCCAACCTATGATGACCCCTCTGTATTTCCACTTTTTGTGACGTATAACTTGACCTATGTGGAACTTCACTTCACCAGATCTTGGCATGCGGGGTTCTGGAGATGCTGCAATAATAATAATGATAATAATAATAATCACAACAACAACAAAAAAGAATTATATTAACAAAGTAAGAGAAATGACCACAAACAGCATAATTATTAAGGAAAAAGAATTGTCCTATTTCGACTCGATAGGGTAACATGATGTAATTATATTCAGTGTCTAGCTACAAGTGTTTTTGCAAACAATACTCATCACAAACCAGAAAAGATCCTCATATCAAAAAGATGAATCTGTTTGGATAAATGGCATATTTTAAAAATAATATGTTTGCATTTTCTAAAACACACACACACACATACACACGCACACACACACACAGTGACACACACACAAACTAAAATGTTGAGTAATGAAGTTTTAAGAGGTCACTGAAAATTTGCTGACACCCCAACAAAGGAAGTAACAACTCAAACCTGCTGCATGTCAGTTTAATTGCAGCATGTAGTAAAGGAACCAGCATACCAGGTTGGGTCACAAAAGGTGCGGCGGTCCATAAACTATGGGGCCTGGGGTTAATCACACTTAAAGGTGCAGGGGACACAGCTGGCATCAAATCTAGCTGGACTGCTGAAATCCCAGGTCATACTCACAGTGCTACTTCAAATGGTCACAAAAAGTGTTCAACGAGGGTCACAATTGTGATCAAAATTGTCCAAAAGCTTGTATAACATCAAGTAATGTACTAAAAGAAGTTAAGTAAAGAGAACTATAAGTACCATGTAGCTTTGCAAGAAACAGTTATTAAACTGTCACATCTTGTGGCCTAGAGCAGCAACTTGAATATGTTTTATCAATACTGTTTGAATGTGAGGATTCTGTATGCTTGCAGAACACTTGCTGATATAAAACATTACTGACCAGACCAGAGACTTTAATAAAGACTAACACACACATGCACTCACATACGCACACACATGCACACACACACACACACAGAGGAGAGAGTGGTGTGGGAAGGCTCAAAGACAAAGCTGAAAACCATGCAACTGATGCACTGGCTGCTATTGTAATGCATCCTGATGATAGGTTTCAGTGTGTCTGCAGACATTTGATGCACACATCAGATGTTAAGTGTGTCAGGTCCTGGCTAAATGTGTTAAATGAGCACAGTGCATCTGTGCACGGTTAACACTGGGGCCAAATTCAAGTTGGTGTTCAAACCATTGCTGTGGTCTTGTCCCAAGAGCATGCGGCTTGGTTGCATTTCAGATAGCACAAGACTCACAGGCATTTTTATCAGAACTGAACCTTTTCACTCAGTGATGCAGTCATGGAAACATGACAATTTTTCATGACGCTTGAGTCTGGTGATGATGCACAAGCACTGTGTTGCCAAGTAGCATTACATTTGTTTAATCATCTCGTGCGAGAAGTCACAGATTTGAAATGAATGGAAGACAGAAAGAAAAAGAAAGAAAAGATAACAGAAAAAAGGAAAGAAAGAAAGGATAAAGTTAGCTACAGTGGGTAATTGCTGTATCAACTGCAGACGGTCACCTGAGGACGAAGAAAGGAAGGTAGGAAGAAAGAAAGAAGTCAACACTTACTTGCAAAGTACCCATTTTTGTCTTTGAACTGCAAGACTTCGACGGCGGGGGATTCCCCGTTGGGGTCATCCTGCCCAGCAAAATCTCTGTAGCTGCCACTGCTGAAGATGCTGAGCATATCCTGGCACCACTCGCTCCATGCGGACAGTGACAGGTATTTGTTGCGGAAACCAGCAGCTGAGCTTAATAACCTGGAGACAAAAACAGCCACAGTTCTTTTAATTGAATTTCAATGCATATTTAATCATTTACTTAAATCTAAACCAAATCTGGCGCTATGGGGGAGGGATGGGGGGTGGAGGTTGGGGTGGGGGGACTGATATACCCATCGGGCTCTTTATGAAGGAAGCAGGATTCATTTCTTTTTTCTTTCTTTTTCTCTCCATCAGATTGACTATGTTTAAGGTCTTTCAGATACAAATATATATAACACCTCAACGATTAATTACTTGCTTTTTTTCTTCTTTTTCTCTCTCCACACTTTGACCTAAAATTAAAGTCTGATTCATCCACAGTCCTGGAAAATACCAAATTAAAGCTGGCAGCTTCAACGCTCTGTAACACAGAGTAATGTTTTGCTGATGCCAGTCATTAGTCAACAGGAACCTAAAAACCATCCTCTAGAATGCCAAACTTCCATTGCCAGAGTCAGGCCCATGAGCAACCACCCCAGCACTTGGCAGTAGGTCAGAACTTTAAATAATCATTCTCATCATACCAAATTGGAAAGTCTCTGTCTCTGACTCATCATCAATTTTAAAAAAAACAACCCCAACATGTCTGTTTATTATTATCAGTTTACATGCTATTGACATTACTCAGGTGTTCTTTTTACAGTAAAAAAAAAAATCAATAAAAAAATATAATGAGCAGTATGTAACAGTATGTTCTTTTTAGTTCTTTTTTTCATTTTTTTCATTAATGAGCCTTAGTAGTTAGCTAATTGCCCTGTGAGGGATGACTGAGGTATACTGACTTGACCTGAATCCCCAAATGAGCAGTATGAAAGCTGGTTGCTCCAACACTCACCACTACACAGTCATGTTTTGTTCATGGATGCCAGCCACATCAACATAGACAGGCATACTGATACAATGATAATGATACACTGACCTTCGGAATGCCAAGTTTCTGCTGCTAGAGTCTGGAGAGGAGACAAAATGACGTGTGACAAGGTACTGGGCTGGCACGGCCAGCAGCAACAGTGACAGCTGCAACACCGCCTGTCTGTTCACAGGCATGGCTTAGCTTGTCCACAGTGACTGCACACACAAAATCCAAACCATGGTCAGGCTACTAGCACAGACACCCAAACACATAAGGTTAAAAACAAACAAACTATTTATTAGGACAAAACACAGATTTTTGTGCCTTCTGTCCTAACAAATAACATTCTTTTTAACATTTTGTGTGTTTGGATCTTGTTTTAGAACTCTAGCATTGTAGCAGTCATTCTTGTTTCAGATTTCTATTTTTCCAATTAGTAGAATTACATTTTTATTTTTTTACCAGCACAGTAGGAGAAAGCATGCACTTAGTTTTAGTTAGAGGGGTGGAACTAAACATGAATTAGTTCAATGTTCACACTGAAAACAATGATTCCAAGCTAGAACAACAAGTACAATGTGCAGATCACACATATTTATTACAATGTTTTTATATATATATATATATATATATATATATATATATATATATATATATATATATTATATATATATTATATACACACACACACAAAGCCCTCATGGGCGAAAATATGGAGTAAAAAGTTTCCAATACAAAACATGCTTGGACTTTGTTATATTTTTTTTCTTCTCTCTCTCTTTGTCTTTCTGTTTGTGGTATTGTTGTGTTTATTTGTGTTTGTAGTATAGCAAGGACTGGCTGTTAGATAGGTCCAAATGGACCTAACACTACTATCCTTGAGTATTAAAGTTTTTGAGTTCGAGTTAAGAGTTCTCTCTCTCTCTCTCTCTCTCTCTCTCTCTCTCTCTCTCTCTCTCTCTTATATATATATATATATATATATATATAGATTACACAACAAAGACAAAAGTAACAAACATGAAGCAAACAAACAATGAACAAGGGAGTTAATTGGCGCCCGAAAGATGTCACATGAACACAGAAACACAAACTCAAATCACCTGCTGTAACTCTCACCTGGCAAGCAAGTAAGCACTTGAAAGGTATATTATATTTAAACCACCAATGAATAAATCTAATGTAGTGACAATGTTGCATAACTGATCAATTATTTAAAGTATTTTAAATCAGCCTTGTATAATAACACTCTTTGTTGGTTCTTTGTACTAACTAGTATTCAGATAAATAAGTAAATTAATTTCAAAATCTACAAGCAGCTGTATAAGGAACCAGAACTACACTATTAGTATTATTATTATATATTAAGTCAATAACTGAATCAATCAATGTGGTACATTATATATATTTATAAATGTGTATACTCATGTAACTATCACAGAACGAAGTTATAAAATGAACAAATCAGAGTACGATACATCATAAACAGAGCAAAGTGACAAAATGAACAAACCAGCAAACAGAGCAGTTACAAAATGAACAAATCAGAGTACCATACATCATAAACAGAGCAAAGATACAAAATGAACAGATCAGATCACTACATACTTTACTCATACTCTCAGGAAATTTATTTAAAAATTAGATTAATTGTGTGCCATACCATGCCAGTGTAATTCCACAGCTTTTTTCTTACCAGGGCACCACTAAAAATCGCATGTGATTTAATCAGTGACCAAGTAATTTGTATCCACAATCAAATACCTGCAACTTCACTCAAAACAAATCAACAGTCACATTCCATTCACAGTGATGACACAAGCAAAAGTTGCTGGCTAGTTCTCTGGTCTACAGGCAAGTCTTTTCATATTTACGATACTCACACTGATTGATCATAAATCTCAAGAAGAAAAAACGCATGTGCGCAAATCTGGTGAAACACAATCAATACGGAATAACAGCTGTTGTAGGAAGGAACAGAATTTCTAAAAATCCTGTGCGTAAGATTTATTTTGAACTGACTCCGCCAACCACAGCACTCCAAAAATTATATTTTCTTTCACATATATAATATATATAAATTAGTGTGTGTGTGTGTGTGCACGTGTGTGTGCATACAAATAACTGATGTGTGTGTATGTGTGTGTGTGTGTGTGAGAGAGAGCGAGAGAGAGAGAGAGAGAGAGGGTATGATTCCGTAATATATGTTTGAGTTTTGCTTTGTTGGTTTGATTTTTGTACATATAATCATATACATAGATATAGATATGTACATTAACCAATTCCCCCTCCCATAACGTTCTTTGTAAACAGCTGAGGGCTTTTTAAGAATTTGTGCTTTAGAAATGATCATTATTATCAACTCAAAAGTGAGAATCAAACACAGCGCATCGCACTAAAACCATTTATTAGACTGATGAATCAACAGCTACACTTTCAATGCATATATATATATATATTGCAGTAACAT
The DNA here is from genome assembly GCA_018857735.1 of Alviniconcha marisindica. Lineage (NCBI taxonomy): Eukaryota > Metazoa > Mollusca > Gastropoda > Provannidae > Alviniconcha > Alviniconcha marisindica. The sequence goes on from JABMCL010003855.1 coordinate 525,844, forward strand.
ATTATGACATTTATAACTATAAGCATTGGCTTTCAGAGTTGCCACCAGCCCTGACACACTGACAAGGCTGATAAAAACTGTTTCATTGTACACATTAACAAAAATTAAACAAACATTGTGCGCTTTATGCCTTCTGGCAACACTCTGGAGACGTACAGTTAACACATGGTCTGACACTGACACTGACACTGACAATACAAAATACCAGACCACACTTAAACAGGATTTCCAGCCCCAAGTACAGCTTTCCTTCCTACTCCTAGTCTCAGTACTGTTCACACAAGACAACAATGATGTGAAAGAATTTCTGCTCCAGTTTCTGCTCCAGTTAGTGTGTGTGTGTGTGTGTGTGTCTGTTTGTCGTTTTTTTATTATTTATTTTTTATAATACTTTATGTAAATTATTTTGGTAGGACTATGTTCTACATGTGTATAGAATATAGAATATCATATTTAGGTTAATATGTATCATGTGAGCGCTCAGGGTGTTGATGAGCGCATGATAAATGTACATTATTATTATTATTTTAATTCATTCTCACACTTTGTAGCAGCACAGAGTAAACTGCACTAGTATTACTAATTAGAGAGGGTTAGTACACGGGTTGTAGTAGTAGTAGTGGTAGTGGTTAGGGAACCATTTTCTCTTGTGATGTCAGCGATTTATGTGTGGATCAGAGGTCACAGGTCGCTAGATGACAACACAAGCATGAAGACTGTTTACCACATGGCTGAAATTTTTGTCTAAGTACTGCTGCATTCTTACCACAGTGGATTCATAGGGACCATTTCCACTTTATTTTGCTATGTAAACATTAAACATTTACTTTTCTTTGTAGATTAACATTGTATGCTTGTATGCGACTGTAATTTGGGTTGCTTTTGTTGATTTTATTGGTATTTTAGCTTCACGATGCAACCCTATCGATTTCATCTGAAATCAACATGGCAACTGACTGAAGTAACCAGCTGCCGCCAAGTGTATCTTTGTTGTCAGTTTTACGAGCATAACAACTACGTAAATTTCATAACTTACATGTACACAATTTACAAATGATGCAATATGAAACACTCAGACTCTAGTGGTCTTGTGATACTAGTGTGCAGCTAGATGACAACAAAGATGCTGATTTTCTGGTAATACTCAATGCAATGTGTGTGTATGTGTTTTGTGTGTGTAAGATCCACACATAAAGCCACACGACTCAGTCTTTGCAATAGAGAGGGTTAGTACACGGGTGGTAGTGGTAGTGGTGGTGATAGTGGTGCAACCCAACCATCTACCTATGCTTCATTGCTTGTGCGCGTGCCTCAAGTGTAACGTAGCCAAAGTCACACAGATCACTACCTAAACACATGCCCCTTCACACAGACAGCCGGAATATATGAGAATGTTGACCAGTGATGCTGCAAAAGACTAATTTGTAAAGGTTGTCACTGGATGAACCTTCTCAAGTTACTCATCTTGCACCACTACCAGTGTACCACTACCACCCATGTACTAACCCTCTCTATTACAAAGACTGTGTCATGTGGCTTTATGTATGGACCTTACACACACAAAACACATACACACACATTGCATTGAGTATTATCAGAAAATCAGCATCTTTGTTGTCATCTAGCTGTACACTACATTTGTATGTAAGTTATGAAATTTATCATTCTCATATCCGGCTGGCCCAGTAATTACTGAGTGTGTCGACCTGGTATGAGATTGCTTTAAACTATATATATTTCACATTGGTAGCAGGATTGTTGAGCTGTCTCATGTTCACCAGCCCCAAAATAATAAGGGATCTAGTACTGGTATTTCTTACCAGTCTGCAGCAGTGTTACTCCTTCATGTTCCATTCATTTTTCTCACCAGCATGAATTTGCAAGATCATGGAACTTATATCAGTGATGTCACTGATAAGGATATGAGTTGCATGGATAATAAAAACAGAGACCAAGAAGATGCCTTGTCTGATTATTGAAACAAAACTTTTATTTATTTTACCATCATATTTATATTTGGCTGAATCTCGGTCACAAAATTGATCTCACAAATCCACAGTGATCTATACTTCAATATAGAAACCAAATAATCGATTGTAATGACCGTTTCTGCGATGATTACTTCTTTATTTTATTACTTCTTTACAGTTTTGTTCGAGGCTGCCCCAGTGTAAAATAACATACCAGTGATGGAAGCAAAATACAGAAGTAATCGTCACAAAAACAGTAATTTCACACGTTTATGCCAGATACCTGGATGCTGCAATGTACCCAACCGATACAACTGATTATTTGGCTGCCACATCAAAGTGTAGATCACTGTGGAATTGTGAATGTGATCTATTTTGCGACCGAGCGTTAAAAATCGTTTCACTCAGTCTGTCACTATCAGTGTCATTAGAGACCGTCTCTTCCAGAACGAATGATTTTCATTTGAGTTCTACCCATACTTCCCAGTCTCCCTTGCATACTGTTTTTCTTCTTACACCAAAGTTTTGTTTCAAGAGACACACTACGAACAAACGTACCAAAATTGTTCTGTCGATTATCGTTGACCGTTGGGTGTTGTTTAGTTGGCTTCAGTCAATATTCTTCAAAAAGCACGGAAACGAAAAACTTCCCATACAAATTTCGATGGAGCCAGATGGTCTCTGATATGACCCTAGGAACCGAGGCTTACTGAATTCATGTGCGATCAGACAAACCCCAAAAGCACTGAAAAAGCAAATCCGAAAGTGCCACGATAACCAGAACGAGTGGTCAGATTGGTTGACGGTTGTCGCGCTATAACAACAAACCTGGTTTTCGCGGAATGGCATATATTACTTCAAATAAAAGGATATTTGACTAAGTTGTCTCATCTTCTAGAACTGTACATAGTTCAGTACCATAGCAGGAAAACATGTTCATTTGTGACTTTGATATGGTTTGCGGTTGCAAGGGAAGTAACCAATCCAATTATTTATGGGTTCTTTCCCTTTTGTCGTCTGCCGAACTGTCTCAAAGATGGTCACATCGACCAATGAATTCTTCTTCTTCCTTTCAAGGACTGGGCTCTGGCAGAACGTTGCAAGTCCTGCAGCGATGTGTGTATAAAAGGTGGTCACGGTCAGTGCCTTGGATGTTATAAAAACAATAATAAACAGTAAATAAGACACTGAATCTGGCGTTAAAACCGCTGTTGCGAGATGACTGGTCTTGGTATTCACGGAGAGGTGGGGACTGGCTTCAGGTTGTGAAGACTGCGGCCGCCTAGTCGGCTGTGGAAGGACTCGAATGAATGAAGGGACTGAACAAACAGCGGTAGGGAGGAGGTTCCAGTCAGAGTCTGTACAGGGGAAGAAGGAGCAGAAGCCGAGGACAGGGTGTTGGTCTGTTCCTGGCGCAGTCCGCTTTTGCGGTGCTCCTCTGGTCCGCCGCGGACCAGGGTGGGAGTGGCGGAAGAAGTTTGCTGGTAGTTTATGCCTACAAGGCGGCCGTTCGATTGATCTTGTCAATATCATCCCCAGGCAAGTCTGTTGTTCTCGTTGTTCAAGACCTGACCACTTCAGATTTACGATCATGGACTGATGTAACTTGACACCGCCCGGTGACCTGTCAGGGCCGTGTAGTTGTTGGTCACGTACCTGGCTGCTCGCCGTTGTACTATTCAAGTCCAGTAGATGGATGTCCTTGTGCTTGTGGGCCTCACCAGACAGCCGAGGCATACTCCAGTGTGAGGCATACCATTGTAGTGTAGGTCGCCGACTTCACTTTTAGAGTACACTCCCTGAAGTTCCTTCGCCAAAAACCTGACTGTCCGGTTTCCTCTTGCTGCTAGTCCTCAACATAGGCGGACCAAGAGAGGCCACTGCTGATGGCGAGTCAAATTCTTCTTGAAGTAGGGCCTCGTCATGTTGGTCAGTCTTGTCTGCAAAGACTTGCTTTAGTGGCTTCCGGCTTCTCTGAGAAGCTTGAGACCATACCTGCAGGCACAAAGCCAAGGACCTCACACCATCGATCGCCTGGAAGACAGGCGTTGAAAGAGGAAGCGCTAGACGATCTTCCTTGAAAGGACAAGAGGGCTATCGTCAATCAGACTAACACTGGAACCGTTTCAAAGGCAACTGACGTTGGGGGAACTTCTGAGAGACGGGGTGGAGCGTATATGGGATTTTCCGAGCGCATAGATACCATCTTGAACTGAACTGAACTGCAAATAGTCTAGCACTTGAGTTATGGACTGTATCGGGTAGTCATTGATATGGGTGTTTTGTGCTCATGGAGACCCCACTGAGACAGCTGGGGCGCGCTCCAGTGTGGGGCGTACCATTGTCACAGTTTTGGTTATCACTTTTATTCGCCGCTCTCCAGCAGACTCACTGCACTCTTGTTGCATGTGATTCTAAATGAGTGACTAGCGTTATATAGCGCGTTCTGAATATCCACCGAAGTGGTGTAGTCACAGCACTTTTATTGACATTGCGGCTGGTGCCACGTGAAACTGCTGCCGTCTCGGCACGTTCCGTGTGTACACCGTACAACCAGGTACCATGTCATGTCACTCCATGCAAAGCTACATACATAAGGTGCATACGTGTTTAGCTGTATGACCTGCCATCTGCACTTTGGCAGAATGACTGGGATCTTTTACATGCTACTGCGGTAACACGCGGATGGAACAGATACCGAAATAAGAGTCCGCACAGAAAGTTGACCCCGGAGAAGAAAATTCTCCCGCCGTTCCTGCCGGGAATCGAACCCCAGACCTTTCGACCACGAGTCCGGCGCTCTAACCACTGAGCTGTCCCCGCTCCATTGTAGTGTAGGTCGCCGACTGCCGAGTTGACTTTTGGAGGACACTACCTGAAACTCCTCCCCGCCCGGAACCTGACGCCTACAGCACGCCAACTTCACCTGATATCCTCATCCTTTGAGGATGTACCTTTGGTGGAGTTTACTCGCATGCCAGGTGAGAGTTACCGTAGGCAATTCAGGTTTTTGTTGTTGGGTTGGTGTGACGTTTTTCGAGTGCTAATTAACTCCCTTCGTTTACCGTTCCCTGGCCCTGTGACGCTCACTTTGACCCATGTGCAATTGTCACATGTAGCACGGCTGTCACCCTTAACCCCATCACTGTCATTATGTCACTTCAAAACGACCAATAAAAGTGCGAAATTTGAGATCCATAAGCTTTTTTTGTGTTCTTTTTCGCTCTGGCATGTGAAAGTTAAAAATAAAAAAATCCTAAAAACGCATAGCGTTAAAAGTAGATCAGTTAAAGAACCGGAAAATAATTATACTGCTTGCAGGCGCGTCCGTGCATCTTTCAGCCCGGACATTTTTCAGGCTGGGGCAGTGAAGGGGTTAAGCTGACCCAGTTCTGATGTGTACAGTACGGCAACGAATCAGTGATCTATCACTTGACATTATTTTTTATGTTTTATCTTGCCGGCCATAGATGAATCAAAAGCATATTAAGGTCAGCTTACTGCTGCACTGATAAATCGTTCACCTGGACATAGATGGATAGCACTCAGAGCGCGCACTGAATAGATCGAGGGAGAAACGGCTGAATCGGGACTGCGTGCGACCATCGTCCAACACTTCGGACACCCACCGTGCCCTAACGGATCCTATACGGTCTTTGCCAGTCGTGTCACTCGTTTCTTAGTACATGCGAGTGCCCTTAACTCAAATGCAATTGTTTGGCAAGGATGATAATGGACCTGGACACGTAAGATTAACGTCGACTGACTTTAATTCTGACCAGCAGCCGTACGTGTTACCCTGACGTGACATTTAAAACAGCAACAACGAAAACTCATCGTGTGGTTGCACTCTACTGGGTGAAAGTGTCGATTGGAAAGCAGCTTATAGGAAGGTTGTCTGATACTGATTTCAGGGGAGTGGAAAAACGCCATAGTCAAATCGTTTGTATACTGGTAACCACACAAAATTATAGACATGAGCAACCAACATGTGGTTAACCTTTTACTTGTCCTCGGCTGTTTCTCTGCATTATGTGCTCAACATCGCCAGGAGCAACGTCACTTGAGGGTCTCTGTCCCAAATCTACCAGAACGCTTGGAGAAAGAGCCAGGCGTAAACAGCAACCTGGCGTTCTCCTCTCCGAACATACCAGAACCATTGGACAAAGAGCCAGGCGTAGACAGCAACCTGGCGTTCTCCTCTCCGAACATACCAGAACCTTTAGACAAAGAGCCAGGCGTAGACAGCAACCTGGCGCTCTCCTCTCCGAACATACCAGAACCTTTAGACAAAGAGCCAGGCGTAGACAGCAACCTGGCGTTCTCCTCTCCGAACATACCAGAACCTTTAGACAAAGAGCCAGGCGTAGACAGAAACCTGGCGTTCTCCTCTCCGAACATACCAGAACCATTGGACAAAGAGCAAGGCGTAGACAGCAACCTGGCGTTCTCCTCTCCGAACATACCAGAACCTTTAGACAAAGAGCCAGGCGTAAACAGCAACCTGGCGTTCTTCTCTCCAAACCTACCAGAACCTTTAGACAAAAAGCAAGGCATCGACAACAATCTGGCGTTCTCCTCTTCGAACCTACCAGGATTCATGGACAAAGGGCAAGACGTCGACAACAGTCTGAGGTTCTCTGCCAAGAACATAGCAGAAACTTTAGCCAAGGAGCAAGACGCAGTGAAGAACTTCTCCACCTGGAGTCTTCCAGCAGAACCCTTGTACAAAGAGCGCGACACCGGCACTGACTTCAAGTTATCCGCTCCGAACCTACCAGAACTAGTGAACGAGGAACATGGCGTCTGGCGGAGCTTCTCCGCTCCGGCGGGAATACCCGAAGGATCCTTGGACAAAGAGCACAACGTCGATGGCGGCAGCTTGAGGCCCGCCGTCAGCCTGTCAGAACTCCTGGACAGACGCGAGAGAGTAACGGTTGGTGACTACCCGTTCCGTAACGTGTCTCTTCCGTGGGCGACCCGTGTGGCCGACCTGATGAAGAGGCTGACGCTGGAGGAGCTGCAGGGTCAGATGTCCTGCGGGGGTCCAGGTGAGAATGATTACAGTTCTTCCACTGACACTGGGGTAGATACTGGCCGCCGGGATCCAGGTGAGAGTGGTTAGAGTTCTTCCACTGGCACTGGGGTAGATACTGGCCGGGGTCCAGGTGAGCGTGGTTAGAGTTCTTCCACTGACACTGGGGTAGATACAGGGCCAGATGGCCTGCGGGGGTCCAGGTGAGAGTGGTTAGAGTTCTTCCACTGACACTGGGGTAGATACAGGGCCATACCTGTGGAGGACCAGGTGAAAGATGTTAGAGTTTTTCCACTGACACTGGGGTAGATACAGTTCCATACTTACCTGTGGAGGACCAGGTGAGAGTGATTAGAGGTCTTCCACTGACACTGGGGTAGATACAGGGCCATACTGACCTGTGGAGGACCAGGTGAGAGTGATTAGAGTTGTTCTTGTTCATGCCTGGTGAGAACACTAACACTGGGGTAGAGGCAGGTCCACACAAACGGAAGCAGAGATCCAGCTGGAAATGTTTTCTTGCTGTCGCTGTCGCTGTAATTGTTGCCTAAAGACTCACGCTGGAAGAGATACAGGGCCAGGTTGACCTGTGGAGGTGCAGGTAAGGCAATTCTGCTGTTGTTGTTGTTGCTGTTGCCTGATGAAGACGCTGACCCCTGCTTGTCTGGCTTACACACAGCGGGTCCATCCCCCACCATCAGCAGACTGGGGGTGGGGATGTTCCAGTGGGCCACGGAGTGCCTCAGAGGGGATGCCTTCGCTGGAAACGCAACCGCCTTCCCTCAGGCCCTGGGACTCGCCGCTGCCTTCAGGTACCGCACCCAGAGGGTTTGAAGGGAACTTCACGACCCAAAATTAGAGAACACTCTGTCTGTCTCGCCCAGATACAAGTTCAGGTAGCACAACTGCAGGTATTTGAATGGAACTTAACGAACCGAAATCAGAGAAGACTTCGTCTGTCTCGCCCTAATAATTATAAGTTCAGGTACCACAGCCACAAGCGTTTGAATGGAACTTAACCGGAACCGAAATTAGAGAATACTCTGTCTCGCCCTGTTATAAGTTCAGGTACCACAACCACATGCATTGAAGGGAATCTCGGTTTATTTTTTCTCTCACAACCCAGAGAGAGAGAGAGAGAGAGAGAGAGAGAGAGAGAGAGAGAAAATTAAAAAATTATGTAAGAGAGAGAGAGAGAGAGAGAGAGAGAGAGAGAGAGAGAGAGAGAGAGAGAGAGAGAGAAAATATATGTAGTCTGCAATACCTGCTGACTATAGCTCAGTTAGTTGTTGGCCTATCTGACCTTTTACTGCTGTAGGCATTAACGTGGTCTCGCGTGTTGTGGATATGGGTTGTCTGTGGATATGATTGGTGGGCTGGTTGCTATGCTTAGACTGGATTTAAACTCTGATGCAGGCGTAATTAAAAAAAAAGAAGAAAAAAGAAGAAGAAGAAGAAATACTGGTCAGAATGTATCATCCTACAGCGGCTAGCGCACTTTGTAACTGGATGTGAGCGAAACAGATTTTCAATAATTATCGTCTTTATTACTGACATTTCCATGGCGGTTGACAGTGTTGTTGACCTCATCAAACTTCTCCCATCCTTTCCTGCAGCCCAGAGTTGATCTACCGCGTTGCCGAGGCAACGAGCGTGGAGGTCCGAGGCAAGCACAACGACTTCGCTAAGCAGGGCGACTACGGCTACCACACAGGTATCGCCTGTCTCTCCCCCGTCGTCAACATCATGAGGGACCCCAGGTGGGGAAGGAACCAGGTCAGTTCACATCCAGTCACTTTGGCAGCTGTCTCTTGCAACTTTGACAGCTGTCTTTTGCAACTTTGGCAGCTGTCTCTTGCAACTTGAGCGCTGTCTCTTGCAGCTATGACAGCTGACTTTTGCAACTTTGGCAGCTCTTTGTAACTTTTGTAACTTTGGCACTGTCTCTTGCACCTATGACAGCTGCCTTTTGCAACATTCACACTGTCTCTTGCAACTTTGGCACTGACCACTGTCTCTTGCAACTACGACAGCTATCTTTTGCAACTTTCACACTGTTTCTTGCAACTTTGGCAGCTCTCTCTTTTGCAACTTTGGCAGCCGTCTTTCGCAACTTTGGCAGCTGTCTTTTGCAAATTTGGCAGTCGCCCTTTGCAACTTTGGCAGCTGTCTTTTGCAACTTTGGCAGCTGTCTTTTGCGACTTTAACAGCTGTTTTTTTGCAACACTCACAGCTGTCTTTGGAAACTTTGACAGCTGTTCTTTGCAACTTTAACAGCTGTCTTTCGGAACTTTTAGCTTTGAGCAAAACACATAAAGGGTTAAAAAGAATGCTGATTTTATTTAGACCATAGAAAACATGCACTTTTTTTCAATGAAAATACCGTTCTCAAGCAAGAAACGGACATAATTAATACACCAGCAAACCATGATATGAATGTAATTTGATCTTCTTCACTTGCAGTAATGTTGGTGGAGACGTTTATGGTCGAATCCTTCTTCTAGGCGCGTCTGGTTGGATGGCTATGGGCAGAAGCATGTGTAGATAAGTGGTTTTACAACTCCCCCCACCCCCTCCCCGCTCCTTTTAATTTTCTCCAATCTCTTGGTTGCCAGCAGAGAGTGATGTCTGCAAGGTTTTCGAAAGGCACATCTTGCGGCTGGATATCAACGTGTTGACGTCACCACGTCGCCGCGTGCATCTTTCTAGACACAGAGAAGCACCGAACTTTATTTCCGAATATTTGTTTGGGGTCCTGTCGGCGAGTTCGACTGACGGGTTAAATCTTTTAGTTTATCTATTTATCTGCTTATTTATTTTAGTGCATTGTTCAGTCCACCTCAGTGTCGAAAAGATGCTTATTATGAGAGTTATGCTGTTTGGTAGAGACTAAATAGACTAGAGCCTGTTTAGGTGTCTGGCTGCTTGGATTGCTTCTGTTCATCTACGTTTCTTCGTCTCACACCGCCACCCCGCCCTCTCCCCCGCACACACACACACACACACACACACACACACACACACACACACACACACACCACACACACAGCACGCACACGCATGCACGTACGCACGCACGCACGCACGCACACACGCACACACACGCACTCACACGCACGCACGCACGCACGCACGCACGCACACACACACACACACACACACACACACACACACACACACACACACACACAAGCCTCCTGGTAATCGACTTGGTGCAACAAAATCCTACAACATTGCAGGAAACCTATGGCGAGGACCCTTTCCTGACCGGTGTGTTGGGAGCGGCCTACATCCGGGGCCTCCAAGGCAACGATTCCCGTTACATCCGGGCAAGCGGAGGGTGCAAACACTTCGACGTGTACGGCGGTCCAGAGAACATACCTGTGTCCAGAATGTCTTTTGACGCCAAGGTGATGTACTCAGACGGCGCAGAGCGAACCCGAATAGCTCATTTTTGACTAACACAAAATAATACAGTTCTAGAGAAATGTACTCACCTATACGACGACACATAAAGAACAATTAAAAACACTAGCGCTTTCGACACATGGTCTTCGTCTGGTGTAGAAGATAGATTTTTTTTTTTTTTTAAAGGGTCACGAATTGTCGGATTTCTCGTGACATGAAAACCAGAAAATAAGTTTCTAATATTTTTATTCCGCTATGCAGCCGTTAGAGAATACTTGATTTTGCAGTTTCTGTCTGTCTGCCTTTAACGAAAGCTAACTGTATGTTGTAGAAAACGAGTGAAGGATAACTAAGTGATTTATCTTTAATGTTTTAATGTTTGAGTGTTGTATGCACAGTACTTGTTAATTGTATTGATTCTTATGATTGATTTTCTTTCTTCTAATAATATGATGTTTCTATTGTAATATTGTACTGCGCTGTGAGCTTGTACATTTTTAAACGGGTGCAGGGCTATAAAGGAGTTGCTATTTTATTTTATTTTATTATTATAGTTAACATTTTGGAGTATACACAGATCTGATTGTTACTGGTTATATGCGCAGTTTGGCGTGCAAACAAAAAGGGTTAGTTTTGTTGTTACTGACAATGACATGGTGAGTCTCGTCCACTGCACGTATATACAACAAAAGTAGCTATTTCTTTTACCTGTGTGTGTGTGTGTGTGTGTGTGTGTGTGTGTGTGTGTGTATGTGTGTGTGTGTGTGTGTGTGTGTGTGTGTGTGTGTGGCGCGCGCGTGTGTGTGCGCGCGCGCGCGTCCGTGTGTGCGTGCGTGCGTGTGTGTGTGTGTGTGTGTGTGTGTGTGTGTGTGTGTGTGTGTGTGTGTATGTGTGCGTGCGTGCGTGCGTGTGTGTGTGGGAGGGGGGGTGCGTGCGTGCTTGCGTGCGTTGGCGTGCAGGTTTCTGAAGAAGACTGGCGGATGACGTTCCTTCCGGCCTTCAGAAGCTGCATTCAGGCCGGATCCTACAGCGTCATGTGCAGTTATAACAGGTACGCTGCATCGCCAGACCAGGCCCCCTGCGAATAGCAACGATCCCTGGACACTTCGTTGTAAGCGATAAATGGAGATGAGGTTAGCTGGTTAATTAATTACGTGGTAGTTAAGGTACAGTCAACCGGGAAGGTCTTATCTGCACGAGAACCAGTTCATCATATCGCAAGTAGAAAGTCTGATTTATTGTTATGACATAAGCCGAGTTATGTTGGAAGATGTGGTAAAAATGAAATCGAATAGGTCAACAATGAAAATATTAGAAGGAAAAAAATTCCTGGCAGTCGGCAAAGCGTGCGAGGCTCTAGTTTGACCTGCACAAGGCACGCACACATACTTCAGACCTACATAGCTGTGGACTCTCAGCAAAGTTCCTTAATTTCTGCGTCCGCAGCAGCCCATTGTGGTGAAACGAGGACGTTAGCTAGTTAGTTAATTCTTGGGTTTTAACGCCACACCTTCCTCACAGGTCCACCCCAGGAGATGAAAGGAAGACGTTAGTTAGTTAATTCTTGGGTTTTGTCGTCACACCTTCCGCACAGGGCCATCCCAGGATGTGAAAGGAAGACGTTAGTTCGTTAATTCTTGGATTTTGACACATTTAACCAGAGTTAAACTCACTGCGCTGTACAAACATCTTATGACAAAAACCACATTAATATACATTTCAAACAAGCAGAATCTTAAATATTGTAGTCTAACTGCCATAATCGCCTATCAAACAATAACCGTGTTATACACACGTACCATCAATCGCACAGGACGTAAAAGGAAGACGATGGTAGTTAAATCTGGGATTTTAACGTCCCGTCAAGCGCACAGCGCCACCCCAGTAGGTGAAACGAAGCCGTTAGTTAACTCTTGGATTCTAACGTCACACCTTCCGCACAGATCCTCTCCAGGAGGTGAAAGGAAGACGTAGTTAGTTAAATCTTGGATTCTAACGACCCACCTTCCGCACAGGACGAATACGCTGACAGGCATGACACGGAACGATTCACAATGGCAGCTGCATCTCTTCTTCTTCTTTGATATAGTGTCCAGCTTAAACATTTTCAAGCCTCTGACACTTAGTGCAAGCTGGGCTGTTGTGGTGTTTCCGTATACCGCCGAACTCAGACAGGGACTGTAGGATCTTCAACGTGCATGTGTAATCCTTTTGCATGTGTATTCACGCGGGGGACCTCTGTTTATAGTCTCATTCGAAGGTCGTGTATAGAGTCTGCCCATAAATTGGGACTGCGGGGAGAAGTCGGCGGGCGCAGAGCCTAGTACATAATCCAAACGCATTTGAAGGTTCAAAAGAACGCTTATTTATTAGGACCCAAACACACAAAATAATAATTAAATACTGTCCTAACAAATAAGCGTTCTTTGGACATTTCATGTGTTTGGATCTTGTTTTAGAACGCTAGCAGTCATTCTTGTTTCAGATTTTTGCCTAGTACGTAAATATGTTCTTTTGAACCTTTCGTCGTTTGGATCTAGTACGTAACGATCATGCACCCACCCATATTAAGCGACCACGCTTGGTGGTGCTTAGCAGAGCTTAGGAGTTGTGTGAACAGGAGGTGGACCTGGGCTTTCATTACCTATCCCACTCTTCCCCCGTCCCTAAAAAGCCATACGGGTTCTGTGGACGCAAAGCACCACGAAGGAAAGAAAGAAGTCATGCTTAGCTTGGCTTTCCAGAGCGAGTACTCGGCAATACGGCAATATCCACTTTTAGCCCCGATATCATCAAATGGTTTGAGGATGCGTGTGAGCGTGTGCTTGTGTGTAGCACTGGCATAGTACGGAATGAACTGATATGTGGATATGCCAACGTAGTGCATACTTCAAGTTCATTCCGTCCACACACAAACGCACGCGCGCGCGCGCGCGCACGCACGCACGCACACACACACACACACACACACACACACACACACACACACACACACACACACACACACACACACACACACACACACACACACACACACACACTGTCACACACATACACGCACACACACACACACACACACACACACACACACACACACACACACACACACACACACACACACACACATATTCTCATACCATTTGAGGACCATGAACCGACGGGGCTAACAATGGACATTGCCGTACTCTTGATCTGCGCCACCGACTATCCGGATCTGCTGTTGCAGTCTAAATGGTGTGCCGGCTTGTGCCAACAAGGAACTGCTGACGGAGATTCTCCGAGGAGAGTGGAACTTCACCGGCTACGTGGTCAGCGACGGCGGTGCCATCCACAACATCATCAAGTTCCACCACTACTTCAACAACACCGTGGACACTGTGGCCGCCTGTGTCAATGCTGGTTGCAGTCTGGAATCCTCTACTGATGCCAGGACTGCTGTGTACTCCTCCCTCGGTTGGGCCAGTCACGATTGACTGTTGTTTGCTTGTTTGTATTTATGGTTTTGTTGATGTTGTATTCTTATTTTCAGTAACTGTTCTTTGAATTCTGAAATATACAATATGTGTTATTTATGGTTTTGTTGACGTCGTGTTCTTATTTTCAATAACTGTTCTTTGAGTTCGAAAATATACAATAATTATGTGTTATTGTGTACTGTGATGTGGTTAATGTTCAGCCACGTTTTAATTTCTCTTATGAGATAATAAAGTAATCTTGAATCATGAGTCTGTTTACACGTTTGTA
>JABMCL010003855.1:545000-620000 GCA_018857735.1 Alviniconcha marisindica
GTACGTAAGTTTTATTTATAAAAGCGTTTACGGTAGGGACTTTGAGGAGAGAAACTTCCAAACGCCATGTGCTCTGGAGCACCTCCTCCAGGGTTACCCTGTCCACCGAGACATCGGCTGTCCAAGCTGGCCAGAGGAGGTTCAGCTTCAGCTGCAGGAGAAGCTGTGAGGATGGGAAGCAGTACTGAGAAATGCTGCTGACTTCACCCTCACGACTAGACTGACGATCTGGGCATGGCCAGGCAACGAAGAAGAAGAAGAAGAAGAAGAAGAAGAAGAAGAAGAAGAAGAAGAAGAAGAAGAACGACAACAACAACAACAACAACAACAACAACAACAACAACAACAACAACAACAACAACAACAACAACAGCAACAAATAAGAAAGGCAGCACAGAAAATATTGCTTCCTCTTTATTTTGAGGACGTATGAGACCGCAAAGCATAATCAACAATGAACGTTCTGTGCGCCCATTTTGTGTGAAAAAAGGGGAGCAATTCGAATCTACTTTACTGCTATTGTTACAGCTACCTGTCGAGCGATTCCTCCCCTCCCCCTCCACCTCCTCCCACTAATACCTCCCCCCTCCACCTCCGATCCGCCCACATTCTTCTCAACCTAATGTGGCCCACGCAGTTTCCAGAACGTAAAAACCAGTTCAGGTCAGTTCAGTTCAAGATAGTATCTATGCGCTCGGAAAGGCCCATATGCGCCTCACCCCGTCTCTCAGAAGTTTCCCCAACGTTGCCTTTGAAACGGTTCCAATGTGCATCTGATTGACGATGGCCCTCTCTCGTCCTTTCAAGGAAGATCGTCTAGTGCTTCGTGAAAACCAGTCATTTAGACATCTCTGTTTAGTTATCAGTCTGTCTGTCTGAAACAAAGCTGACTGCGAACGTTCTGAAAAAGACTTTTTTTTTAAAGAACGTATGCAATGCAATGTACAGTTGCATATACCGGGTGATGGGACAGTATATATCGTTCCTTTTAACATTTTCGCGTTTTGAGCTATCAATCTATCTATCTGTCTGTCTGTCTGTCTGTCTGTCTGTCTGTCTACCTACTTATCTATCTCTTTACCTACGTACCTACCTATACCTATCTACCTACCTACCTATACCTACCTACCTAATTATTTACCCCCCACCCCACCCACGCCTCCTCCTCATTCCAGAAGACATGTTCTGCCTTCCACATGAAAGTCCTTTTTTGCCCCCTGTTCAACAGGCTCGATGGACTTATTCGTCGGAGGTCAGCAGCCCTTCCAGAAGCGAGCTGTGCCGGGCAACGTCTTCGCTAGCTCCTTCCAGATCATGGGCACCAAGTTCCTGGGCAGATACTGACGGATGGCCGGACTTGACGGGGGTTCCGGGGGTTCCGGAACCGACCCCAGCCCTCAACACACACACACACACACACACACACACACACACACACACAACACACACACCCTTTTTTTTTTTTTTTTTAACCGTCCCTTTTTAAAATAACAAACGAGGTTTGCAAGCGTAGACGGTGGTCGCTGTCTCTGTCTGTCACTGTGTGTATGTGCGATTTGAATCGGAAGTAATACTGGTATAGTTGTGGGTTACGTTTACCGCTGTTTATTACAGAGATCAAGACAAAGGTGTTTCACCTAATTGTGTGTAAAAAACATGGATTAAAAACATGGGTGTTAACAATACACTAAGCGCAAGACTGAAAACGTACAGGAGGCCAGAAGAGGCCAACGGAGTATCGCGCAAATGCTAGAATTGTACATCTGCCTCGTGAGAACCCCCCCACCCCACCCCACACCCCCTCGTCCCCCATTTCCCATCTGCCAGTCCAGCCCTGTGATCAATTTCTGATTCACAGTCTGCGACACGCTAGATTGGTGTCGTTTGTTGGAGAACCGTTCTTGGCTGATAAAAGTCGATTTTGTAACTAATGGGGTTTCGTAATGTCATTTTATTTTATTTCACAAATCAGGCGGAAAGGCAGTAGGCATTATAAGGGCAGTAACTCCTCTAAAACATTTCAGATAATATCCCTTGAAGAGTATTTCCCCTTGATTAAATTTCCCCAACCTCTCTCGAAGTCGGTTATTTGTCGCACCAAAACATTTAAGGGCAACCTTTATTTTATGTATCAAGTTATAAAACTGATATACTGCGCCACAGATTTGAAATTCTCAACCTAAATTTGGAGTGGAAATAACAAATACTGTAAGATGCTACATGATTTTGACGAGCACTCAGTTCCGTCACTGTTACTCGCGCTATAGTGGACAGTAAAATAAACCCAACAATCACGTTTTTAATGGCCCCATTTTGAAACCGTCTGGCTGGGACAGCAGGTTTAAATCGAAAGAAATAGGCACTGTACGTGAAAGCCGTTTAGTTTTAAACACGGTTCAGTGAGCTTGGCTAGACAGAAGGGTATATTCATTGCCTAGTTTCTGGGCCTTTTGTAACCATTCATCCGAGACGACGACAGAGGACGGGCGCTGGCATGGCTGAATGGTAGAGCAGCAGTGCAGGAAGTTGCCAGACGTCTTACAGTGAGCCACTCGGACGTTCAAAGGCCGAGAGACCGATTTGCCCACACCGGAAGTGTGGCAGAAAGAAGGCCCGCTGGACGGTCCGGGCCCACCGCCGGGCAGCAAGACAGACTCATTGTCCTGACGTCCCTCGGGAACAGAATTGCAGCCACTGCAGCTTTACTGAGGGGTGGCCTGCGGGTAGCAGTCAACGTCAGCGATCAGACCATCTGCAACCGGCTTCATGAGAGCAACATCCGTTCAACACGACCATCATCCCGACCTTCCCTGGTCCAGGCACACTGTGCTGCTTGTCTGGCCGGGTCTGCACGTCATCTGCCATGGACAAGGCAACAGTGGCCAGGCTGCTCTTCACTGATGAGTCTCCACTCACCTGTCCTTCAACAATGAGAGAGTTCGAGTCCGGAGACGTCAAGGAGAGCGCTTCCATGACGCGTGCGTGAGGGAACACGCTCGCTATGACGGTGGCTTCGGACTGAACAACAGAAACTCTTGCAACGTGTGCAAGGGAATTTGATCGGTATCGGCTACAGAGATAAGACAAGATAATACTTTATTGTCCGTAAAAGGAAATTTGCTGCGAAACATACCATCACTGTAACATGTAAATAAATACAATTCAAATTAAACGTATGATAATTCAACTTAAGACATATACATGTTTGTTTGTTTTTAAGTATTTAAAGAAATTACAATATAGCTAAAAGCAATTTAATAACAACATAAGATAACATATGCACACACACACATGCGCGCGCGCACGCACGCAACTGCAACTCCCCCCCCCCCCCCCCCCCCCCCCCCCCCCACGCGATCTCTCAGAGACAGAAAGGGGACATTAAAAATTGCAACACCCCCATAGTCTGCTGGGGATCATTCATCCACGCTGATCGTTTTCCACACGGTTGAGCGCCAGGTAGGTTCTGAATACGGGGAATATAGCTTAAGTAGGCTTGTATTAGTAAAGAGTACTCAACCTGTTCACCGAAGCTTCTGGATCTCTGGGATATGGAGCGGTCTTCGGATCGCGATGGCTGTATGGAGAATGGTCGGAAGAATGGGAAGGACAAAACATCACTCTGCTAGAACTTTACCCCATTGTTCTTGCAGTTACAGCATGAAGTGCCTCGTTGGCGAACCAGTGCATTCGCTTCCACACTGACAACCATGCTCTGGTCAGCATCATTAACCAACAGACATCCCGGCGCAAGCCCACTATGTACTTGATACGTAGGCTGGTTCTCACATGCTTACGTTTCAACATCATGTTTCAGGCACACCATATTCCAGGCAAGAGCAATGTCCTAGCCGATCACCTTTCACTCCTGCAGATTGCTAAGTTCCGACAACTGGCTCCATGGGCAGCTGCAAAACCCGAACCCATTCCAGCACTTCCCCCCTTTCCCCATTAATAAGCACCCTGAAACAGCTGAAACTTCCCTTGCCCCCTCTACAAAAGCGACGTACAAAAGAGCATGGTCATTATACTCTAAGTTTGCACATGATCACTCTCTAAACTGTGATGTTCCTGTCAGTATGTCAAACTTGGCCCTCTTTATTTCATTTCTGGTCAGGAAACCATACAAACCGGCAACAATTTCGTCATACATATAAGCAATTGGGTATGCCCACAAAGTACAAAGGTGCAATGACCCCACCGCAGCTTTCTTCATCCAAAAGCTCCTGCAGTCATGCCATAAACAGAATCAAACTTCTGACACACGTTTACCCATTGACAAGATCATGTTACACCAACTCACCACAGCTCTGTGCTATACAATTGCAGGTGCTTACCGGCGTGCGCTATTTCAAGCGATGTTTTTACTGGCTTTCCATGCTTTTTTTAAGGATTGGCGAGATCACCGTGCAAACTTCGGCATACAAACATCCGCACCTCATCATGCTCCATCAACTGCAGAGCTTGCTGAACCAACTGATGATAAATTTTCTCTCTTTCAAACTTAGCAGCGGGCAACCATTCTTACTCAAGATAGAGGCAGATAAAACACCCATTCACTGTCCAGTCAAAAGCAAGAGTCAGTATCTGCGGCTGAGAGGTGATCAGTCAGGTCCTCTGTTTCAGTACTCATACCACGTGCCAGTGACACAAAGTGAATTTAATAAAGAACTAAGAAAGGCGTTGGTATTTTGCCGAATCAACCAATCAGGTTTTAAAAGCTATAGCTTCTGCATTGGTGCTGCAACAACAGCAACAGCAATGGGGTTTTCAAACAACCGAATTCGCCAGTTAGGTTGTTGGAAGTCAGATGCTTTCAAACTCTACATTTATTGTTCAGTGCGAACATCCAATTTTTTGGGACATTGAGACCACTCATACAGTCACAGTTCAGGATAAATCAATTCACAGCATTATCATGCGCTACAACAAGGGACAATGTTGGTACGGTAAGAAGAGTGTTCTCTAATTAGCGTTTAATCAATTTAGTCAATAACTTCAGAATACCATGTTTTGCTGCAGCAATCTGCATCAGGGATTTCCCTAGGGCTACCTAGATGATGATAGGACTGTACAAAAGTTTCCCATTATTATTATTATTATGTAAGTTTCCATAGCCTTCACATTGACAGTGGAAACGTGAATCTGCCAGTGCTTTTCCTGTACATTATGCATGATTTCATCTTGCCGCTTTTAAAGACGTAATACATAATTTCTTTTGTTTGCAAATTCTTTATTTAGACACTCTGTGGCGTGTACTGCTAGTATAATTTAATTTTGCTGCTTTAAAGACATAATTTCTTTGTTTGCAAATTCTTTATTTAGACACTCTGTGGCGTGTACTGCTAGTATAATTTAATTTTGCTGCTTTGAAGACATAATTTCTTTGTTTGCAATTTCCTTATTCTGACACTCGGTGATGCATGCTGATTATTTACAATGCCAAGATCATGAAGTCACTTGCAGCATCAAAGCAATTTTCTTCAGTAATACAGTGAGTGTGCACCTTTCTACAGACAGCAAGGGCAGCAGTCCTATGGAGACTGTATGAGCATGCATGTAATTATTAGAGAACGTTTGCTGCCTAGAAATGTTATCTGTTCCGCAGACCAAGAGTGCTTGAGTCTGCAACACCGGCTGACCTACTCACAGCCACTGGCAGCAGTCCAAGGCTTCATATGGCAAGATTCAACCACTTGCAGGAGACCGTAACACGGTTTTCTAACACCATAGTGGCAGTGACAGCATGGATCCCAGGCAGCTTCTAAGAACACTTCCTTACAGAACACAGATGACCAAAGGAGGAACACTTTCGTAACAAAACCTATACATATAGCCTGTATATACATTTTTAATGGAATGGCAGACAATAAATGCCGCATGTGTACAGACAGAAAGGTAGTTGCAGCTATAGGTCTAAAAGGTCGAGGCTACAGACCCAATTTTTCCTCCTACATATTAATTTTTTGCCGCTGAACAGCCGGCTTGGAGTGTGCTCCAGTCCGACTGTTTCATGGCGGATCAGCCCCAAAAAGTTTTCAACGAGGGTCACGTATGTGATCAAATTGTCAAAGGCTTATAAAGCTTCGAGTAATGTACTAAAAGAAATTGTCAAATTAACTAAAGTGAAGAGAAATATAAGTAACATGTAGCTTTGCAAGAAACAGTTAATAAACTGTCCCATCTTGTGGCCTAGAGCAGCAACTTCAGTGTGTTTTGTCAATACGGTTTGAATGTGAGGAATCTGTATGCTTGCGGAACACTTGCTGACATAGAGTACATAGGGCTGTCAGCTTTGAGAAAGTTTACCATAGTTCAGGAGCTGTGTGAGAGTCGAGGTGGCCGTCCTGGGCTGTCCGTCCTAACAAGCCTTCTGGTTTCCGTGGACGTAAAGCTATATTGAACCATGCTTCGGCATTGGTCTCAGTTTGTCCCTAATATGTCAACTGACATCTGAGGACATTAAGCAACACTACCTACCTACCTACCAGAAAGTTTAGGGTGTCAGTTCAGACCAACGTAGACATCTAATGTACCGTGAAGCAACTGATATCCATTTTGTGTGTGTGTGTGTGTGTGTGTGTGTGTGTGTGTGTGTGTGTGTGTGTGTGTGCACCTAAATTGTATAACATTCTGGCTGCGCTTACCGCCTGTAGCCTACGTGGGGGACCAAAGCTACCCACATAAAAGCTTGCAATGTGATACTGAACCTTAAAGATAGCACTGCAGCTTAGGTTTGCAATATTCGACATGCTTTGTATGAAATTGTCGTTGGTGTGATTTAGGATGTACGTCGTGCTTGGAACATAAAACTGTGCAGTATGAATATAAGCTCAGACTTGTAGAATGTTGTAAGCGGGACTGGCATGCCTGTCTGTAAGCGCACGGCTTCTAAACGTTGAAACGATCACCAGCACTCAGCCGTTTGTAATTTTATCTCCAGCGAAATAGTGTGCGACGGGCATTTGCTACATTTAGAACTGAAGTGTCTGCTTTGAAATTTCTTCACTTACGCTGTAGAACCATTGCTCCTGACAGGGGTATAACTAATCATTGTTCATTTAGTAACGGAGTATTAGGAGCGGAAGAATATGCCGGAAATATAAAGCCTTGAGAGGTGAACTCGTATCACCGCAAAACCACAGGCAACAGTCGATGTGTAGACGTTCTGAATTGTTAGCTCGAACAATTAGCTCCACAAGATATGTATATAGATAAACTTTTTCTTCAACAGCTTGTCTGGCATCTGTTAACACACAATCTGCTCGGCATCCATGAGATGATACTGCGCATACTCAACGATCTTCTCACTTCCCTCGATCGCTTCAAGGTTGTGTCAAAGATACTGAGCTATTGATGGAAGAAAACAAACTCAAACTGAATAATTATCAGACTGAAGCTGTTCGATTCTCATCATCTTCTGTCAACACGACCTGGCAACATCCACAGACAATCTATCTCAGAAATACCGATGTTGAGTTTGCTGGAATCGTCCGCAACCTCGTCTTCATGTTCGAAAGCGATCTTTCAATGAAGCAACACATCATCACCAAAACATGTAAGGCTGCAACTGCACTGGCTCCCCTTAGAACATAGAATTAAATACAGACTAGCTTGTCTCTGCTATCAAACCATCACTGGCAATTGCCCCTCAGTACTTCGCTGAACTTTTCCAGATCTATGTCCCTTCTAGGTTTCTGCGTTCATCTTCGGATGAGAGAACTTTACTTTTCGCATTCCCACCTTCAAAAGAAAATAGCATGGTGGTCGTGCTTTTTGCTTCTCTGCTGCACAAGTCTGGAATTTTCTTCCTTTCGCTCTCCGTCACAACCCTTCCCTCCCTGCCTTCAAAACGTAGTTCTTCAAACAGTATTTTGACCGGCAATAGCGTTTCTCTATCAGAGCTCTTCTAGCCCTCCCTACAAACTAGTCTTTGAAACTTACATTTTTTTAATTTATCCCCCCCCCCCCATGTCCCTCTCGGCCGCGCGCACGCGCGCGCGCGCGCGCGCGCGTGTGTGTGTTGTTGATGTTGTTGTTGGCACTGTGTGTGCATTGTGTGTATGTACGCGCGCGTGTGCGATCAGGTGTATGCGTGTATTTTACCAAGCATTGTGAGGAAATGTTTTGCTTGTTTGCTTATAATTTATATACCATTGATTTGTATGTGGGTATTTGCGGGTTGCTTTTTCTTCTATAAGATCTAAAGCGTTTTTAGTCTCCGAAAGCCCTCTTTACATTCCCTATTATCATCATTATTACGATAGAGAAATCATTATTATTACGATAGCGTTTCTAACGCTCTGAACATCAGAAAACAAAGTTTAAACGTATTCATTTATCTATGAGAACTGGAAATGCGCTGGAGGCCTTACAAAACACTGATCTTGTCCTGACCTGCTTTGTCTCTCCCGCCTCCCACCCCCCTCACCCCATCCCCTCCCCCACCCCCAGCACCACCACCTGCCCCCCTCCACCAAGCCCCCCTCCACCCTCTCCCTCCCTTCCCCACCAGCTCTTCTCCCGCTCTATCAGTTCAAAGTTTGGATTTTTGCTAACCATATTTACCGCTGTCATACAATGTGGGTTCTCTCTCTCTCTCTCTCTCTGTCTGTGTCTGTGTCTGTCTCTGTCTCTGTCTCTGTCTCTCTCTGTCTCTGTCTCTGTCTGTCTGTCTGTCTGTCTGTGTCTGTGTCTGTGTCTGTGTCTGTGTCTGTCTCTCTCTCTGTCTCTCTCTGTCTCTCTCTGTCTCTCTCTGTCTCTCTCTCTCTCTCTCTCTCTCTCTCTCTCTCTCTCTCTCTCTCTCTCTCTCTCTCTATTTACCGCTGTCATACAATGTGGGTTCTCTCTCTCTCTCTGTGTCTCTGTCTGTCTGTCTGTCTGTCTGTCTCTGTCTCTGTCTGTCTCTGTCTCTGTCTCTGTCTGTCTGTCTGTCTGTCTGTCTGTCTGTCTGTCTGTCTGTCTGTCTGTCTGTCTGTCTCTCTCTCTCTCTCTCTCTCTCTCTCTCTCTCTCTCTCTCTCTCTCTCTCTCTCTCTCTCTCTCTCTCTCTCTCTCTCTTCTTCTTCTTCTTCTTCTTCTTCTTTCTTCTCTTCTTCTTCTTCTTCTATTTTGCATTTCCTTCCTGAGAAATAAAGCTGTTGACGCCATTCCTGAGAAATAACCATTGTAAATTGACTCATTCCCAGGAGAACGGAGAGTCTGTTAATGTTTTCCTCACAATGCACTGCTGGCACCATGTCCCCTGCCGACCGTCACTTCATTCTTCCTTCAAACTCCAGTGCCTCTGAAGACCTGTACCGCACCATTAGTCATTCAGACCCCATTGTCTATGAAAACCTGTACCGCTCCATTCTTTATTGAAACCCCAGTGTCTCTGAAAATCGATACCGCTCCATTTCTTCATTCAAACCCGAACGTCTTTGAAAACCGACACCATTCCTAACTGAGCTCAATAGCAATACAACAGGGGGCTCCAAATACAGCTTACTCCTTACAAATTTGTTCGTGAGCCGGTTTGGCCTAGCGGTAAGGCGTTAGGCTAGTAAACAGAAGGGCCTTGGCTCGATTCCGCTTCGGCTATCCTTTCTCTTCTTCTGGGGGGAGAGGGAGATTATATACCTATCGCTACACTGTCACCACCAGAATGACTCCTGCATTAAGACGGGCAGCGATGAGAGCCATTTTAATATTTAATTAATTGTGAGAGATTAAGTCATAAGACAGTGTCCACAAACGACAACACTTCGGCAACAGTAACTTCGTTGGTAAACCGGGAACAAAGAAACAAAAAACCCACAAACGTTCCTATTAGCGAGATGGACTTTTAGTTGGGACAATGAAAGTGGTTGACTATGAACGAGTTTTCTGATATCCGACATTTTGCAACAGAAGTAAGTAACTTGGTGTTTTACGCCCAGTCAACCATTACGGTTATATCAGGGCGATTGCAAGAGAAGCTACCGACAACTTTGGCCGGGATCCAGACAAGACAGTCACTTTCTTAAGACCGAGGTTTCTATTAAGGAAGATTTCGATTCCTTCCTGGGAAATAAAGCTGTTAATAACATTCCTGAGAAATAGCCACCATTCCTGAGAAATGTTTTCCATCACAGTGCACTTCTGGCACCGGGCCCCCTGCCAGCCGCCACTCCCATGTTTCATTCAAACCTAAACGTCTTTTAAAACCGACACCACTCCTAACTGAGCTCAATTGCAATACAACAGGAGGCCTTCAAACACAGCTTACTCGTTGCAAATCTGTTCGGCAGCATTGACGTATAATAATAGTAATAGATTATTTATGGCGCCCCGTCTCTTAAGATCCCGGAGCGCTTACAATGACATGAAGATCCGCTCATTGTACCAGAGAGAGAGAGAGAGAGAGAGAGAGAGAGAGAGAACTCCAACTCGAAAACTTTATTTTACAAGGATTGTCGTTTAGGTTTAGTCAAAAACCTAACAACTAGTTCTTGCTAAGCTACTAATGAGTAAATATAAAATTACAGGCATCATTTATATACATATAGGCATGAATGAGTGAGTGAAATTGTATACATGAAAATTTTCAGACAAAACATAGCGTGCTGACAAGGCCAGGTGCACACATATATATACATCACTCTGTTACACATTATGAGCATACAACCAGCAGCTAAGGCAGTAGAACAGCTGATCAGTTCATGTAACTAGTATTGGAAAAGAAAACAGGCAGTCAATGCTTATCTTATAAAAAACAGTAAGGGGGTGGGGCGGGGGGGGGGGGGGGGGGGGGGGGGCGGTCACTCTCATAAGCAGTCGGAAGGACTGGGCGGAGTTCTATGGATGTATAAAGCAGGTCTCAAATGACCAGCCATTGCAGTGGCAATCACTCGAAAACCTCACTGTCTGTTTCTCTCTCCCTAGCAGTAGGAGTTCTGTTGCTTAACCTCAAGAACCTCTTGATGGCAAATAAGTGAACCTTTTCAACTGTTTCCACTCTCCCTGTACCCCATATCTCAGAGGCGTACAAAAGCGCTGGCTGTATTTGGGTATCAAAGATCTTACTGAACACTCCCCAATCTGTGCAATTTATCTTTCTGAGTGCTTTCAAAATGGTGATAATCTTCCGTTTAGCCTTTGGTATAAAATCTGCTACAGCTTGCGTTGTGCTAAGTTTAGTAGTTAACGCTATGCCTAGGTACTTGTACGAGTTGACTACTTCATAGTGTATGGTGAAAGCGGTAGGTACCCGCTGGCCGTCAGCTCCCAGATACGCAGCATAAAATACTGGCTGAGACTCCTGAAACTGAATCGAGATCGGCTGCCTTTTGGGGCGTACCGATGTTCTCAGAATCTGGCGGAAAGGGGCAAGGTATCTTGGGCTGGAAGAGTGAAAGAGCTGCTACTAAAGCAAGGCTTCGGCGAAGTGTGGTACAATCAGGGAGCAGGGGACGAAAAGAAGTTTCTTAGGACCTTTTCTCAACGCTTAAAAGATTGCTTTGGGCAAAGCTGGCATGACAAGCTCGAATCAAGTGACAGGTTCTTTGAATACAAACTCATGAAACAAAACTTTGGTATGGAAGAGTACATCTGTTCAATGAGAGGACACTTGAGAGACGCATTACTAAGATTTAGGGCTGGAGTGTCGTGGATAAAAGTCCACAGATTCCGTTTTAAGCCTGGAGCTGATACCTCATGCCCGTTTTGCCCACACGAGACAGAGGACGAGCTGCATGTTCTGTGCAAATGTACAACGTACAATAATATTAGACCTGACTTTTTAAGGCGTGACGGTCTGCGGAGTAGTGTTCCTTACCATTCAGTTATGGAAACAACTAATCAATGCCGTTTGCAGCAGATTGCATTGTTTCTTATCAAGGCAGGGACAATGAGACAGATAACTGACTGATTTGGAATAGTAGCGGCACGTAGTTGTATGTGTAGGTGCTGTGTGTGTGGTGGCGTGGGGGGGGAGGGGGTGGGAGGGGGTGGGGGGAATCAGTAAACACTTTGTCACTAGAAGCATGTTTAAAAAATGTATTGTGCAGCCTAAATATGCAGTGTGTTCATGTTCTTTGTGAAAGAGGCTAATGGCCTAAAAACAAATAAACTTTCTTGTTCTTGTTCTTGTTCTTGTTCTCCCTAGCAGTATTATGTCACAATCCATCCTATATAACTGCTTCAAGGTGTGCACGAAGTTTTCGCTTGAAGGAGCTGAGTGACTGACAAGATCTGACTGTCAGAGGTAGGTTATTCCATAGAAAAGCACCAGAGAAGGATATAATTGTTTTGAATATGTCTATCCTTGGCCTAGGCAAACTAAGCTTGTTGTTCCTAGAGTTGGAATAGCGTGAGGGAGTGTGTGTACATTGTTAAAGACCCTGTACATGAACAAACCCGTGTTATATTCAAGTTGTTTTTGTAGGCTCATTATTCTCATCTCTTTTAATTTCTGTTCAGTAGTTAGAGTTGTATCTGGAAAGATTAACTTTACAGTTCTTCTGTGCAGAGAATTCAATATCTTTTTGAAGACATCACTACATCCGTCTCACACGACTGACGCATAATCACTGAATGTGAGGTTTAATGCGGGCATTGAAGAAGTTTCCTAGTGTCGATATTCGATAGAAGGAAGACTCGTCTTCAAACCGTTTTACACACATTATTTGTATGTGAGTCTCAGCGAAGCTTATTGTCTATGGTTATACCTAAAAGACGGTGTTCTGACACTTGATCAATTTTCGCCCCGTTTAGAACAAGATCGAACGTTAAGGGTGACAACTAATGTTTCCGTCTGGTAGCGATTGTCATAGACTTGGTCTTGGTCGGATTAATGACCATATCATTATTATTACACCAGTTGGATACCTGATCTAAGCTGTCTTGCATATTGCTTCTGATTTGCAGAACATCCTTTCCAGAGGTGTGCAGTGTTGTGTCATCTGCCAGCATGTCACAATCAACAAATATATTTTTTCACGTGTAATGGAAGGTCATTGATAAAGATACTAAAAAGAATAGCTCCCAAAACAGAACCTTGTGGTACACCATACTTTACTGACTATTTGGAGGAGTAAGAGCCATGGAGTAAGACGCATTGCGTTCTATTATGAAGATATGATTTAAAAAACGGTAGAGAACATGAGATAAATGGCGAGCTTCTTCAATAAGCTATGGTGATCAACCAGGTCGAAACCCGTCATTAGGTCTAGGAATACCACTCCAGATGCCTCAGATTTATTCATGGCTGTTAGCCAAGAATTTGTAAGACGTGCGAATGCAGTGTTGCAAGAGTATTTACGTCTAAATCCAGACTGAAACGGGTGAAGGAGTTTCCGCTTTTCTAAGTAATCATTTAAATAAATGTGCACATGCTTTTCGAGAAGCTTTGACAAAACAGACAGAAGTGATATTGGTCTGTAATTGGTTGGATTTGTTTTATTAGAGAGAGAGAGAGAGAGAGAGAGAGAGAGAGAGAGAGAGAGAGAGAGAGAGAGAGAGAGAGAGAGAGAGAAGAGGAGAGAAGCAACTCTGAGATGTGGAAGGTGGAATTAGATTAGATCTATTTTGAATTAAATCCGGCTTTTGATTGATAACCAATGGAGATTGTAGAGTAAAGCAGTGATTAGGCATTTTTAGGAGCTTTGCATATGAGGCGAGCTGAGCAGTTGATCACTCTTTGAATTCTATCTAGGAGAACCTGAGGAGAGCCAGCAGGGAGAACATTACAATAATCAAGCCTAAAGAGAGCAAGAGAGGAAACGAGATTTTTGGTGGTTCCAGGTAAGCAAGTTGACAGAGTTTGTTCACCTGTTCCTTCAATGCTAGCTGACTGTCAAAACTGACACCAAGGTTACGAGATGCATTGGAAAATGGGATGTTAGTAATCGGATTTTATCGTGCTGTAAATAGCAGAGGGTCACTTTAGGATGACGTTGGCAATAACTCCATTAGTAACTGTTTTTCATACCATCCCCTGAGCTACACAGAGTCACCTAAGGACGACGGTCACAATAACTCAGTAACTGGATTTTACCGTCTGGTCAACCACATAGGGTCACACCAGAACGACGGGAGCAATAACTCCGTTAATAACTGGATTTTATCGTCCTGTCAACTACACAGGGTTACCCCAGGACGACTGTAGCAATATCTCCGTTAGTAACTGGATTTTTTCGCCCTGTCAACCACACATGGTCACCCCAGGACGACGGTAGCAATAACTCCGTTAGTAACTGGATTTTATCGTCATGTCAACTACACAGGGTCACCCCAGGACGACGGTAGCAATAACTCCGTTAGTTTTGGGTTTGGATCTACGAACAACTTTGGCCGGGGCCCAGACAAGACAGTCACTTTCTTATGACCGCGGTTTTTGTGCGAGTTCTACTTTACATAGTAGGCCCCTGGGGCCCAGCTGGCAGTCCATTCCCTGTTGCTGGTGTAATCTGTACATGCTGCAACACAAGCCAGTTGGAAGTTACACTGATATTCAGCTGGCACTCCAAACGCTCGTGTCCGTATCATCAACGTGAAGACAGCGTCATTATGCAGAAGGAGCAAACGGTCACCCCAGACGACGGTAGCCGAGTCTGTGCCGTTCTTATTACCGAACTTTGTGTCAAGCATGTTTCTTTTAGCCGAGGTCTAAAGTAAGTAAGTAAACATGGTGATTAACGTTCACAGAAACCATAAGGCTTATTAGGGACGGGGAGAAGGGGGTGGGGGGGGTATTATATACCTATCACTACACTGTCACCACCAGAATGACTTCTGCATTAAGGTGGACAGCGATGAGAGCCATTTTAATGTTTCATAATTGTGAGGGACAAAGTCACAAGACGATGTCCACAGACCACAACCTTTGAAGAGAAAGGAGAGCCGAAGCAGATTCGAACCGAGGTCCCTCTGCTTACCAGTCTAACGCTTACCGCTAGGCCAAACCGGCTCACGTGCAGTTACTTATATATATATATATATATATATATATATATATATATATATATATATATATATATATATATATATGCCGCATTGACAGAAGCGATCCAGCCTGTTTATATATATATATTAGTATAACAAAGTCCAAGCATGTTTTGTATTAGAATACTATATATTATAATATATATGCATATATATATATATATATTATATGCCGCATTGGAAGCATAAGCCTGTTTATATATATATATAGTATAACAAAGTCCAAGCATGTTTTGTATTGGAAACTTTTTACTCCGAATTTTCGCCCTTGTCTGTCTGTCTGTCTGTCTGTCTGTCTGTCTGGGCTTGTAACCTGCCCGGTCGGCTTACTGATTCCTACAACTATTCTAAAATACGTCATATTTTTACGTCACACTCTCTTGCCACGACACACAACGACTAACACACACACACACACACACACACACACACACACACACACTCACACACAGATATTTAAAACACTTCCCCCTCTCTCTGTGTGCTGTTGAGGCAGACCTAGAATGTCGATTTTCTCAAAAACGAAATTGAGACCAAATTCACTTCATATTATCATGTCCTATGTACGATGACCTAAGAGATAAATAGGTCAGATATCCATCACCTTTTTAACTGTCAATGTAGTTTGCTTCTGAAAAACAAGTATCTCCAACTCCGACTCGCTACTTTTTTACAAAAGGCTGTTACTGTACTCAGTACTATCTGGTCTGGACAGATGTTGTACCTGTAATTTTACGTTGATGAAAGTTGCTTGACTATGTTCATCACCACAACTGACATGGCCCCATGGTCTTTTTCAATAAACCATTCTCTCTCTCTCTCTCTCTCTCTCTCTCTCTCTCTCTCTCTCTCTCTCTCTCTCTCTCTCTCTCTCTCTCTCTCTCTCTCTCTCTCCTTGAAGATCTGTCTTTGAATAATGTGTTCAAGTCTTTCCTTGTGTTCATACCCTTGAAGATGGTGCCCAGGTTGCACATCCAATAATTTTCCCGGACAATCAAATCTTTCTTTTCTTTTGCTGCTTTAACTGCCACGATAGTGAGAAATCCAAGTTTGGGGTCTTCAGGGTGTTTAAATTTTGTTACATGGTCAGCCACCCCACATTTTGTCGCTTTTTTCTTTTTCTTCTTCTCGCTTTTGCGTCCGATTTATGGTTTCTCCAGCGAGCTTTCAGGTCGGTTGTAGATCCTACCTACCTACTATTCGTTGTGTACTTTGCACATCACGACGTAAACAGTGTTTGGGCTTGAACAGGTGATGTGCTGCTTGATGGTCCAATGTCTATAGACCGTCCCAAGGAGACACAAGAACAGTGGTTTCTTTTGAATGGCGACAAGTGTCGCACTTTTCTTTGCAAGGAAAAAACCCATGGTTACGTAGATAAAGTATAACAAAGTCCAAGCATGTTTTGTATTGGAAACTTTTTACTCCGAAATTTCGCCCTTTGGGGGCTTTGTCAAGGCCTGCCCGGTCGGCTTGACTGATTCCTACAAAACGTAATTAGATTATAAAATACACATTTATATATATATATATATATATATATATATATATATATATATATATATATATATATATATATATATATTAGTCTGGATGCGCTTCGCCGCTTATCCGTCAGCAGTGAATGGCATTCCGACGTGCTAATTAGTGATTGGAGCCGATCCTGTCTCGCTGAGCTGCTTACAGTGCGTAATTTTGCAATCTAGGTTTGTTTGTAGGATGTTCTCGTGCAAGACAGTCCACGAGCAGCACGTTTCTGCAAGCTCAGCTTGTGTTGTTGAAAGGCTGGACAGTTTACTGGGTAAACAAAATTGTGTTGGCCAATCAAGACTGTGTTTACAGCTTGTGTTTTGTAGCCGGCCAATCAGAATGATTAATAAAGCAGCTGAGTTCAAAACTCCACACGTGGAACAGAAGTGAGAGTGCAGCCGAGACAGGCGGTCGTCGATTTCAACCACTCCATTTTTTATTTTTTTATCGTCTTTCTGAACCGGTCGACAAAATCGGCGTATTGAGTCGACATGCTGGGTATTAACTTGTGTAGCTGTAAGTCAGTTCAGTAACGTTTATAATGTTGGTGTGGTGTTGTACGCCGGGAGTGTGAAAGACTAACTTATTCTGCAAGATAGGATGTCAGCTATCGGTGCAGTTGTGTATCAGTTCTGCTTCAATTTGGAGGAGCTGAGTAACGTACGGTACGTTATTATTTCCCTCTGCTATGAGGAGGAGCGACGAGCGACGTTGTCCAGTCGTCTGTAACCGACAGAAAGGAGAGACGAGTCGTCAATTAAAATTTTACGACTGCGAGGCCGGAGGGTAGCTAGGAGGTGAAGGTGAAGGCCAACGACCACGTGCTGTGTGGTAGGCGTGTGGAGACGGTTGGTGCTCTGTGATAGCCTATGTTGTGTTGTTGTGTTTCCCCATACTAACATTAATTAATTAATTACACTGATATTGTTCTTTGGCTAGGTTAGTGCTGGTAGTACTGTAATACTTTTTTGGGGGGTGGGGTGGGGGGAGAGCAGGCGGTGGGAAATTTCTCGGACATTTTAAAAGCCGTTTTTGGCTCGCAAATATCATCAGAATCAACCAAACAGAGCCACATCAAGCAAATAAAGCCAAAGTTGGCAACAAAATGTGAATATTAATTATTATTATTAAGATTTTTTGATTTTTTTAATAACGACGTGCACGCTTCACAGGTGATGTCGCGGCAAAACAACCGATGGCTTACTGACGATTCACCTTTTACAGACTGTAACTAAACTCATTTTGGTTGCAAATTTGGGCTTCATTCGCAAGATATAAACCTGTCTGGTTGATTTTAATGATATTTGTGACCCAAAATGGCGTTTAAAATGTCCCAAGAATTTCCGACCACTTCCTTGCATATTCCCCCCTTTTTTTTAAGACTACGTATTGAATAACAGTCTTGTATCCGTTGAAGGCCTGTTGAATTAGTGTTGTATGTACAGTTAACAGTGCATATATCTTGTTAGATGAAGACAATGGTAATAGTGTTTGAATAACACCTATATATTTTGTAAATATACACATGTTGGTATTGTGAGAAGTATGCAAGTGGGTATTGTCACACCCACACACACAAGCACACACACACACACTCTCTCTCTCTGTCTCTCTCTCTGTGTGGACAGGGGGCATTTTTGTTGTGTGTTAATTTCCTACCATCATCATTTTCTCCTTGTTTATTCATACCCATCACCCAGATATAACCGCGCTGGTTCACTCGGCGTAAACACCAAGTTACGTGTGCAATCAATGGATGCATTAACAAAATACAAACCCCACACACAGAAGAAAAGGTCCCTTTTTCAGACGGATCAAAACAATCTACTGTCTGCAATAACCAGTAGACATTCCAGTTGAATGGAAAACGGACAAGAAAGTCCTAGGTGATCTACCCTTTGGAACGGTCATCACATAATTAAGATAAAATTGAACAGACATAATAACAAACCAAACAAACCAAAAGGAAATACAACTAGAAAAACAAACAATAATTTAGTGATGAATTGGATCTTTTCAAGTAAAAGACTTCCACAACATCAAACCAAGTTAAATGTCCCAATACTAGCATTTATTTACTGAGACAACACCTCCAACAAACTACTAGGGAACTGGAAAAACAAAAAACAATCTCCAAAAAAGCACATCACTCCCAGCAAAACATTCCTCATGAATGCTATGGTTAAATAAAATTGAACAAGTCCAACATATTTACAGTGGCATAACTAATATTCTCTCTGACATGGAAAACCAGATTTTACTAACAGTTCATTTTATTTGATGATTGATTTTTGATAATAAAATCTGTGTAAATATGAAGGTCGAATCTAGGTGAAGTATAAGTCATAAAATCACGAGTAAAAGTTTGTTTCATTGTTTGTATCACGTCAATTTATGTTCAAGACAATTGGAAAAACAATGAAGATGAATGAAACTGGACGGCATAAATTAGAAATGCTATAATTATATTAAACAGATATTAAATAATATACTCTGCACACACGTTCAGAAGCTTATTGAAGATAAAATTGAAAGGAATATGCTCAGAGCACTCACATAGCACTTTAAATAAATTCAACTAAAGCTCTGCTCCACAAGTGCTAAACGTTGTTCATTCATTGTCGTCGCGTAGACTTCCGGTCATAAAAACCAATACCTCAGCATTTTTTTATTAAACGTAGGCCTAACTGAATCAGAGCAAATAACTACATAACAGGACTAATTCTGAGGCTTCTACGCATACAAAAACACACGTACACACATATGCGTGCACACTCTCCTGCTTGTGCATCCCCAGATAACTTCAAAGCTGTTAATACCATGAGACATCGGTATTAAACACGCTTATGCATCACATCACATACCATGAGACATCGGTATTAAACACGCTTATGCATCACATCACAGACAGTCGTATCACATGGATAATTGCTTACTTTTATCCGGGTCTGTTTTTTTCACTACTTGAAGCGGAGATGGCAACTTTTGGTCTGGCCACTGCTTTAGGTTGGCTCTCCAGTCTTTTCTGTTGTCTTTTTGTTGAGTTGTTTCTACCGTTAGTATCTCTTGCTGTCGGGAGCGCCCGCTAAACATCATTTGACAGGCCGTTGTGACCGATGATGGAATGATCAGTATCTGGGTCTGCTTTATTGGTGTTATTTGCCTCTCCAGTCTTTTGTCTCGTCTTTGTGTAGCTGTTGCGACCAATGGTGTATTTTGCCGGGGGAGGGGGGGGGGGTGCAGAATAGCCTTTGACATGCTGTTATGGCAGCTGATGGAATGATCCGTTGCAGGTCACTTCTGTCCTTACGGCGTACAGCAGTCGGTACTTGTCACAGTCTCGGTTTGTTCGTCTTCTGTGACGTTGGCAGTCTGATAACCAAGTTAAGAGCGTGTCAAACGGTTCATAAGCCTACTTATTCATTCCTGGAGGGTCAGTGCTAGTCTAAACAGAATCAGCGAACAGTTGTCTAGTTCTACCATTCAGCACAGCAATTTGCCGTCCACCAGTCAAATGTTTGTTTGCCTCTGTCACTTTGATGTGCGGGAAATTGAAGTCTGTCATCTAGCAATCAGGTCGGCTGTTAGGTGTTCAACCGATTACGGTGGTCGCTTGACCCACAAAAAGCTGTCCCTGTGGAGCGGGACATGGCGTGCAGTCGGCCTACACTCTCGTCCCGTGGGCCCGCGTCTCCCTGCACCCACACCACCACCGGTCTCTCCAGGCCGCTGACAGTGTGGCTGTTGGCCGCCACCACCTGGTCGTGCGCCATCGCCATCGTGGCCACGTCGGCCACGGCCCTGGTGTCGTTACTGTTTAGCACCGACACTGGCACACCAGCTTCCCTAAGACCCTGCAGCAGACCGCTAGCCTCCTGACTCGTGCTGCCCGACGAGTCTGTCTCTGTGTCGTGGAGGTCATCGCCGTGGGTGAGCAGAAAGACGTCTTTGTAGCACAGCGGGGGTGGACTAGTGACGGGTGGGTTGTCAGGGGCTGAAAAACAACAACAACAATGAAGCAACAAAAATACCGAGCAGCTTTGTGTCGAATATGAATGACTGTACTGATCGACTTTCAAGTGATCTTGGTTTTACGATTTCAAAATCGGAACTAAAACACACATTTCAAACTGATTCACTTTGCTTGTATTCATTATTTGTGACCGAGAAGCCGCTTAATCAATACGGTAAAGTCTTAGCACTTACTTTGCTTGAAAAACACACAGATCTATATACTTGCCCAAACTATAGCGGAAACAAAATGCCCCAAAGAAGCGCTATATAATTATTATGCGCAAATCGCTTTTTCTCCCCCCCCCCCGCCCCCCCCCCCCGCCCTGATATAACCGTAAATGATTGACTGGGCGTAATATACAAAGTTACTTACTTACTCTCCCCCTCTCTTCCGTTTTGGGGTTAAATATTAATGCGACACTAAAGTCAAAGAACGTGAAAATTGAGATACTTATTTTAGTCGTACACCTAGCCTACCTGTTCCACCGACGTTCAGTTTCCCCTTCAAAATGGCCGCCACCTCCCTCCCGCACTGCCGGCAGTCGTAAGTCCGACCTCTGTGTCCCCCGTTTGCGTGGCGCACGGTAAAGGGGACAGGACCCTCAGTAGGCGGTGGGCCGGGGGGTTCTGTGTACGTCTCCACAACTCCCTGACCCACGTAGCCAGACCCCTGTACCACCCTTGTTATCCTGGGGGGTGTTCTCAGCGGCTCCCTGAGGCTGACCAACGACATCAACGGCGGCCGTTTCTCGTGGTACATGGAGGCCGCCCAGATGTGCAGCTGTGGAACTTGGCCATGTAGCTCCGTGCACAGGTCGCGGAAGGAGCTGTAGCAGAAACGTCATTGATTTGTACAAATATCCCCACCCCCATCATTTCATATTGATGCCAGGCTGCTTTGATCACTATTTGTATATATACAGCGCAATGAGCTTTTCTACATGGTTATTTTTATTAGATTTTAAACCCTTCGTCTGCAAACCCATCATTATATTTCTGCATACATTTTACATGTTCCTGGCAGCTAATCACCTGATCACTTCAAACAAGCAGACCCTCACAACTACTGTTCCGCGCGAAAAACCCAAAGAATGGCTTCCATGTGATTAATATTTACACAGCTAAAGCAGTGAGTAGCAACGGAGCGAAAAGAATAGATAACAGGACTGAAAGAAAAAGAACGGCTGACTTCCACTTCTTCACTCACCCGCCAGAGTTAGCCTCGTCAGCAATAATGTACAGTTCACCATTCCGGGCTTCAGACACCAGAGTCCTCACCGCTGGCTCCCGGTCTTCCTCGCGTTCCAGGTCAAACAGGTGGATGTGTATTCTGGGGCTGACTGCCGTCCTCGGCGTGAGCTCCAGCTGTCTGTAAAGCATATGTGACGCTGCCCGACTTTCCACGTGTGTACCCACAACCTGCACGTGTTTGCCTTCACGCAGCCAACCTAAGCCCTTCATCAACAAAAGCAGAGTTTTTCCAGTGCCGGGCGGTCCAGTGACGAATACCAGCCGTTCTGATTTATTCAGTGCGGCGACCTGCTTGGGATGGAGCACGATGTCTACTGGAGCGAATCTGCTGGCTGTCTCCCTGACCCCCTCCCCCAGGGTGCGAAGTTCAGACGACTGGGCCAAGCGGGGGACGATGGGACAATGCACTTGTACTGAAGTCGCAGGGCCACAGAATCTGAAACAGACGGAGGACAGGGGATGTGACACGTCTGTCCAAATCTGCCGATCGCAGATCTCCTTCAGAGAGAGGCGTGGAAACCGTCAGAAGCGCCCGACGACCTTCCTGGAGAGGTTAGGAAAGGGCCGTGTCGATCAGACTGACATTGAATCTGTTCCAGAGGCAATGTTGCGGGAACGTTCTAAGAGGCAGGGTGGAGCGCATAGGCCTGTAGACTTTCCGAGCGAGTAGGTACCATCTTGATCTGTACCATCTTGCTCTGAACTGCCAAGCCCTTCATCAGAGGACAGAGTTCTGCTGCGTCAATTGTACTTGCTCTCCACTGCACTATAATGTATGGTTCTGTTGGAAATTAGATGACCAATAATCTCAACACTGAGGAGTAAACTGAACATCACATTTAGGACTACTTGTCTTGTCCGCTCTTTGCCGTCTGTGTTGATCATGATATGTCTTGGTGCGTGAATCCAAATTTTCCGGATAGCCCAATCTGCACTTCACGCATGCCTTTTTTTTTTTCCCTTGTTTGGGCCCCAATAAAAATTCCTTAGGCCCAAGGCCATCATGCAAAAATCCAAAGGCGGCAAAAAACTCGGCATTCCAAAAAAAGACAGTCTGTTAAAAAGAAAAAACCCAGCCTTTTTTAAAGGCTATTCGTTCTTCTGACATCTTTGTTGGAATGACGTATTTGTAGGGCAGAGATTACGCGGGAACGCAGTCAAAATAACCCGCCACCCCGCTAAAAAGAAAGACAATATAAAAGGGTTGCGCTATTGCCCAAATCGTTATTTTGTTATAAAGAAATTATACCACGGTAAAAGTAGTATTTCATTATGATAATTAGATAGTAAGTAACTTGTTACTTTACGCCCACTCAACCAGTACGGTTATATCGGGGCCAAGAGAGAGAGGAGGGGGGGGGGGGGGGGGGGGGGGGTAACTTGATAAAGGGGAATTCCTCGAAAATTCCGTTCTCCAAAGGATCTGAACGGAATCGAACCTGTTAGGTTTTCCTTTTTCCTTATTTGTGTGTTATTTGGTCATTAGCGGTTATT
Source organism: Alviniconcha marisindica (assembly GCA_018857735.1). Lineage (NCBI taxonomy): Eukaryota > Metazoa > Mollusca > Gastropoda > Provannidae > Alviniconcha > Alviniconcha marisindica. The sequence goes on from JABMCL010003855.1 coordinate 568,252, forward strand.
TCTGACGTGTTCCTTTAAGGCGAACTCGATTTTGGTAATGAAATATCTTTTGGGCCTATTTATACCTGTTTTGCTTTTATCCGGTTCACTTTCTTTTCAACAAACAAAACAAAAACAAACAAACAGCAACAACGACAGACAAAAAATACTCAACCTCTTCGACTCGAGGGTCAAATGGCCAACGTATGGACGACAGATGTGTCAAAACTGTTACAACTCGGACACACACAGACACACAACCCTAACCCAACTGCACCTGACTGCTCTCTCTCTCTCTTTTCTCTCCCCTCTCCCCCCCCCCCCCCCCCCCCCCCCCCCCCCCCCCCCCCCCCCGCCACCCCCCCTGACCCCGGGCTGTTGAAGGGGCCCGGGTTTCCCCTGCCCCGGGTTTCCAGAACACACTTGTGACACAAATGTGACAGGGTCGGGGTCTATATCGTGACTCACGCTCAAGCGCTGGCAAAGGTCCTGCGTCAACATGCTTCACGTGTCACTATGGGGACATCGTTCGATCCGGGGAGAAACACATAAAGACACAGATACCCACTTTGAATGTGGCAGGCTACCGTAATTACTAAGCAGATGTGTTCTCTCGAGCAATAATTGCAGCCATACTGATAACCCCCCCCCCCCCCCTCCCCCCCAAAACACCCCCCTACTTCCGGGACCAGCAATTTTAAAAAAGTACACACAGGGATATCATGATTTTTAAACCCGACAAAATAGTGAGTTTTCTGTTGGGCCCCCCCCCCCCCCCCAAAAGAAATTATTTGTATGCAACCCAAGGAGACCCCCCCCAACCCAAAACACTAAAATTTTTTTCTTTCCCAAAAAAAAAAACAAAAAACAACAACAGCAACCAAACAAAAAAAACCACCAACAAAACAACAAACAACAAAACAAAACAAAAACAAAAAAAAATACACACACACACACCCCACACACACACACACACACACACACACACACACACACACAAAAACACTTTTAAACTTAACTTGGTTAAAAGAGTCTACCTTCAGTAGCTGCTGATTGTTGGTAAGATTAAGAACTCGGTGTAGCTGGGTTCTTGTTATGTTTGGCAGCATCAACGTTGTCCTGATCTTTGGTTGTGTCTCATCTTTTGAAACCAAGTGAAGCAAAACATCACTGGCCTTTTGCATTTGTCTGATGGCCCCTTCACCTTTTTGGCCAATTTACCTTCTTCCTCTTCGGTAAACTGCGTAGGAGAAAAAGTGCTGCCAAAAGATTTTGATTTGGGAAAATTTTTTTCCCTTAAAAACAAAATTCAAATGGCCCCTGGCCCCCCTGTGACTTCAGTGCCGGGTCTCCGGGTCTGGGCAGCATGGACGCTGCTTCCGCATAAGCCGGCTCATTCAGATAGTCCACGAACTGCATCTGGGAAATGACAAACATCACCTCTGTCTTCCCCCAGCTGTTCAAGACACGCTAAAACACACTGGTGGGATTTGTCGTTGACTGCATCGCTTATTGACACTTGTCGACGCTTTTTACGTGGAGGCTCCGAGCTTGCCTCCGTCGGCACGTAGACTGTCTGACCGTAAACCTCCTCTACTTGGTGTTGTGTACGATTCATAAACACCGACGGCTGAAAGTAGGTCTGCTGGAAAAGATGCGGGTACCATTCCTGTACACGCTCTCTCCAGAATTGCCTGGTGGAGTGAAACGGAATAGCTTGACACTGAGATGTAGACTGTCCAGCCTGAAACAAATCACTGGAAGGATAAAGCATTGTGGTGTCTGTCGATTTTTGACAGTCTGGTTACCCATTAGATGCCATAATCACTAAATATTAAACATTCATTCAGTAATCAGACAGTATCACTAAAACTGCTCTATTGATTCACTGTTTGCAGGGAATGCAGTAAATGGGATATTTGTGTTTGACGAATCTCCCCTTTTTGTTTAAATTTTTTACCATAAAAATAATTATGTCAAGGTCTTCCAGATCTAAATACAACGCCTCCACAATGAATTACTTGCTTGTTTTTCTACACTTTCTACACTTCGACCGGAAAAAAATAAAGACCTTAAAGAAATTAAGTTAATGCAGACACTGCAACGTACTGCACTCTCTTCTCTTTACTGGGTTTAAAATGTACATTTATACATTTACAGATTATTCACTCACAGTCTGTGTCACTCGTGTTTGATCCACATCAAAATGTTCCCCTCAAACGACGAAAGCAAGAGAGTCTGAGTTTGGAAAAGTCTGAATTCAGCAACGCTACCCAAGGTCAGAGTGCTTTTCACGCTTGATCATTCATTGAAACCATCCTTAATCAGCAAACACGGAAAGAAACATAACAACACGCTCACAAATCAGTACAGTTGCCACATTTATTATCGCTGATTGGTCACTTCTACCGTTTGGGGGATAGTTTTACAGATAATTAAGGCATAGTCATTGTGTTCACGGCTTATAACTTGCGGTAAAGTGTTCACAGATTATGGTGGACAAAATGTGCACGTATTATAAGCTAAGGCGAGCATGGTATTAACATACCATGAGGGTGTGCATATTGTTCAATGTGCATGGACGTAGTGTTCACAGATTATGAAGCTCTGGTGAACATAGTGTACTCGGCTTAGGAAAGCGAAAATAGTGTATGCATATTATCAAGGTGGACAGAGCGTTTACAGATTCTGAAAGTAGGCATAGTGTTATGGAAGTGAACCTAGTGTTTACAGATTACAAAAGTGGACACAGTGTTTGAAGACTATGAAAGTGGATAGAGTGTTCCCAAATTCTAAAAGCAGGCATTGTGTTGACTGATTATTAAAGTGGATATATAAAAACATTAATGTAGGCACACGTTAATAATTGACTTTATTTTTTTATTTTTTTAAACTCATTGAGCAGTCCTACCTGGCTGGCATCAGTCATCGGTGACGATGCAGCAATAGAGGCAGCAGCTGAGGATGACGTAGATGACGATTCCCTGGTGGAGTCAGAGGCCATGACGTTAGATGATGTCACTGTTTGAACACAGCAGAAAACACAGTACAAAGTATACTGCAGGAACACGTCAGAACTACTCGGTGTCTGGACAAAAGCAAAAAAGGGTTTCTGAACTCATTCCTGCTCACTGTCGTTTGGATTTATTTTAAGAACCCAATGGAAAATGTTATTAATTTGCTCTGCGGATGCAGTTTTCGATCAGTACTTAAAAAATGTTAGTGGCTCAAAAACCACCACATTATGTATTATTTAAATGCGTTGTAAATAGATGCAAACTTACCTAAGCACCAAAGACATCTTCTGTGCAAACTATAAACCTGCAGGCCTACATACACATGTACATCGAGACGTTGAACGGATCGATCAGTCTTGACTGGAAAATCTGATCAGTCAGGCTTGTGTGGGCAATCTGACTGAAGTATCGAACAGACACAGTGGTGCACCCGGCACAGCACAATATATACCACCCGCCTACCCGCCCCCGGACTGAATCGATTGCCATTTCTCAGAAACTGCTACCATGCAGTACTGCCAGTCAGTTATATCAGGCGTTAGCCGGCTGTGTGCCCTCGACAGTCGCACCTGCAATCAGCAACACAGCTTCTTTGCCAGGCGACAAGATCAATGTTGTTGTTGTTGATCACTTTTATTGTTGTTGTTGGGGAGCGGGGATAGCTCAGTGGTCAGAGCGTCGGACTCGTGATTGAAAGGTTCCGGGTTCAAGTCCCTGCATGAGCGGCGGGAGAAGGTTCTTCTCCAGGTCAACTTTCTGTGCTGACTCTCATGTTGGTATCCATTTCACCCACGTGTTACCGCAGTAGCACTTAAAAGATCCCGGTCATTCTGCTAGAAGCGCAGGTGGCAGGTTATATAGCTAAACACACATGCACATGACGTATGTGGCTTTGCATAAAGTGACACGGTGCATTGTTGTATGGTGTACACAGAATGCGCCAAGACGGCAGCATTTTCATGTGGCACCAGCCATGTCAGCGCTGTTAAGCATACCACTTCGGTAGATATTGAAAAGTGCGCTATAAAAACCTAGTCACTCCTGCTGAATCACATGCAAGCACAATGGGTCTGCCCGAGAGCCGAGAATAGCGCTATATAAAAGCGATCAACAACAACAAGAAGATCAGTGCACGAGGAATGAGTCATGGTACCAAGCACGAAACTCTCACTCCCACATAATAATAATAATAATAATAAATCGGGGGTCGCGCTGCCTTTTAGAGATTTGCGTCAACTGACGCGAAACATTACGTATTTTGCGTCAATGTAACGAAAAATGCGTACAGTATAACCTAGAATTAACGCACATTACAAAGCCGAAATGATAGTAACCTGATTGTAGCTTACGGTCTATAATGTGAGCAGACGAAAATAGTAAAAAGAAGGTCTATCCGTGCACAAAAATGTGGTAACGTTCAGTAAATTTGCCGTTCACATAAAAAGTTTGAATAGATCGGAACATCGTACACGGCGTCATTTTCAAAGGAAGAACTGCAGCAGACGATGTCGGCAAACCCAGTTCTCGTCTGCCGCGGTATTTAGTAACGAGATGAAGTTGAAGTCGAGGCTGCCGCCATTTCTCTCATTCGTATTCGGTGTAGACGCGTGTTTTGTTTTCAACTTCGTAGTCTTCTACCTTTGAGTAACTTGTGATGATATTACACGCTGACAAAGTAGGCATGGTGGGTGGTTCCAAATTCCATATCTGGGATCGTGTCCTCCGTCGATTGACCGGAAAATATCACTGATCAGTTTGGCAAAATGTCTGGCCAGTCTGTGGCCTGTCTGATAGGGGAAGCAATCTTCTTCCAGATCCATACGGGTTCGTTAGAATTCGCTTTCAAATTAATCGTGTGTTTTTTCTTCGGTAAAGTATGCGAATTTTATTCACAGACAGGTTGCTACCGACTATAAGGCGCATGGATAAGATTTTAGGAAAAGTTTCACCGTCACCTTATAGTCCAAAAATTACGGTAGCTTACGGGGAGTTACGCGTATATTTCCCTGTCCAGATTCCGCCCTTCATTGACTGACGTGAACGGCTGAGATGACACTGAGTTTGCAAGTAGCTCTAGTGTTGAGTGACGCGGCATCCACCAGTGAGGCATAACCTGTTTAATCGGTGTTGTCATTTTGCGTACGGTGACGCAGCGATGTGGCTAAAATGCGTACGGTACCCGAAAAATGCAATATTTACTCAAAATTTTGCAATGAGCGCGACCCCAGATAAATGTACATTTATCATGCGCTCATCAACGCCCTGAGCGGTCACATGATGCATATTAACCTAAATATAAAATATTCTATACACACGTAGAGCACCTACCAAAACAATTTACATAAGGTATATGGAAATACACACAAACGCGCGGCGCGGGCGCGCGCGCGCGCGCACACACACACACACACACACACACACACACACACACACACACACAGTGACCGTAGCAGAAACTGGGTATTGAATTTAGTTGAGGTGGAAATACTGTGAGAAGAGGAAGGTTTTCAGTTTGGCTTTAAAAGATGACAGGGTTGAACAGTGCCTAAGGTCTTGTGGGAGTGAATTCCAAATGTGGGGTCCAAAGCAAGAGAAAGCATGAAAGCCATGACTTGCGTTTGTATTGCTGGATTTTCATCATGCGAGTGTCAGAAGAAGAGCGTAGTGTACGAGACGGAGTGTAGTCATGTAGCAGTTCAGAAAGGTAAGCAGGACCAGAACCATTCGTTGTACTGAAACACGTACAAGCGACGTTATATTTAATACGTTCTGAAAAGGGAAGCCAATGCAGTTTTTCCAGGAGAGGTGTTGAGTGGTTGTGGCGGGGTGCCAAGAGAACGAGTCTTGCAGCAAAATTTTGAATTTTTGGGGGGAGGTTGGATGACAGAATTAGGTGTACCCATGAGGAGACAGTTGCAGTAGTCGAGCCGTGAGAGGATATAGGAAGTAACAAGAGTTTTGGCTGCATCTTCAGTGAGAAACCTGCGGATCGAACTAATGCGTTTAAGCTCGAAATAAGCAGTTTGACAGATTTTCATGACGTGCTTCTTCGTGGACAGGTTTGAGTCAAAAATGACTCCAAGGTTCCTGGCAGAATCAGAGAAGGGGATGTTGTGAGAGCCGAGAATAATCGAGTCCGGGAGGGAAATGGTGGAAGGTCTCAAGGAAGATAAAAATAGAAAGAGAAGAGCTTCTGTTTTGTCGTCGTTAAGTTTGAGCTGATTTTCGGTCATCCACGTTTTTATGTCATTGTACATGCATTGAGCTATTTGGTGAGGTGTTGGTCACTTCATTGAGAGGAGTGGATTTCTGGAGCTGTGTATTATCCGCAGAAAGCTGATAATTTACAGAGTGATTAGCTATGATATCGGAGAGAGGTATAGTGCACAGGACGAAGTGAATGGGCCCCAGTACTGAGCCCTGAGGCACACCGTACATGAGCTGTGATGGTGGGGAAGACGAGTTATTGACTAAAGTGGTCTGATATCTCTCTGAGAGATATGACTGAAACCACATCCACAACCATTTTTGGTTAAAAACGTTGCGCTAGTACAAGTTACAAAGGAAAACCTTAGGGCAAAAAGGCACACAGAGATAAATAAACCACAGGGACGACATCAGTCCAAATACGGCCCATGAAGAGGATCGTCAGCTGTCAAAGCGGCAATCTGTTGTATGCGGTCAATTGTCAGTCCTCTGGAATGATACTCGGACATGCGTAGGTGAGACTGCCCGTTTCCTGCTGGCTTGTTTCGCTCAGGTTCTGGCCGATGTCCACCACTACCGCAACAGCCTTTGGCCTGACATTTCAACTCTGCCTGCCATAGTAAAATGGACCATTGCTGGTGTAAGGGTGAGGGGCTGTGGCAGGTACACAGGTGGGGACTCGGAGCTAAAGTGCACGGAGTCCCACGTGGTCATCCAGCGACTGTGTGCTATGTCCGTCGTGGGCATGGATCAGAAACAGATTTATCCCGTCGTTTTCTGCTCTGTAATTCAAGTGGAGAGATACAAAGTGTGTGTGTGTGTGTGTGTGTGTGTGTGTGTGTGTGTGTGTGCGCGCATCCGTGAGTGCATGCGTTCGTGAGTGTGAGTGCGTGCGATACACCCTCCATCCCGCACCTCTTTCAATGCATCGTAAGTGTAAGTAACCACAAGGCTCATGTTCACACCCACCCCAGACAATCTTGCTGAGACAGAAAAGGGGCATTAGATATTGCAACACCCCCATAGTCTGCTGGAGAGCATTCATCCACGCCGATCATATAATATCCCCCCCCCCCCCCCCCCCTTCTATTTTGTATTTCCTTCCTGGGAAAACCGTTGACGCGATTCCTGAGAAATAACCACCGACATTGTAGATTGAGTCATTTCCAGGAGAACGTAGAGTCTGCAAATGTTTTCCTCACAATGCACTCCTGGCGCCATGTCCCCTGCCAACCGCCAATTCATTCATCATTCAAACTCTAGTGTCTCTGAAAACATGTACCGCACCATTAGTCATTCAAACCCCATTGTCTGTGAAAACCTGTACCGCTCCATTCTTTTTCAAACCCCAGTGTTTCTGAAAATCGATACCGCTCCATTTCTTCATTCAAACCCGAACATCTGTCAAAACCGACACCATTCCTGACTGAGCTCAATTACAATACAACAGGGGGCCTTTAAATACAGCTTACACGTTACAAATTTGTTCGTGAGCCGGTTTGGCCTAGCGGTAAGGCGTTAGGCTCGTAAGCAGAAGGGCCGTGACTCGATTCCGCTTCGGCTCTCCTGCCCCTTCAAAAAGGTTGTGATTTTGTGGACACTGTCCTGTAACATAACCCCTCACAATGAATGAAACATTCAAATGTCTCTCATCGCTGCCCATCGATAATGCAGGAGTCATTCTGGTGGTGACAGTATAGTGATATGTATATAATCTCCCACTTCTTCCCCCACCAACCGTACCGGTTGACTGGGCGTAAAACACCACCTTACTTACTCTTCCCCCACCTCCATACCCCCTCCCCCATTCTCCTCGTCCCTAAAAAGCCTTATGGTTTCTGTGGACAGTGTTTAGTTACTTACAAATTTGTTCGGCAACAATACCTTAGTAACCAGCGTTCATCGTGCTGTCAATCGCACAGTCACACTCCGAGCATCACTTTCCGGCACTTTCCTCCAAACTGCCAGAATTGATTAGGGTGTTACTTTATCGCCGCGGAGCTGTCCACCGACTGTGTCAGCACGCTCCGAAAGGTTTGGGTACTACTAAGACTGAGGAAGAACATAGCGTCCAAGAACACGAGACGCGTCTGCCCACGATAGAAAACAAGACAAAACAGAGGGCCTTCAAATACAGCTTTCTAGTTACAAATTTGTTTGGCAACAATAACTTCGTTGGTACTGGATTTTATAGTGCTGTGAACCGCACAGGATTACCTCCATTAGTGCCTGGTTTTTATATTGTCAGGGGGTTCCAAAAAGGGGCCCCGTTAGTAAGGAGGTTTTGTCTGGCACAGGGACCCCGGCAAGAAACACACACACCCACCCCACCACACACACACACACACACACACACACCACACCCTACAAATTAAAAAAATTAACGCAAATGCCCTTTGGGAAACAAAATTAAAAATTGTTTATTACTTTTGGGTTTGGTGGGAATGAGAAGAAAGAAGACAACAGAAGAAAGAAAAGAGAGGGGGGTTTTAGTTTTACTTAAAAGAAAAAAAACGAATGACGACGAGAGGAAGAGATTCCGGACCCGGTCCGGGTTTTGAAAGGATCTCTCCCCCAGGTCCTCCTGCCATCCAAGAACACGGAAATCCGAGTATCCGGGCTGAGCGAAGAGAGCGAGAAGGGGAGAAGAAAAAAGCAACTCAGAGAGGGGGAGGAGCTGTGCCAGAGACAGCGCGGAAGCAGATGAGAGCTATTTTGAATTAAATCCGGCTTCTGATTGATAACCAATGGAGATCGTAGAGAAAGGAGTGATGAGGGCAGATTTAGGAACTTTGCAGATGGGGCGGCTGAGCATTGATCACTCTTTGAATTCTGTCAAGGAGAACCTGAGGAGAGCCAGCAAGGAGAACATTACAATAATCAAGCCTGGAGAGAACAAGAGAGGAAACGAGATTTTTAGTGGCTTCAAAAACAAAAAAGATATTGTCGGATTGAACGGATCCGCTTGATCTTCAGGTAAGTGAATTGGCAGAGTTTGTTCACCTGTTCTTTCAATGCAAGGTGACTGTCAAAATTGACACCAAGGTTACGAGATGCATTGGAAAATGGGATGTTAGTAATCGGATTTTATCGTGCTGTAAATAGCAGAGGGTCACTTTAGGATGACGTTGGCAATAACTCCATTAGTAAGTGTTTTTCATACCATCCCCTGACTACACAGAGTCACCTAAGGACGACGGTCACAAAAACTCGGTAACTGGATTTTACCGTCGGCAGCCACACAGGGTCACACCAGAACGACGGGAGCAATAACTCCGTTAGTAAATGGATTTTATCGTCCTGTCAACTACACAGGGTCAGCCCAGGACGACGGTAGCAATAACTCCGTTAGTAACTGGATTTTATCGTCCTGTTAACCACACAGGGTCACCCCAGGACGACGGTAGCAATAACTCCGTTAGTAACTGGATTTTATCGTCCCGTCAACTCACGGGTCACCCCAGGACGCGGTAGCAATAATCCCTTGTATGGATTTTATCGTCCCGTCAACTCCGGGTCCCCAGGACGAGGTAGCAAAAACTCCGTTAGTAACTGGATTTTATCGTCCTGTCAATACCAGGGTCCCCCAAGGCGACGGGAGCAAAAACCCCTTAGTAACGGTTTTATCGTCATGTCCCATAAAGGGTCACCCAGGACGACGGAGCCCTCCCCTTGTTTGGGTTTAAAAACCAACTTTTGCCGGGGCCCAAAAGAAGTCCTTTATGACCCGAGGTTTTTTAAAGTTTTATATATCTATTATATATATATATATATATATTTTAAAAAATTATTATTTTAATAATTGGGGGTGGTGGTTTTTGTTTTGTGTGGGGGGCCTACTCCAAAACATTCTCTGTTGTTGGTGTAATCTGTACATGCCCCAACACGAGTTGGAAGTTACACTGATACTCATTCCATTTGACACTCCAAACGCTCGTGTCCGTATCATCAACATGAAGACAGCGTCATTATGCAGGAGCACACGGTCACCCCAGGACGACGGTAGCCGAGTCTGTACCGTTCTTATTACCGAAGTTTGTGTCAAGCATGCTTCTTTTGGCCGAGGTCTACTGTATATAATTATATAGTAGGCCGGATGTGCTTCTGCCGCTTATCTGTCAGCTAAAGCTATCACAAAAGTCTAAACCCAACCCATGACGACAGCTGGTAAAAACTAAAACTAAAACTACAACAAACAACATTCAGCTCACCACAACCGTAACCGAAAAAGAACATTTTCATTTATCTTTAACTGTTGTGTCGTTTTGGAAACGAAGAAGAAAGAAGAACAAAAGAAGGTGGGCTTAACCCGAAAATTCGAGAATTTTTATATTTTGATATTAAATTAGCGTTCCTTTCAACCGTTGACGTGTTTGGATCCAGCATCACAAGAAACCTTGGCTTTTACTGACCTCTGTAGCACTGGAGGGCGCAGGAGTGTCTTTTTCAGGCTTCAGCAACGTGTTGGCAAAGTTTCAGTATGCTGTGCCAAGCGAACACAGAAACACACCCACATCCACATCATTTAGACTTGTGTAGCATTTCCAAAAGATGCGCTTAGGCGGGTGTATAGGTGGCATAGGAACTTCCACAAGCTGAAATGCAATAAGTATCAGAGTGTCTGATTGTGTTTGTAATATTCATTCAACGTCGACCCAACAGCTGATCAAGTACACACTCATCCACACTCATTCACACACTCATCCCCTCCGTCATTCGCACACTCATTCACTCACTCATTCACATATTCATGTACACACTGATTCACTCACTCAACCACACATTCATTCACTCACTCATCCGCAAATTTCATGTTGGTAACTAGTATGTGTGTGCACTAAATTACCTCATGTTTCTGATCTGAATGTGATCAACAGTGGTCTGTGGAAACTGCAGTGTTAGCAGAGAGGTGACAAGTGAAATTCTCGTGTAAAACAGTCCACGAGAAGCACGTTTTTGCGAGCTCAGCTTGTGTTGTTGAAAGGCCAGACAGTCTTCGAGATAAACAAAATTGTGTTGGCCAATCAAGACTGTGTTCACAGCTTGTGTTTTGTAGCCGGCCAATCAGACTTCCACAACACCAAACCAAATTAAATGTCCCAATACTAGCATTTATTTACTGAGACAACATCTCTAACAAACTACTAGGGAACTAGAAAAGCAAAAACAATCCCCCAAAGCAAATCACTCCCAGCAAAACGTTCCTCATGAATGCTACTGTTAAATTAAAATTTTACAAGTCTGGCATATTTACAGTGGCATAACTAATAATATTATTCTCTCTGAACCGGAAAACCTCATTTTACTAATAGTTCATTTTAACCGATGATTGATTTTTGATAATAAAATCCATGTAAATGTGAAGGTCATATCCAGGCGGAGTATCAGTCATAAAATCACGAGTAAAAGTCTGTTTCATTGTTTGTATCACATGTCAATTTATGTTCAAGACAGTTAGAAAAACAACCAAGATGAATGAAACTGGACGGCATGAATTAGAAATGCTATAATTATATTAAACGGAAATTATATACTCTGCCCACACGTTCAGAAGCTTATGACAAAACTGAAAAGAATATGCTCAAAGCACTCACACAGCACCTAAAATTCAACTAAAGCTCTGGTCCACAAGCGCTAAACGTTGTTCATTCATTGTCGTCGAGTAGACTTCCGGTCATAAAAACCAATACCTCAGCATTTTTTTTTTATTAAACGTAGGCCTAACTGAATCAGAGCAAATAACTACATAACAGGACTAATTCTAAGTTGCCATTGAAGCGGAGATGGCAACTTTTGGTCTGGCCACTGCTTTAGGTTGGCTCTCCAGTCTTTTCTGTTGTCTTTTTGTTGAGTTGTTTCTACCGTTAGTATCTCTTCGCGGGACGCCCCAAACACATTTCCCCTTGTCCAGAGGTTCAGTTTTTCCTTTTTATTGGGACCTCCCTCCCGCACTGGGGGCCCAAAGGGGGGGGGGGGGGGGGGGGGGTGTAAAAGCCGGGGGGGGGGGGGGGGGGGGGTGCAGAATAGCCTTTGACATGCTGTTATGGCAGCTGATGGAATGATCCGTTGCAGGTCACTTCTGTCCTTACGGCGTACAGCAGTCGGTACTTGTCACAGTCTCGGTTTGTTCGTCTTCTGTGACGTTGGCAGTCTGATAACCAAGTTAAGAGCGTGTCAAACGGTTCATAAGCCTACTTATTCATTCCGGGGAGGGTCAGTGCTAGTCTAAACAGAATCAGCGAACAGTTGTCTAGTTCTACCATTCAGCACAGCAATTTGCCGTCCACCAGTCAAATGTTTGTTTGCCTCTGTCACTTTGATGTGCGGGAAATTGAAGTCTGTCATCTAGCAATCAGGTCGGCTGTTAGGTGTTCAACCGATTACGGTGGTCGCTTGACCCACACAAACTGTGCCGTGGAGCGGGACATGGCGTCGTGGGCCTACACTCTCGTCATCCGTCGCCCGTCCCCCTGCACCCACACCACCACCGGTCCTCCAGGCCGCTGACATGGGCTTTGGCCGCCACCACCTTCGTGCGCCATCGTCATCTGGCCACGCCCACGGCCCTGGTGGTTTGTTTGACCGACACTGGCACACCAGCTTCCCTAAGACCCTGAGCAGACCGCTAGCCTCCTGACTCGTGCTGCCCGACGAGTCTGTCTCTGTGTCGTGGAGGTCATCGCCGTGGGTGAGCAGAAAGACGTCTTTGTAGCACAGCGGGGGTGGACTAGTGACGGGTGGGTTGTCAGGGGCTGAAAAACAACAACAACAATGAAGCAACAAAAATACCGAGCAGCTTTGTGTCGAATATGAATGACTGTACTGATCGACTTTCAAGTGATCTTGGTTTTACGATTTCAAAATCGGAACTAAAACACACATTTCAAACTGATTCACTTTGCTTGTATTCATTATTTGTGACCGAGAAGCCGCTTAATCAATACGGTAAAGTTTAGCCTTATTTTGTTAAAAAACAACGTCATTACTTGCCCCTTCGGAAAAAAAACCCCCAAAAAGGAAATTTTAGAAAACCCTTTTTCCCCCCCCCTTTTCCCCCCCCCCCCCCCGCCCTGATATAACCGTAATGATTGACTGGGCGTAAAACAAAGTTACTTACTTACTCTCCCCCTCTCTTCCGTTTTGGGGTTAAATATTAATGCGACACTAAAGTCAAAGAACGTGAAAATTGAGATACTTATTTTAGTCGTACACCTAGCCTACCTGTTCCACCGACGTTCAGTTTCCCCTTCAAAATGGCCGCCACCTCCCTCCCGCACTGCCGGCAGTCGTAAGTCCGACCTCTGTGTCCCCCGTTTGCGTGGCGCACGGTAAAGGGGACAGGACCCTCAGTAGGCGGTGGGCCGGGGGGTTCTGTGTACGTCTCCACAACTCCCTGACCCACGTAGCCAGACCCCTGTACCACCCTTGTTATCCTGGGGGGTGTTCTCAGCGGCTCCCTGAGGCTGACCAACGACATCAACGGCGGCCGTTTCTCGTGGTACATGGAGGCCGCCCAGATGTGCAGCTGTGGAACTTGGCCATGTAGCTCCGTGCACAGGTCGCGGAAGGAGCTGTAGCAGAAACGTCATTGATTTGTACAAATATCCCCACCCCCATCATTTCATATTGATGCCAGGCTGCTTTGATCACTATTTGTATATATACAGCGCAATGAGCTTTTCTACATGGTTATTTTTATTAGATTTTAAACCCTTCGTCTGCAAACCCATCATTATATTTCTGCATACATTTTACATGTTCCTGGCAGCTAATCACCTGATCACTTCAAACAAGCAGACCCTCACAACTACTGTTCCGGGGAAAAACCCCAAAAGAATGGCTTCCAGGTTTAATATTTACACAGCTGCAGTGAGTAGCAAGGAGCAAAAGAATAGAAAAAGGACTGAAAAAAAAAGAACGGGATTCCATTTTCACCACCCGCCAGAGTTAGCCTGCCAAAATTTGAAGTTCCCCTTTCCGGGCTTCGAACCAGAGTCCTCACCCTGGCCCCTCCCTCGCGTTCCAGGTAAAACAGGTGGATGTGATTCTGGGGCACTGCCGCCCCCGGGCGTGAGCTCCCTTTTGTCTTGTTGCCCTTTTTTGGGGTTTCCCCCTGCCCGTTTTGTTCAGAGCCAACCGTTTCACAACAAAAGAGTTTTTCCAGTCCCGGGCGGTCCAGGACAATACCAGCCGTTCTGATTTTTTCAGTGCGGCGACCGTTGGGGATGGAGCACGATGCCGGAGCAAACCGGTTCCCCTGCCCCCCCCCCAGGGGGAAGTTCAGACGACTGGGCCAAGCGGGGGACGATGGGACAATGACTTGTACTAAGTCGGGGAAGAATCGAAACAGAGGGAGGACGGGGGATGTGACATCTGTCCAAATCTGCCGCTCGCCCAGAGAGAGGCGGGAAACCGTCAGGCGCCCGACACCTTCCTGGAGAGGGGGAAAAGGGGCCGTGTCGATCAGATCATTGAACTGTTCCAGAGGAATGTTGCGGGAACGTCTAAGAGGCAGGGGGGAGGCATAGGGTAGACTTTCCGAGCGAGTAGGTACCATCTTGATCTGTACCATCTTGCTCTGAACTGCCAAGCCCTTCATCAGAGGACAGAGTTCTGCTGCGTCAATTGTACTTGCTCTCCACTGCACTATAATGTATGGTTCTGTTGGAAATTAGATGACCAGTAATCTCAACACTGAGGAGTAAACTGAACATCACATTTAGGACTACTTGTCTTGTCCGCTCTTTGCCGTCTGTGTTGATCATGATATGTCTTGGTGCGTGAATCCAAATTTTCCGGATAGCCCAATCTGCACTTCACACATGCCTTTGTTTTTTTCTTCTCCTGTGTCGTCGCCGTATAGAAAATAAACGCGATTATGGACGCATTTGCTCGTCATGCATATAGGTCCAGAACGCTAGCAATCAAACTCGGTTTCTTTTATTCCAACAAAAGACAGTCTGTTACCGTCCAAAAGACAAAACCAGCCTGATTATTAACCCGGCGTATTCGTTCTTCTGACATCTTTGTTGGAACGACGTATTTGTAGGGCAGAGATTACGCGGGAACGCAGTCAAAATAACCCGCTAACCCGCTAAAAATTTTTTTTTAAAAAGTCAATATAAAAGGCCTCTCTCTGAAGATATTGCCCAAATCGTTATTTTGTTATAAAGAAATTATACCACGCTAAAAGTAGTATTTCATTATGATAATTAGATAGTAACTTGTTGCTTTACGCCCACTCAACCAGTACGGTTATATCGGGGCGAATAAGAGAGAGAGAGAGAGAGAGAGGGGGGGGGGGGGGGGGGGATTCATAGAGGAATTCTTCGAAAATTCCGTTCTCCAAAGGATCTGAACGGAATCGAAACCTGTTACGTTTTCCGATTTCCTTATTTGTGTGTTGATTTGGTCATTAGCGGTTATTTCTGACGTGTTCCTTTAAGGCGAACTCGATTTTGGTAATGAAATATCTTTTGGGCCTATTTATACCTGTTTTGCTTTTATCCGGTTCACTTTCTTTTCAACAAACAAAACAAAAAAAAAAAACAGCAACAAGACAACAAAAAATACTCAACCTCTTCGACTCGAGGGTCAAATGGCCAACGTATGGACGACGGTTTCAAAACACAACCGGCCCCAACCCCCCAAACCCCCCCAAACCCCACTCCTCCCCCCCCCCCCTTTCCTTTTCCCCTCCCCCCTCTCTCTTCCTTCACAACACCACCGGGGGGGCACAAAACACAAACCCACCCCCTTTTTTTTCTCTGCCCCCCCCTCTTTCTCTTCCCCCCCCCTCCCCCCCCCACACACACACCCAACCCCAAACCCCAAAAACACACATAAGTTCCCCGAAACGGTCTGTCAGGCAGGTATGGGCCCCCAAAATTGGTGTCCCCCCTGCCCGGGGTTTTTGGGGGTTTTACTCCCCTTTCCTTCTCTCTTTCCCCCCCCCCCCCCCCCCCCCCCCCCCCCCCTTTTCCCCTTCCCCCCTTCCCCCCCTCCCCCCCCCCCCCCCCCCCCCCCCCCCCCCCCTTTCCCCTTTTTTCACACACCAAAACCCCCACAAAACCAACCCCCCCCCCCCCCAAACAAACAACCCCCAAAAACCCCCCCCCCCCCCCCCCCCCCCCCCCCCCCCCCCAAAAAAAAGGTCCACCCCCCCCCCCCCCCCCCCCAAAAAAATTTTTTTTTTCCCCCCAAAAATTAAAACCCCCCCCCCCCCCCCCCCCCCCCCCCCCCCCCAAAATTTACCCCCCCCCCCCCCCCCCCCCCCCCCCCCCCCCCCCCCCCCCCCCCCCCCCCAAAAAAAAACCCCCCCCCCCCCCCCCCCCCCAATTTTTCCCCCCCAAAAATTTTTTTTTTTTTTTTTTTTTTTTCCCCCCCCCCCCCCCCCCCCCCCCCCCTTTTTTTTGGGGCCCCCCCCCCCCCCCCCCCCCCCAAAAAAAATTTCCGCAAGTTATTAAAGAGTCTACCTTCAGTAGCTGCTGATTGTTGGTAAGATTAAGAACTCGGTGTAGCTGGGTTCTTGTTATGTTTGGCAGCATCAACGTTGTCCTGATCTTTGGTGTGTCTCATCTTTTGAAACCAAGTGAAGCAAAACATCACTGGCCTTTTGCATTTGTCTGATGGCATCATTCACCTTTTTGGCCAATTTACCTTTGTCCTCTTCGGTAAACTGCGTAGAAGAAAAAGCGCTGCCAACCGATTTGATTTCGCAAGCCAAAATTCCATGTTGTCTGTGAATAATCAAAATGTCAAAGTCGCCCCTGTGCTTGTTCTGTGACTTCAGTGCCGCGTCTCCGGGTCTGGGCAGCATTGACGCTGCTGCCGCATAAGCCGGCTCGTTCAGATAGTCCCCAACTGCATCTGGGAAATGACAAACATTACCTCCGTCTTCGCCAGCTGTTCAAGACACGCTAAAACACTCTGGTGAGCTTTGTCCTCGACAGTCTCGTATTCCGACAGTTGTCGACGCCGTTTACGTGGAGGCTCCGTGCTTGCCTCCTTCGTCACGCAGACTGTCTGACCGTAAACCTCCTCTTCTTGGTGTGTGTACGATTCATAAACACCGACGGCAGAAAGTAGGTCTGCTGCGAAAGATGCGGGTACCATTCCTGCACACGCTCTCTCCAGAATTGCCTGATTGGGTGAAACGGAGTATCTTGGCACTGAGATGTAGACTGTCCAGCCTGAAACAAATCACTGACAGGATCAAAGCATTGTGGTGTCTGTCGATTTTTGACAATCTGGTTACCCATAGATGCGGCGCCATAATCACCTAGTGTGAAAAATGTATTGAATAATCAGACGGTATCACTGAGACTGCTTTAGTAAATCACCGTTTGCTGGGAATGTTACTCTGCGCTAAGTCAGATTATTTGCGTTTGACGATTAATCTTTTTTTAGTCATAAAAAATAAGTTAATGCAAGTACTGCAACCAACTGCACCCTCTTCTGTTTACTAGGATTAAAATGCATTTACACAGATTCCTTTACTCACAGTCTGTGGTCACTCGTGTCTGATCCACATCCGTATGTTCTCAGTAACTGACGAAAGCAAGGGAGTCTGAGTTTGGAAAAGTGAATTCATCAATGCTACCCATGGCCACACTTCACCATTCAGTGAAATCATCCTTAATCAGCAGACACGGAAACAAACATAAAAATACGCTCACAAATCAGTACAGTTACCACATTTGTTATCGCTGACTGATCACTTTTACCTTTTGGGGGATAGCTTTACAGATAAGGCATGGTCATTGCGTTCACAGCTTATAACTTCGGTAAAGTGGATATTTAAGTGCTCACAGTTTATGGTGGACACAATGTACTCGTATTATAAGCTAAGGCGAGCATAGTATTAACAATACCATAAGTTTGTGCATGCTGTTCACAGATCCTGAGGCAAAGTGCATGGACACTGTGTTCACAGATCATGAAACTAAGGTGTATATAGTGTACACAGTTTAGGAAAGCGGAAATTAGGTTTACATAGTATGAAAGCGGACAGAGCGTTTACAGCTTCTGAAAGTGATCATGGTGTTATGAAAGTGGACTTAGCGTTTACAGATTACCAAAGTGAACACAGTGTTTTAAACTATGAAAGTGGGTAGAGTGTTTCCGGATTCAAAAGTAGGCTCTGCGTGTTGACTGATTATGAGGGTGCACAAAAATATAATTTAAAAAAGAAAGAAAGGTGGGCACACGTTAATAATTGACCATTTTTATAACTCGTTGAGCAATCCTACCTGGCTGGCATCAGTCACCCGTGACGAGCCAGCAGCTGAGGATGACATGGATAACGATTTCCTGGTGGAATCGGAAGCCATGACGTTAGATGATGTCACTGTTCAAACACAACAGAAAAAAAACATTACAAAGTATACTACAGGAACACATCAGAATTACTTGGCGTCTAGGCTACAAAGGTAAAGGTACCCAAACTGATTCCGGCGTCTCTTTGAGACACTCCTACCAGAAAACTTGGAAAGCACTGTCGAGAATGGCCAGCAGGTGAAAATATAATGGAGTCAGAGATGAAGCTTCTTATTGAAGAAAACAGCAAACCGCAAGATCTTATAATGTACACTGATGGCTCAGTCACCAAAGACCAGTCAGGGTTGGATTTCACTGTCGAGCAAGGTGAGACCACCATCTATGAGGACCGTGCAGCCTATGCTTTGTCCACCTCCAGCTTGACAATGGAGGTGGAAGCAGTCACCAATGCCCTCCGCTGGATTGCCCCAAGAGGAGACAGTCGGACCACACGTGCCATCATCCTAACAGATTCAATCAGCTTGCCACAAAAAGTGAACAGTGGAATGGGAAGCCCTGATTGGAATGTGTCAGTGGTCGACATTCACCTTCGAAAACTCCTGTGGGTGTATTGCCCTGGACATTCCGTAATGAAGGGAAATGACCGAGCAGATAGACTGGCGTGAATAGCAACCATCACGAGTGGCTTGAGTCTCGGAAGATCTGAAGTGTTGAGGAACTTGAGACACTTCATGAGGGCAAAAAGCCATGGACATCACACCATCGGTCGCCTTTCCACACCATCTTCCATGAAAGGACGAGAGGGGGTCATCGTCAGTCAGACGAACACTGAAACTGTTTCAAAGACAACGTTGGGGAAACTTCTGAGAGACGGGCCGGAGCGCAGCTGGGCTTTTCCGAGCGCATAGATACCATCTTGAACTGAGCTGGGCAAGAAAGAAAAGATTCCTCAAATCATTTCAGCCTTCTGCTATTTGGTATTTGCCTTTCCAACGCAGTGTGTGCGTGTGTGTGCGTGCGTGTATGTGTGTGCGTGTGTGTGTGTGTGTGTGTGTGTGTGTGAAAGAGAGCTGTAGTGCAGTAGAATACGCACAGCACCAAGATTCTGTATTTGAAATTGTAGTAGTAGATATAAACTTACCTAAGCACCAGAGACAACTTCTGTGCATGTAATAAACCAGCAGGCCTACATGTAAATGCACACTGAGACACTGAACGGAGTCATGACTGGAAAATCTGACTGATCAGTTTTGACTGGACAATCTGGCTGAAGTATCGAACAGACACAGCGGTGCACCCGGCACAGCACAATATATATCATCCGCCTACTTCCGCAATGAATCGACAGCCGTTTTCAAGAAATTGCTACCTTGCAGAACGGCCATTTATAATGATCTGTCGTCAGCCGGCTGTGTGCCCTCGACAGTCACAGCTGTAATCAGCAGCACAACTTCATTGCCAGATGACAAGATCAGAGCCCAGAGAATGAGTCGTGGTACCCAGCACGAAGCTCTCACTCCCACATTCACAACAATTAATGGGTAAAAACGTTATGATAGTAGAACATGCAAAAACATTAGGGCAAAAAGTCATACATAGATAAATAAAAGATGGGGCCGACATCAGTCCTGCGCGTATCAAGCATGTCAGGCAAAAGGCAAGTGTAAATTAAACAGTGTCCGATAAAGCATTAGGATTGCGTCTGCATAACAGTGATAACAATTATCTTGAACGACGGAGCTGCCCTAACCCTAACCTGCAGCACACTATCGCACCTGGGGTTTTTTCCCCAGTCCACCCACGCCCGGCCCCCACGGTGAGCCCCCAGCAACAGCATGTTTTGAATATGCACCGAAGTTTAGTTGTTACAAGGTTGATGCCACGTGAAACTGATGCCGTCTCGGCGCACGTTCTGTGTACGCCATACTAACATGCGCCTGTTTACAGTGTCACTTTATTTGAATCCACATACGTAGGGTGCGTGAGTGTTTTATGACAAAACTGCAACAAATTAACGGTTTATTTAATTTAATGAACACAGAGTGATCCTAAAACACCAATTTACACCAGTAATATGACATAAGTATAACATATGAAGAAGTACATTCTGCTAAAAAAAAAAAAAAGTTACATAAATACAAAATTATAATAATAAATAATAACGATCATTTCGTAAATTCTTAAAAAGCCCTCAGCGCTTTACACAGAACGGGGGGGGGGGGGGGGGGGGGGGGTTTAAGGTACATGTACAAAAATCAAACAAAGCAAAAATTAAACATAAATCTGTCTCTGTCTCTGTCTCTGTCTCTGTCTCTCTCTCTCTCTCTCTCTCTCTCTCTCTCTCTCTCTCTCTCTCTCTCTCACACACACACACACACATCAAATCGAACAGGGCTGAGTTAGTCAGAGTGATACAGGCTGAAGAAATGTGTCTTCAGAGCGGACTTGAAAGTAGTGATTGTTGCAGCATTTCTAATGTGTGATGGCGGTGAGTTGCAGACAGAAGGGCGAAAATGGGAGAAGGCACGATCACCTTTCGTCTTGTGTTCATATAGTGGAAGTTTTAGGAGACGGGTGTCAGCACTGGAACGAAGTGGTCGAGCAGGAGAATAGAGATAAAGGATATCAGAGAGGTAAGCGGGAGTAGAGAATTTAATGGAACTGAAACAGAGGCAGGCAATTTTGTACGAGATACGAGCTTGGACAGGTAGCCACTGGAGCTGAGCGAATATTGGTGTGGTATGTACATTTGGGGATGCACAAACTACAAGACGAGCTGCACAGTTTTGTACCCTCTGAGGTTTAGAGATCAATGACAGCGGGAGGCCGGCTAAGAGAGAATTGCAATAGTCAATCCGGGACAGCACAAGAGTCTTTGTGGCATCAACTGTGAGGTACTGTCGAATAGTGCTGATTCGAAGAAGTTCAAAGAAAGCTGTTTTGCATATGAAATTGATATGGTGTTTCATGGAGAAATCTTTATCCATGTAGAAACCGAGGTTTCTGGCAGAATCGGAGAAAGTAACAGTAGTTTGGCAGATGGACACATATGCAGGTGCGTCTTGGAGTTTTGAAACATCGAATAGCATTGCTTCAGTCTTGTCCTCGTTTAGCTGAAGTTTATTGTCAGTCATCCAGTCTTTGATGTCAGATACGCAGTCTTGAACACTTAAGACGGTCTGGTCTATGTCAGATGGTTGAGAGGATCTGTGAAGTTGAGAATCATCAGCAAAAGGTTGATGCACCATACAGTGACTTTGTAATATCTGAGAAAGTGACTGAAGATACAGAACAAACAGAATGGGCTCCAAGAATAGGCCTTCGGGCACTCCAAACTGAAGGACAGCTGGGTCAGACTGAAAGCTGTTTACGGAGATGGTTTACTGACGGTCTGAAAGGTATGACTGAAACCAGTTGAGAGCAGAACCAGAAATACCAAAGTAATTTGGAGACGATCTAGAAGAATGTGGTGGTCGATCGTGTCAGATGCAGCTGACAGGTCCAATAAGGTCAGAACAGAAACTTTGCCACAGTCAGAGGCTACGAGTCTTGAATTCAGAAGGGAAGTTAGCGGACTGTAGAGAATGGTTTATCAAGTATGTCAAAGAGGGAAGAAACGAGTCAGTGCACTCTAGCAACAATGAGGTGGACACTGAATCAAGGTCACATGATTTTGTTTGGCAGGTTTTCAGAAATTGCTATAAGTAGCCTATTAAATGTCATATTTCACTGGGCAAAAGGGGTACGTGTCAGCCGCAGGCACAATATTTCATCTGTGATGACTTTATCTTACTTGAGACTGATTCAGACTTACATGTAATTTTACTGCTGATACACTGTCATCGTTGTTTGACTGTTTTGTGAGACTTTGCTCTTTCGACGCATGGAGAGGCTATCTCAGTATGTGCAAGACGATTAGATGTTGGATGACTGACACGTACCCGGCGCGTTTCACGACTCCACATTCGCACCTACCCCTAACGGACGCGTGAGCGCTTGTAATCATGTATGCAAGCCCTCCCCATCCCACACACATGAGTATGGGCCCGGTTGTTGGCGTCATCAAGAATATAACAAATGTACGATGGCTAAATGGGTTCTGCTTTTAAATCTTGACCTGTGCAACGATGCTGTATTCACTCAGTATTTACGGACTCCCTCTGTGATAGGCGCTTACGGGGGCGTGGCGGTGGGTAACGTCTGTAAGAACCAGGCTATTCCAAGCTGAATATCCGAATCCACGTGCTAGCTAATATCGCTGTCCTGTAGCTGCCCAGACCTCACTCTGTCTTCGTGCTAAGTGTAGTGCCCGAATAACTGAACTGATAGCAGAAGAGCACGTAGTCGTATTGCTGGACGAAGGGCAGCGAGAGGGAGGACTGGGTCTGTCTTCGTGCTAAGTGTAAATGAGTTAAGCCCGAGTAAATGCAATTGCAGCCCATTTAGCCCGAGTAAATGAACTGATAGCAGAAGAGCACGTGAGGACTCAGTCTGTCTTCGTGCTAAGTGAAGTGCCCAGGTAAATGAGCCGATAGCAGAAGGGCACTTGGTCGTATTGCTGGACGAAGGGCAGCGAGAGAGAGGAGACGTAAAAGACTGTTGTGGGCATGAACGTACGTAAGTCCTTGGTTGTGGGTGCCTAGTTGCGTGTGATGTGAAAATGAAGGGCGCCTTCACGGCGCTGGGGTTGAGAGGGTATTTACCAACAGGCGGAAGTGTCCAACGCGGGGAAAGGACCCACGACTGGAGCCTGTTGATGACTCTGGTCAACCAATGTCTGCGTCTGCCGCACACTAGTTTTTGTTGGTGACTACCAGGTCACAAAGCTGTGAACAATTCGGCCTCTTATTAATCGGAAACTGGCTAGTGGTTAATACTTCCCTCCAGTTACTGCAAGGAGGAGAAAGGTTCTAAGCGTCTAGTTTAAATAAACAGGTAAATTTATCACTTCGAACTCGGTCGAATCAGCACTATTCGACAGTACATCACAGCTGACACCACGAAGACTCTTGTTGTCTCACTTGTACTGTCCTGGATTGACTATTGCGATTCTCTCTTAGCCGGTCTCCCGCTGTCATTGATCTCTAAGCTTCAGAGGGTACAAAACTGTGCAGCCCGTCTTGTAGTTAGTGCATCCCCGAATGTACATGCAACACCAATACTCGCTCAGCTCCACTGGTCACTTGTCCAAGCTCGTATCTCGTACAAAATTGCCTGCTTCTATTCCAGTTCTGTTAACTCCTCTATTCCCGCTTATCTCTCTAATATTCTTCAATCCATCGTCTCTTTTTCTCGGTAACACCAGTCTCCTAAAATTTCCGTTCTATAAATACAAGACAAAGGTGATCGTGCCTTCTCGTATTTTGGCCTTTCTGTTTGGAATTAACTGCCACCACACATTAGAAATGCTGCAACAATCACTAACTATTTTCAAGTGTGCTCCGAAAACACATCACTTCAACCTGTATCAGTCTGATTAACTCAGCAGTCCGATTTGATTGTGTGTGTGTGTGTGGTGTGTGTGTGTGTGTGTGTGGTGTGTGTGTGTGTGTGACCGTGACTCAGTATTATATATACATTGCTTGATTTTTTGTTGTTGCTTTGTTTGAATCTTGTGCCTATATATTAACCCGCTCTCCCGCCTCCCATCATTTCTTTGTAAGGCGCGGAGGGCTTTTTAAGAATTTACACTTTAGAAATGATCGTTATTGTTACTACTACTACTGCTGCTACTACTACAACTGCTATAATCAAAGTGTATTCAGGTGTGATACTCAAATGATTTCAGAGCTTGAAAAGAAATATTTTCTGTACTTACAGTACTAACGAACCAGTGTGTACGCAGAAAATAACAGTGAGAGGAAGTACTGTGCCAGCTGCCTTCTTTCCCACTGCCGCAGTGTGCAAGGTGCAGTGGGAGAGGGCCGGGGGCCGCCCTTGCTCCTTTGGGAACCATCATTCCTGACACTCGACTACCCGGGTCAGGATAGCGGGAGGCGAGCTTTGCCTGAACTCGTGCACACAGGTTTGAACTTCGTGCCCAGGCTTGACTGGACATTCCCCATGATGACAACGGGGAGAGCTGCATGGCTTACATTAGTTATAAAATCGCCTTCTCGTTTCGTTCTTTCACACCGCTATGCTTTGTTCGGCGACGCCGGGTGTTCGGTCCAACTCATCGTTTGCTAGGTGCGGGGGTCAAAGGCCACGGCTTTGCCATGAGCAGCCGTAATGTAGACGAGCTACGGGAATACTGGATCATAATTATGGGGTTTGCAAAGGAACACTGAATGTTAGCAGTGTTCACAGATCGATCGGAGGACACGGGTCAGATCCCGATAAGTTAGGCTCGTTGCGCAGATCGAGTCACTGTCGGGGAGGACATAGAAAGCGTGGAACAGTGCAAAATCGTGTCAGCCGGTTCAGCCGTGAACACAATGTCACAGATAACCTTCAAACGTCAGGAAATTCCACTATCCCTTCCACCGCTTCCGTCAGTACACAGTCAGTACACATTCATAAAGAACACAGTCAGTACACACTCACAAAGAGCACAGGCAGTACACATTCATAAAGAACACAGTATACATTCATAAAGAGCACAGTCAGTACACATTCATAAAGAGCGCTGTCAGTACACATTCGTAAAGAACATAGGCAGTACACAATCATAAAGAACATAGGATGTACACATTCATAAAGAACACAGTACACATTCATAATGAACACAGTACTCATTCATAACGAACCCAGTCAGTACACATTCATTAAAAAAAAGTCGGTACACATTCATAAAGAACACAGTAAACATTAATAAAGAATACAGTCAGTACACATTCATACAGAACACAGTAAGTGCACGTTGATAAAGAACATAGTACACATTCGTAAAGAACACAGGCAGTACACATTCATAAAGAACACAGTACTCATTCATAAAGAACACAGTATACATTCACAAAGAACACAGTATTCATTCCTAAATAACCCAGTCAGTACACTTTCATGAAAAGGTACACACTCATAAAGAACACAGTAAACATTAATAATAGTAAAAATTACAGTCAGTACACATTAATAAAGAATACAGTCGGCACACATTCATCAAGAAGGCGGTACACATTCATAAGGAACACAGTACACATTCAGAAAGAATATAGTACATATTCATATAGAACATAGTACACATTCCTAAAGAACACAGTACACATTCATGAGGAACACATTCATAAAGAACACAGCACACATTCATGAAGAACACAGTACACATTCATAAGGAACACAGTACACATTCACAAAGAACACAGGGCAGCTCACATCCATAAAGAACACAGCACACATTCATAAAGAACATAGTCCGTACACATTCATAAAGGACACAGTTCACATTAATAAAGGACACAGTACACATTCATAAAGGACACAGTACATATTCATAAAAATTAAATAAAACCAATCAGGACACATTATAAAGAGCACAGTACACATTCATCAAGAGCAGTCAGTACACATTCATAAAGAACACAGTAAGTACACATTCAGAAACTGTCACGCGCCGTCTCGGCCAGGTCTGCCCGCAGACTTGAGATAAGCAACAAAGAAACACCTAGTGCAGTCGACTCACTCCCACACGGTCGCGTCCAGGAAGTATATTTCGCCACACACTCTTTTATATCAATAATAAAACGCGAGGCAAAAACTGACAGTTAAACAAACCGATGATATGTTGATGTGCCTATTGGGTGGTTGTTAACTCCTTTGACTTTTACGCGGCATCGCTTAAGTCCCTTGGCCTGTTTTACTTCCGGTGTGTACTTTCTTCACAATGGAAGGCGGTGACAGTGAATTTGTGAAGCTTACACTGCCAACTTTAAAGGCATTTTTGAAGGCCTGTAGTTAGAATGTGTGTGGCAAGAAGCAAAAACTGGTTGCTCGTGCTATAGGATGCCCCAAACCGCATTTTGTCCACGAACTCACGATCTTCTAGTCAGCCGAAAAACGATGCGAGTACACTTTTTTCCACCCTCCATCACTTTCCCCGGTGATTGTTGCAACTGCAACTGTGGTGGCATTTGTACTGCTTGGCAAATCTAGGTTAAATTTCATTTGTTATACACAGCGTGAACCAACGCCTACTCAGAAATCGGCCGGGAAGTGACAGCTGCGACCTTTCGCGACTTCTTGGGTGAAAGATTACGAAGGGCATTCATTCGTGCAAACCAGCTTCACTGAACCGCCCAATAGGGAAAGCCGGTGTTTCAGTGGTGTCCAGTTAGATTTTTCCACGTAAGTCCAGACCCCCCCCCCCCCCCCTTCTTTTCCCCTCTCCCTTACTGTTCTTTATAAGATAAGCATTGACTGCTGTTTTCTTTTCCGGTACTAGTCATATGAATTGATCGGATGTGTTACTGCCTTATGTGCTGGTTGTATCGTTGTATGCACATAATGTATACTGCATCTGGCGATGTGAACACGCAATGTTTAGTGTGGAAATTCTCATGTATAAAATTTCACTCCTTCATTCATGCCTATATGTGTATAAATGATATATGTACATAAATGCTGTCTGTAATTTTATATTTTCTCATCAGCAGCTTAGCAAGGACTAGTTGTTAGACTGGTTTTTGACTGAACCTAAAATACAATCCTTGTAAAATAAAGTTTTTGAGTTCGAGTTCTCTCTCTCTCTCTCTCTCTCTCTCTCTCTCTCTCTCTCTCTCTCTCTCTCTCTCTCTCTCTCACCACACACACACACACACACACACACACACACACACACACACACACACACACACACACACACACACACACACACACACACACACACACACACACACACCACCCCAGGTAGTTTCTCGGCATCTTGGGATAGAACCAAAAACTGCCACAATACATGTTATAGACAAGATAATAAGAATATAACTTACCTTTAAGCAACCAAGGACAACTTCTTTGCGAATAAAAATCAGCTGGCCTCCATGCACATGCACGGCGACTGGATCAATCCGTTTTGACTAAACAGTCTGGCTGAAGCATGGCACAGACCCTGCTAGCAGTTACAGACCCAGTTAGCATGTCACTGACCCAGCTGGCGGAACACAGACCCAGTTAGCATGTCACTGACCCAGCTGGCGGAACACAGACCCAGTTAGCATGGCACAGACCTAGCGATGCATCCAGTTAGTGTAGCGCAAGTACAAATATATACCAACCGCCCACCTGCCCGCACAAGTCGTTTCTCGGAAAGTATTTCCTTGTGGTACAGTGATTTACTACTCTAGATCGTTAGCCGGCTGATAACAAAATGTACCTGCCGCGTGTCACGGTGACATTTAACCCATATTGAGGATGCACTGTTCTTGTTAGTCTGAGTCAGCCATGAGATGTCTTTGCGTTCTGTTACAGTGTTAGCATGAACAGACCAAGAGGGACTTGCTTTGTGTAAAGAGCAGGTTCATCAATTGTGTTCCCGGTTTGTTTTTGTTTTTTGGTGTGTTTTTGTGTGTTTTGTTGTTTGTTTTTTGTTGTTGTTGTTTTGTTTGTTTGTTTGTTTGTTGTTGTTTTAGTTTTGTTTGTTTGTTGTTTTTTGTTGTTGTTTGTTTGTTGTTGTTGTTGTTGTTGTTGTTTTGTTGTTGTTGTTGTTTTTGGGGGGGAGCAGGGACGGCCTTTACAAGAAGTGGAAGGTTGTTTGCATCGGGATATTTTATCCATCAGAGAGAGGAGGAGGAAAAGAAACTTTGTTTTACGCCCAGTCAACCATGGCCGTAAAATCAGGGCGAAGAAGAAAAAGACGAAGAAGAGAAAGAGAAAGAAAATAAGAATATAAAGCATAAATGGGCTAAACTGTGGATCGTGTTTCTGTCATACACATTAAGAGCTGTTGTATAGAATGTACCTGTAGCCAAAACGAACTCGATCGACATTTAACGGTTTTCCCCCAGTACGCCAAGTACACAGTGGTGGGTTGTTTATTCAAATAACTACAGCCGTGAAATACAGTGCACTTTGTCCCTCATTCACACAGTTTGTGTACGACAAAGAGATTGCTTTCGTAACTCGATTGCAAATGTCATGGTCATAAATGATCTGTATGAAAATTGTGTGTGTGTGTGTGTGTGTGTGTGTTGTGTGTGTGTGTGTGTGTGTGTGTGTGTGTGTAGAGAGAGAGAGAGAGAGAGAGAGAGAGAGAGAGAGAGAGAGAGAGAGAGAGAGAGAACTCTTATTGGATAAAGACGCCTTACCCATTACAAATGGTATGGCCATAAACATACATATACCTCCTATACAAAATAGTTGACAAACAAACAAGACAAAGCAAATAACACCAGCAATAAAAAGATTGAACCGGAAGTAGGTTACGCATTATTTTTCCTTCCCTGACATCTAGACGAGCAGAGCAAACAGTCTTACCTTTACTGTTAGTTGCGGTTAATATTCATGAAATTTCCTTTTGGATCGGCGGGTCAGTGTCGATGAACGTTGAAGTGCAGAACGCCGCACTGTCACTCTATACTGTTTGGACACGAGCCTTGGAACTAGCCGTGAGGTGTTGTTCAAACCACTGACTTCCAGCAAATACACGACAGGGAACCCTGCATAGCTATAGTGTAGCAAGTTGCACGGAGTCTTCCAGAGAACAGGCCTTGGAACTAGGCGTGAAGTGTTGTTCAAACCAATGACTACCAGCCAACACACGACAGAGGACAGAGTACAGTGACATGCAGTGGCATGTACAGTGTATTAAATTGCACCGAGTCTTCGTGAGAACATTCTCACACAAAAGATGAATGCTTTCGGGAATAGAAGCAAATCAAGCGATCAATTACATAAGCTCTCTGGGCCGCTGTTTACAAAGCACGACTCGATCGTTTCTTGTGCATGCGCACATTCACATGCACGCACACACGAAGACGCACGCACGCACGCACTCACTATAACCCACACGGTTACATCTTAAAGGCCTTGGCTTTCACAAGTTCGATAGTGATTAATAAGTAATTGTCCACAATGAAATTTATGCGAAGTTTTCCGAGGCAGTCTGTTTTAACGGCAAACCCGTCCATTCACAGGTACAATCCGTCTCCAAATCCAAGTTTCGTCCACGCACAGGTTTGTGGCCAGCTTGCAAGCGTCGAGTTCAAGCCTTCCCTTAATTAATTCCCACAAGATACAGAAACTCTGCACCGGAAGAGATGTTGAATGTTATATCTAATTTCAAGCTAACAGATAAAATGTTGGGTATGTTGTGTATTTATTACACTGGTATTGTCATCAGTTAGCCACAGATAGTATGTATATATATATATATAAAAAAACGGGTGAGGGTGGGGGGGCACAAGCCTGATACAGGCCGGTAACATGGCCAACAGTAGTATAGTTTATATGTCTATAATTATTCAGTTGTGCAGGGCACATTTTCCCTGCGGGTAGCATGCTTGAGGTATTATCAAGAGGCACACCTGGTGGGGTTTTGGGTGAGCTGTGCTGAGGTAAACAAAATCGGCGTCCTGAAAATAATATCAACAGGCTACGCTTGCTGTGTGTTTGTGTGTGGTAGTGAAGGCTGATGGATGCTGGTTCGTTTAACCTTTCTAAGCCGCGGCAGCACTTGTATCTGGCTTCGGCCGATGGAAGCTGGCATAAACAAAAACTTTGGTTTATGACAAGGACTAGGATACCGTGGCTGATGACTACTGGTGGTGACGGTCAGGGCAGCATCTGGTTGAAGTGGTTCTAACCAGGCAGACTCACAGTGCTAGCGAGACGCGGGGTCTGTTTTTTGAATGATCAGTTCGTTGTTAATATTTGGGTAATTAGACAATGTCTCGTTCTTGGCCAGAGGTGCGAACACACCACTTAGCTTAATTCGAGCCAGGATAGTAAATGACACACACACACACACACACACACACACACACACACACACACACCAACCACACCACACCACACCACATCATACTACACCACACAACCATGCGAAAGGGTATCGGGTTGTATTTGTGTTTTCAATAATAATGACAATATATGCCTGATCAAACTGCAGAACTGTTTAAACATGAAATAAATATCACCTTACCCCGCCCCCCCAGCGCGCAGTACCAAGGCGAACGTGTGTTGTTTTGTTTTGACTTTTTGTTGCAGGCGTCTCGAAGATGATCTCTTCGTGACCCCTGCAACGAAACGTCAAAGCTTGACGATTCCTCAATGCGTATGTGCTGAGGCGGAACGTTCTCACAAAAACCGCGGCAAACACGCGATGTAATCAAAGACTCTCCTTTATCTCTGACATCAGTGTGACACCCAGGAATTATTAAAGACGGCGTCGTATGTCGTGATGTCGTGATTCCTCATGGAATTATTCTTCAATTACGCTTACAAAGTATTGTCTGGCAAAAGTTGAGGACATAGCAAACAGATGTGTATCTATTACTGTGTAATATACTGATTTTTATTGGCATTGTGTGTGTGTGCGTGCGCCCGCTTTTGTGTGCGTGTGTTTTTGCCATGGGTTGTATGAAGATGTTAATTTTCGTATGTTTTGTATACTATTGATTTGTGTAATTATGGGTATTTGTGCATTGTATGTTTTTCTTTAAGTTGTAAAGCGCTTTATTCACTGCATCTTAACATCTCGCCCCATTCCCCCTCCCCCCACCTCCACCCCCCAACACACAGTTCCATAACATCTCGCCCCCCCAACACACAGTTCCATAACATTTCGCTCCCCCCCCCCAACACACAGTTCCATACCCTCTCACCCCCGCCCCCCCCCCCACGCCCCAACACACAGTTCCATAACATTTCCCCCCCCCCCAACACAGTTCCATAACATCTCACCCCCACCCCCACCCCCCAACACACAGTTCCATAACATCTCGTCCCCCCCCCCCCCAACCCCAGTTCCATAACATCTCACCCCACCCCACCCCCAAACACAGTTCCATAACATCTCGCCCACCCCACACCTCCCGACACAGTTCCATAACATTTCCCCCCCTCCCCCCATCCCTCAACACACAGTTCCATAACATCTCCCCCACTCCCCCACCCCCCAACACACAGTTCCATAACATCTCGCCCGCTCCCACCCCCAACACACAGTTCCATAACATCTCCCCCACTCCCCCACCCCCCAACACACATTCCATAACATCTCACCCCCACCCCCACACAGTTCCATAACATCTCACCCCCACTCCTAAAACTCCATAACATCTCCCCCCCCAACACAATTATAACATCTCACCCCCCACCCCTAACTACAGTTCCATAAAATCTCACCCCCCCCCCCAATACACAGTTCCATAACAAACTCACCCCACACCACCTTAACGAAACACTATACCATATATAACATCTCACCCCCACCCCCAACACTACCATCTCACCCCACCCACCCACCCGCAAAAATACCATAACCTCTCACTCCACCCCCACACACACACACCATACACACACACTATACCATAACTCACACAACAAAACACTGACCATAACATCCCCCCCCCCCAACACACTGTACCATAACATCTCCCCTCCCCAACACTCCCTAAAATCTCTCTCCCCTCCCCAAAACACTGTATCATGACATCCCCCCCCAACACACTGTACCATAACATCTTCCCCCCCCCTTTTCCCCAACATCTCCCCTCCCCAACACACTGTACCATAACATCTCCCCCCCCCCCACTTACCATAACATCTCCCGTCCCCAACACACTGTACCATAACACCCCCCACACACACACACCAAAACTGTACCTACCTCCCCCCCCCCAACACACTGTACCATAACATCCCCCCCCCCCCACACACACACTGTACCATAACTTTCCCACCTACATCTCCACCCACCCACCCACCCCAAACACTGTAATAACATCTCCCCACCCCACCCTAACACAGTGTAACATAAATGTCCCCCAACACTGTAAAACATGTCCCCCCCAACACTGTACCATAACATGTCCCCACCAATACACTGTAACATAACATCCCTGCCCCTCCCCAACACTGTACCATAACATTTTCCCCCCCCAAAACACTGTCATAACCCCCCTCCCAACATTATTACATAAACACCCCAGCGCCGTCTATAACATCTCCCCCCCAGCCCCTGTACTATAACTCTCCCCACCAAACACGCTGTACCATAACACCCCCCTCCTCCAACACACTACCATAACACACACCCAACACTCTATACCATAACGTCCCCACCAAAACACTCACCTCCCCGTCCAACCCCTGTACCATAACATCCCCCTCCCAAACACACTCTACCATAACACCTCCCCATTGCAAACTACCATAACATTACCCCCCCCAACACACTTTACATAACATCTTCCCCCCTCCCCACCCCGCACACTCATAAACAACCCCCCTCCCACAAATACAATTATACCCAAAACATCCCCCAAACACACTTCCATAACATTTCCCCCAAAACCCCCTAATACACATCCCCACCCCCAACCACTGTACCATCCCCCAAACACATGTATCATTACCCTTCCCCCCAACACCACAATAACTTATTTTAAAAATCCCCCCCCCCAACACATGTACCATAACATCCCACCCCCAACAAACTGTTAAACCACCCCCACCCCAAACACACTGTACCATAACATCCCCCCCCAGCCCTGTACCATCACCCCCCCCCCACACTGTACCAAAAACACACACACCCCCAACACACTCATTTCCGGCCCCCACCACCCACCCAACACACTGTCGTAACACCCGCCACCCACCCCACCCCCCCAAAACTCCCTTAACCCCCACACACACAAAACACACAGGGCATAACATCTCCTCCTCTCCCCCCAACACATTGAACAACATCTTCCCCCCTCCCCCAATTATCTGCACCACCCCATCCACTATCCTCTCTGCTTTGTTTTGTTGGGGCGTAACGTCGGCACAGAGACCACTTATTCTGTCTGCGGGACGAACATTGCGAGTTACCAGTTTTTGCGTATTCGTCTTCATACGCAATGGCAGAGATGGTCCAAAGGACAGATCGTTGAATGCGTGAAACCGGGAGTCCGATTAGAGAGGAAACGTATGTCTGAATAAGGTTCACACACACACACACACACACACACACACACACACACACACACACACACACACACACACACACACACACACACACTTACACCACCACCACTACACCACCACACACACACACACACACACACACAAGGGGCAGCGGCATACACATCACACACACACACACACACACACACTCACACACACACGTAC
The DNA here is from genome assembly GCA_018857735.1 of Alviniconcha marisindica. NCBI lineage: Eukaryota > Metazoa > Mollusca > Gastropoda > Provannidae > Alviniconcha > Alviniconcha marisindica. The sequence goes on from JABMCL010003855.1 coordinate 602,007, forward strand.
GCGCGCGCGCGCGCGCGCAGGCACACACACACACACACACACAGGAACACACATGAGCGAGCGTACACACACACACACACACACACACACACACACACACACACACACACACACACCTAATTAAGTCTGTACATCACTTTATTTACATAACAGTATCACACGACGCATTGCTTGCTTCTATCTGCCTTTTAGTCTACAAGTATATGATGGTGAGTCTTGCCGTTGCCGGACGTTCAGTCAGCCGCAAAGGGTGTCATCAGGATGAAACAATATTTTTCATCGTTTTTCCCTTTGTTTAAGTGTCGTTTTGTAGCTAGACAAAGGGGTTACCCCGAAAATTTGGAGATTGTGTGTTTGTGTCCTAATAAATAAGGTAGGTAGGTAGGTAGTGTTACTTAATGTCCTCAGATGTCAGTTGACATATTAGGGACAAGCTGTGACCAATGCCGAAGCATGGTTCAATATAGCTTTACGTCCACGGAAACCAGAAGGCTCGTTAGGACGGACAGCCCAGGACGGCCACCTCGACTCTCACACAGCTCCTGAACTATGAAATAATAAATAAGCGTTCTTTTGAACCTTTTATGTGTTTGGTTCTTGAAGTGAAAATCACAATCACAATCTTGGATCTGGTCACTCCTTTAGTTTTAGTTTTTTTTCTTCTTTTTTTCTTCTTTTTTCTTGTCTTTTTTTCCACCCCGGAGAACAGACATTGAAGATAAAAAAAAATCCTTTCTGCTACAGTTTGAATTTTTTTGAAAGATCGATGAATGCTGAGCAACATATGTGTAATACAGAATTTGCAAGTAGAGAGTGTATGACCAGACTGGCAAGCCATACCGGATGTGCTGTACATGACCGCTGACCTTCACGCAGGGGAGATTCCTCGCCAATCTTCATCGGAGGACTATTTGGAGGTAAGTTTTTAATATAATCGCAACTCTAGCCCCCAAAATAACGCGAAGTCAACATCAGCAGTAATTAACACATACAGGCAAGAAAAACCGGGCAAAACTCGGCGCGAATACCTAGGTCACTCGATCAGCAGACGTTCTTCGCGGCATCATTCAAACGTTCGTCTACTCGTGAGGTTGGCTTGTTGAAATGCACGTTCGTCTGCAGAAACACGATAAAATGCGGGCTGTTGTTTGCTTGAACATCAGCGTTTCAGCTGCTTTCCGCGCGGCTCAAAAAAATAAAATGAACATCGTTCAAGATTCCTTAGGCTACGGTTTTATTCCAGTATTCAGGAAGGCGAGATCTAAACAGAAAAGAGATCGGGCGGTGCGGCTTGGTTTTCGCTAGTGTTTTGACAATGTGGCACCTATGCAAGACTGGTCAATACATCAGAATTGTTACTGGGCTCTTAGTGATGCAGCTAATCGGCTTAACTGACCAGTACAACCACATCCTTTTATTATTTGTGTCTTTACGGCTCATCGTCGCCAGTCGCACATCAAGGGCTGTGATGAAGGGAGACAAGTATGTTGATCCAAAATGTTTCCGCGCCGAAAGAAGAGGTGGCTGAGTCAGTTATTAACAACGGCGGTTCCCCATCAACCTGTCAAAATCACGTTGTTCAGTGCGAGATCGATTGGCAGTTCCCATACGAGGGAAGAACACAGTGCTGGAGTGAACAAGGCAGCAGTGTCATCTGTGGGTAAAGGTTAATTTACCTTCCTCGTGCAGAAAAAGAAGATCGGCGTCACTGACAGATTTGACGAAACACTACTGATCAGTAAAGCCGATTGTTTGCATGATTGTGAGCCCAGAAATATTTCTTATATATTAATGCGTATCGCGCTGATGCCAAAGCAGGAAGACACTGGAGAAAACCGTTCATGATTCCCTAGTGTTATTTCGCACTGATATAACCGCACTGATTGACTGGGTGTAAAACACCAATTTACTTACTCCCTAGTGTTGTTCTTAACGTTTACCAATGTATGGTAACCCACCTCGGCCATAACATATCTATGACAATAAATTCACCAGCTCGATTTTGGATTTTTAAGGCCCGTCAACGATCATACGATTACCTCAGGACGAATTGCACATTCAACATTGTTCAGTGCCAGGTCAAAACACAAATCACAAGCAGAAATCTAGTTCACAATTCAATACGCAAAACCGTCAATAGCAAACACACGGCAAAGTCAGTAATAAGCGTAATTTAGTATTGCCAAGTTATTAACTTAACACTGACAGAATCTCAAACAGTGACAAACCGTATCAATAAACCTAAACAACAACAACAAATCGAATAACAAATGTTTGCTTTGTGTTATTTCTTCCGCATACGTACTCACGTTGGTGTGTGAGAGTGAAAATGGATGGATGGACTGGGTCAGTGCTGTTCTAGACAGACTGGGCAGACAGTTCTCCAGTTTGACATCCACCAGTCAAGATCCAAACACATAAGAGGTTCAAAGGAACGTTATTTATTGGGACAAAACACAACCTGCAATTTTTCGGCGTAATCCCCTCTATCAAGCTACAAAACGACACTTAAACAACAGTTAAACGGTGAAAAAATATGAAAAATGAGAAAAGCTAAATCACTTATCTGTTTTTGGTTGAGCTATGTTGTTTTCCTGTCCAGTGCTTGGACGTATGTTAGCATGACAATGACGTGTAATGGGTGTGATGTCATGAATATTATATGACGTGAAACTCTGGCACAAAAGAGTGACGGAGGGGGGGGGGGGGGGGGGGGGCGTTGAGCTTTGGAATACGGATTCATGGGCGGGACAATGGATTCATGGGGGGGGGGGGGGGGGGGGGGGGGGGGGGGGGCGTCCGACCTTGGAAAAAGAAGGCTTCCAGTTCCAAACATCCCAGGGGATGAATGGGAAAACCGGAGTAGCCATTAGTCGGACGCAATGAAAACCCTATGATAATCTTATTGAGGGTTTCACTGCCGTCAAAGCTCTGGAAAATAAACCAAAAAAAGACCAGCCTTGTGACCAAAGTCAGGGAACCAGATTTCGTCAGCTACGTGAAGTCCTTAGACATTTTCTGTGCCACTGAAACGTTCACAAGCACTCTCTTCGACTTTAGCAAGCATTTTGAAAATCATCATGCGCTTCAGTCTCCGGCCATCAAACTTTCTGCACGTGGCAGGAGGTCCGGAGGTGTCGCTGTTTTCATTGACAGGTCATTCATGCCTTTTGTCACACCTATCGAATGTTCTTATGACGATATGACAGGTATCAAAATATCAAAAGCTGCTGTAGGGCTGGATAAAGATTTGATATTCGTTGCGGTATATGTTCAGCCATGGTGTGTCTTTCGCTGGTGTTGCGATTTGGCGTGGTGGACTTTTCCTGTCCGCTGTCGGTGTGGTCCGTCATCTCTCTCGGGTCCGCACTCTGACACTGGTCTTCCGTTTCCACTTGTGACAGTTGCAGCGTTGTTGTCACTGGTTGTTCTGCTGTTTGCTGCCGGTTTTCACTTGTCGACTTCTGCACTGGCGTCGCCATCAGTTCTTCTGGTAGCCGCTGTTGCTGGTCTGTTGCCGCTGTCGAGTCCGCTGGACATGGGTGATCCGCTCCTGCTGCCATGACCTCTGGAAGCGCTTGCTGCAGAGAGTGCACGCCTGCAGATGCTGTCGTGTCGCGTGTGGCAGTGTCCACTGGAGCCGCAGCCCTCTGGTGGACTGCAGGGTCTGGCACTGTGAGGGACGTTCCGCCATGAGGAGTTCAGGGGGCGAGGTCGAGAGAGACGTTGTTCTCCAGGGCAGACATGCGGGGGGGGGGGGGGGGGGGGGGGGGGGACTGGGTTGGGAGGCTACTGGGCCAGACTGCACGATGGACGTTGTATGCCATGCTGTACTGCTCTGTCGTGTAAAGCCAGTCATAGTCCTCTCTTGGGGCTGGGATGCAGCTTGCTGTTCCTTGGAGGTGTCTGTAGCTTTCTCCACTGTCTCTGGTGTTGTAGGGGACCGAGGCATGGCTGTAGTGCTGATCTCCGTGTTGCCAGGGTCCTCCGTGTCGTCTTCTGGAATCGTCGGGTAGGTGAGGGGGCTGGGTCATGCATCCCGCCACGTCTGCTTTGTGTGTTCCGTTGACTGTTCTCTCTCCAGCGTCGGCGTTGTGTTGGTCACTGTCGCTTCCTTGGCGGTATCGGTGGTCATAGCTGGGGAAGTAGTCGCAGTCTTTGAGACGGCGTTGACGAAGGGCGTAAGACTTTTGTCTTTCCTCGTGGAGGTGGTCCGTCCCGTCGCCCTTCCGTGTTGCGTGTCGGTTTAGGTGTCTGTCCGTGTAGTCCTCACGCCGGTTGTTTTCAACGTGCAGTCTGCCGTTTCTGTAGTAGGCCACTTTGCCTTGCTCTTTGTAGTGCTGCAGTTGGTCCCTTTGTCTCGGTGTCAGGTCGGCTGCTGGACGTCGGCTGCTGATGCCCTTCTTTCTCATTTCTTCTCGGAGGTGCCTGTCTCGAAGAATCGCTACCTTGTAATCTCCGCGACTGAAAGTGACAATCGGCGGACAGTGCAGGGCTCCCATCAACGCACAAATGTGCAGTAGAACTGAAAAGGACGCACTAGAGGCCTAGAGGGTCCCACGGGACGCACCAAGAAAGTGCCAAGTAATTTTTTTATCTTATTTTTTATAGTCCAGACCTCCTGTTCCCAACTGACAGAAATGGGTCATGTGAACTATTCGTACCACATCTTCTGTCTCAAAACCAACAGCTACCTTACACTGTCTTTTTTCTTTTTTCTTTTTTTCTTTTTTATAACTGACAAGAACACAGTCTTTCTCCCAAACTTCTCGAGGTACTGGTGCATAGGACTACACAGATTATTTCAACATCAGTGCTCAGACACAAATCAGCACACACCTAACACCAAAATATCAAACAATGCATGTCAGTGCTTTATATGCCCTACATTGTGAGACAATTTCGTCTTCTGCTTCTGAAAAGTTTAATATAAAACAGTCATGCAAAGAAACTGAGGATTAATTAGAGATCCGTGTACATGATCTCAATGTGAAGGCTTCCAACATGACAATAATTTGTTGTGAATTTTCAGCTGTCAAAAAAAGATCAATGGAGTTTCTACAGCAAATTGTTCAAAGTGGCACCACTGTCATTAAGGGAGGCAACTCACACTTTGAGTGATGTTAACATAACACACAACATTAATTACAGAATCAGCCTTAGCTATTTGTAGTACCCTGTTCTCCATTTGCAGTTTGCAAAGATGAGAGCTTTCTCCCTTCATTCTCTGTTTGGTTTTGATCTGTTTCACGGATTCAGAGCGTTACTCCAACTTGTTTCACTTTCAAAAATTTATAATGGTCTTGGGTTTGAAAATGCCACACATTTTGCTTTCTTGCCCTGCTACTTAAAAAAATCATTTTCATACTGACCAGTGGATGCTACTAAAGTACAGCTACAGAGTTGGCAGGGCTGCCAACCACCAGAATACTACTGACATGGAGAACTACGGGAGTAGGCCTTTGAATAAACCTATTACTGCTGTAATGAGCCAGCATACCTGAAAGTGCACAAGTAATAGTGACATTATCTGACAGAAGTGAACCCTTAACTGAGTTGTAGCAAGGACATAAGGCATCATATGCAAAGCAGAATACTTCTGCACAGCTGCCGTTTCATATGAGACTTGACCCTTTAAAACTGCCCAGGGACCCTCTAAAAATTGTAGCAGGGAGTCCCAGGGACCTCCTTAAAATACTCGCTAATGGGAGCCCTGCAGTGTGTGCTGCCGTGAAGTTTTGTGAACTTGACCGCTACGGTGTGTTCATTCGATGTCGTCGTGTCTCCACTTCCTGCTCGACGAGAAGTTGTTCAACGTGGCCAGCAGTTCGTCTACATCGGCTGTCGTCCCCAGGTGCGGGCTTGAAGATTCCAAAGAATATGGTATTTTTTAGTCTTGAGGCGATTTCTCGTTGTTCCATTTCTTTCTCTAGTCGGTCCAGTCGAGTGTGGGCATTGTCTCTGTCTTCTAATAGTTCATTGATATCCCGTCGTCCCTCTTGCGTTTCATGTTTCAGTCTGATCACATACTTTTCGATTCTCACCAGAGTCTGGCTGAGTCTGTAGAAGCTTTCCTCTATCTGTCTGTAAAGAGAGAGATAGAGAGCAATGAAACTTTTGCCTCTGTCACTTTGAAGTGCAGGAAATGGAAGTCTGTCATCCAGCAGTCGATGCCTCTGCACGAGGTCGGCTGATCAAAGGTGTTTAACAGTTCACGGTGGTCGCTTGACCCACACAAATTGTGCTGTGGAGCGGGACATGGCGTGCAGTTGGCCTACACTCTCGTCCGTCGTCACCGCGTCTCCCTGCACCCACACCACCACCGGTCTCTCCAGGCCGCTGACAGTGTGGCTGTTGGCCGCCACCACCTGGTCGTGCGCCATCGCCATCGTGGCCACGTCGGCCACGGCCCTGGTGTCGTTACTGTTTAGCACCGACACTGGCACACCAGCTTCCCTAAGACCCTGCAGCAGACCGCTAGCCTCCTGACTCGTGCTGCCCGACGAGTCTGTCTCTGTGTCGTGGAGGTCATCGCCGTGGGTGAGCAGAAAGACGTCTTTGTAGCACAGCGGGGGTGGACTAGTGACGGGTGGGTTGCCCGGGGTGGGTGAGTTGCCAGGGGCTGAAAGAAAACACAAAGCCCCACCGAATAGATTTTTGAGGAATAATTATTAATGATTATTGATCGACTCAAATTCTAAAAGGAAATGCATATTTCCCACGCATTCGCTTTGCTTAAGAAGCACCTTCAACGGGAATGGGAAAGTGTTAACACATCTTTCCTTGAACAAAACATCATTTAGGCGAACCTAAACTTTGGTAAAGAAATATCCCAAAGAAGCCTTGCGTGCGTGCGCGAGTGTGTGTGAGTGCGCGGGGGGGGCGGGGGGGGGGGGGGGGGGGGGGGGAAGACAAAATTGTGTATGCTAATACTGTGTTTTGATGTCGGGTGTGTTTTAGCTTGATTATGAAATGTACGCAACTAGGGCTTGCCTAAAAAAGGGCGCTCTAAGATCCCATTGTTATGGGGTTAGAGTGCAATATTGTGTAACAGGTCAAGGAACACTGATGTTAAGGCACAGAAATGTAAGGTACCTAGCTATTTCAGTAGCACAGAAACGTTTTCATTTCGAGATGTTCACAAAATTCACAAAATTCACAATTTGTTGTTGCTGCAGGATAAAACTTTTAAAAAGGTAAAGTTGAAATTACACCCCCCCACACACGCACTGCACACATAGACACACACACACACACACACACATACGAACGCGCGCACGCCCTCACGCACACATCTACTTGTTCCACCGACGTTCAGTTTCTCCTTCAAAATGGCCGCCACCTCCCTCCCGCACTGCCGGCAGTCGTAAGTCGCTGTAAAGCATGGCGTGCAGAATAGCCTTTGACATGCTGTTATGGCAGCTGATGGAATGATCCGTTGCAGGTCACTTCTGTCCTTACGGCGTACAGCAGTCGGTACTTGTCACAGTCTCGGTTTGTTCGTCTTCTGTGACGTTGGCAGTCTGATAACCAAGTTAAGAGCGTGTCAAACGGTTCATAAGCCTACTTATTCATTCCTGGGAGGGTCAGTGCTAGTCTAAACAGAATCAGCGAACAGTTGTCCAGTTCTACCATTCAGCACAGCAATTTGCCGTCCACCAGTCAAATGTTTGTTTGCCTCTGTCACTTTGATGTGCGGGATATTGAAGTCTGTCATCTAGCAATCGGTCGGCTGTTAGGTGTTTAACCGATTACGGTGGTCGCTTGACCCACACAAACTGTGCCGTGGAGCAGGACATGGCGTGCAGTCGGCCTACACTCTCGTCATCCGTCGCCGCGTCTCCCTGCACCCACACCACCACCGGTCTCTCCAGGCCGCTGACAGTGTGGCTGTTGGCCGCCACCACCTGGTCGTGCGCCATCGCCATCGTGGCCACGTCGGCCACGGCCCTGGTGTCGTTACTGTTTAGCACCGACACTGGCACACCAGCTTCCCTAAGACCCTGCAGCAGACCGCTAGCCTCCTGACTCGTGCTGCCCGACGGGTCCTGTCTCTGTGTCGTGGAGGTCATCGCCGTGGGTGAGCAGAAAGACGTCTTTGTAGCACAGCGGGGGTGGACTAGTGACGGGTGGGTTGCGAGGGGCTGAAAAACAACAACAACAATGAAACAACAAAAATACAGAGCAGCTTTGTGTCGAATATAAATGACTGTGCTGATCAACTTTCAAGTGATTTTGGTTTCATGATTTCAAAATCGGAACTAAAACACACATTTCCAGCTCATTCATTTTGCTTGTATTCATTATTTGTGACCGAGAAGCCGCTTAATACGATAAAGTCTTAACACTTACTTTGCTTGAAAAACACATAGATCTATATATTTACCCAAACTATAGCGGAAACAAAATCCCCCAAAGAAGCGCTATATAATTATTATGCGCAAACTTCTCTCCTCCCCCCCCGCCCTGATATAACCGTAATGATTGACTGGGCGTAAAACACCAAGTTACTTACTTACTCTCCCCCTCTCTTCCGTTTTGGGGTTAAATATTAATGCGACACTAAAGTCGAAGAACGTGAAAATTGAGATACTTATTTTAGTCGTACACCTAGCCTACCTGTTCCACCGACGTTCAGTTTCCCCTTCAAAATGGCCGCCACCTCCCTCCCGCACTGCCGGCAGTCGTAAGTCAGACCTCTGTGTTCCCCGTTTGCGTGGAGCACGGTTATGGGGACAGGACCCTCAGCAGGCAGTGGGCCGGGGGGTTCTGTGTACGTCTCCACAACTCCCTGACCCACGTAGCCAGACCCCTGTACCACCCTTGTTATCCTGGGGGGTGTTCTCAGCGGCTCCCTGAGGCTGACCGACGACATCAACGGCGGCCGTTTCTCGTGGTACATGGAGGCCGCCCAAATGTGCAGCCGTGGAACTTGGCCACCTAGCTTGCTGCACAGGTCGCGGAAGGAGCTGTAGTAGAAACGTCATTGATTTGTACAAATATCCCCACCCCCATCATTTCATATTGATGCCAGGCTGCTTTCATCACTATTTGTATATACAGCGCAATGAGCTTTTCAACACTGTTGTTTTTATTAGATTTTAAGCCCTTCGTCTGCAGACGCGTCATTATATTTCTGCATACATTTTACATGTTCCTGGCAGCTAATATCACCTGATCACTTCAAACAAGCAGACCCTCACAACTACTGTTCCGCGCGAAAAACCCAAAGAATGGCTTCCATGTGATTAATATTTTCACCAGTTAAAGCAATGAGTAGCAACGGAGCGAAAAGAATAGACAACAGGACTGAAAGAAAAGAACGGCTGACTTCCACTTCTTCACTCACCTGCCAGAGTTAGCCTCGTCAGCAATAATGTACAGTTCACCATTCCGGGCTTCAGACACCAGAGTCCTCACCGCTGGCTCCCGGTCTTCCTCGCGTTCCAGGTCAAACAGGTGGATGTGTATTCTGGGGCTGACTGCCGTCCCCGCCGTCAGCTCCAGCTGTCTGTAAAGCATATGTGACGCTGCCCGACTTTCCACGTGTGTACCCACAACCTGCACGTGTTTGCCTTCACGCAGCCAACCTAAGCCCTTCATCAACAAAAGCAGAGATTTTCCAGTGCCGGGCGGTCCAGTGACGAATACCAGCCGTTCTGATTTATTCAGTGCGTCGACCTGCTTGGGATGGAGCACGATGTCTACTGGAGCGAATCTGCTGGCTGTCTCCCTGACCCCCTCCCCCAGGGTGCGAAGTTCAGACGACTGGGCCAAGCGGGGGACGATGGGACAATGCACTTGTACTGAAGTCGCAGGGCCACAGAATCTGAAACAGACGGAGGACAGGGGATGTGACACGTCTGTCCAAATCTGCCGATCGCAGATCTCCTTCAGAAACAGCCAGAAGCGCTCGACGACCTTCCTGGAGAGGGTAAGAAAGGGCCGTCGTCAATCTGGCCGACATTAGAACTGTTTCAAAGGCAATGTTGCGGGGACTTCTGAGAGACGAAGTGGAGCGCATAGGCCTGGGTACCGTCTTTGTCTGAACTGCCAAGCCCTTCGTGGTTTTGTTTAGAGGACACAGTTCTGTGTAAATTGTACTTGCTCTCCAGTACACTATAATCAATGTTATATGCGACCAGTCATGTGTACATTGATGAGTAAACTGACCATCACATTTAGGGTTGCTTTTGAATGCAAGTTTTGACTTGATTTAGCATCAGCTGTGCGAGATCATTCCAGTTTAAAATGACAGTCGAGTCAATCAGTCAGCTCACAGAGTTGTTTCGTCCAGGGAGTCGCTGACCGACTGGATTATAATCATAATACACATTCCTAGACATTGACGATTGTACAAGGAACACTCCTAAACTTTGGAAATCCGAACCATGTAGCAGATAAGGCTATGCGAAAAATGGATATTTAAGTTGGGTGTAAATTAAGCGGTGCACAGTCAAAACACTCGAATATTTTTTTCATTAAATGAAAATACATGTATATAATGAGTTCTCTGCTAGGTGACCGTGCAAAATTTCATTGCACGACTCCAATTACTTCCGACCAAACTGATTATCCATCGAAATACATCTTCCATCATAGCTCACAACAACGCAAACATTCTAATTTTAACAAAAGACGGGTCAAAACACACAAAACGTTAATAAGAAGGATTTTGTTATGAGAGAGAAAAACAAAAACAAACTCATATTTCATGTATTCCTTTTGGCAACAAACAGTCTACAAACAAACAACAAACGAAATCACTCAGATGCTTGGCTTTTGACCCAGAAGACTGCGAGCTCGAAGCTGAGGCATTACCAGCCTCCCGGCTGTTCGCTATCTTCCAGGCCAATTAATAATGATACAATTATTTATATGCAACGCAAAATCTTGTCCAGGGAGACTATTCTAAGCGCGCGCGCGCGCACACACACACACACACATACACACACACACACAGAGGCACCCGCACATACGAGTATATTGACTATATAAGCTTAATTTACAGCCAACTTCAGCATTTTCAGCTCGAGCTCGCGATCTTCTGGGTCAAAAGTCAAGCAATTGAAAGCTGAGTGATTTCGTTTGTTTTATCGTTTGTTTGTAGACTGTTTGCTTGTTGCCAAGAGAACTACCTGAAAACTTAAAACAGAAAACAAACGGGAGCTTACGGGGGAGCAAAAGAGCAGCGCGGAGCGGAAAAGGTGGCAGGTCTATTGTTTCAGTAAAATGAAGGGTTTCTGTTGGAGAGGAAAGGGAAGGTCCTTCTATGTAGAGGGGCCAAACACAGAACAGGCGCGGGAACCAACCGAGGAAAGTCAGGTTCTAGGAATCTGGAGGCTGAGAGCATCCGAAGCAGAGCGGAGAGTACGGGAGGGTGTGTAAATTTGAACACGGTCACTGACATAACACGGAACAGTGCGCGTTAAACATTTATAGCGGACAGTGTTTATTTTGTAGTGAGTTCTTTGTGGGCTTGGGAACCAGTCTTGCGACTGAAAGAAAGGAGTGATGATTATTGTCAGTTTTACGCTTTTTCAGAAAGGGGCGAGCAGCAGTGTTGAATACGACGACGGCTATGGACAGAGGAAGGAGAAAAGTACAGGAATCAATTGAAAACTGAGTGGTTTAATTTCTTTCATTGCTTGTTTGCAGTGGAACTGTTTCCTGAAAAATGGGTACATCTAACATTTTGCATGTTTTTCTTGTGCCTCATTAAAAGAAGCTTCTTTTTCTTTCTTTCTTTTCCATTTAATAAAAACAAAAACAAATTCTGTTTAAATATTATTATTCAGAATGCTAACAGAGCATTGTGTCTCAGTTTCCAACAAAAGACAGCTTATTAGTAAAATTACTTTTCGAAACACGAAACCAGCCTAATTACGGATTCAGTATATCTGTTCTTCTGACATCTGTGAGGCATAAGTATTGTCAAAGAAGCGATCACGCATGAACGCAATCAAAAAACGCTGTAGTCCCAAACGGTATTTTGTCATAAATAAAACGTACCACGTTTCTTCATATACACTGAAAGCTAAATGGTGTATAATAATAATACTTTCTTCATATACATTGAAAGCTAAGTGGTATATAATAATATTAATACTTTCTTCATATACATCGAAGGCTAAGTGGTATATATTAATAATAATAATAATAATACTGATAATAATATGAATATTTGTGCTTTAATCTGGATACTATTCGACCGGAGACAGTCCCAGGGCTAGAAAAGGTATAATTTGCTGAGTGTTTTTGGTTTGAAGTGATTTGCTATTTGTCCGGATTTATGATGGTGACCAACAACACAGACCAAGGAAGAGGTACACCCCCAGTCTTTATCCGTGTCGAAGCTTGCCCGACAACACTGAGAACGGAGTTCAGTACACAGTCTGTGAACTATGTGCTGCAGCAGAAAAACCAGTGGCTACAACTCGGTCATCGGCGAAGAGAAAATTGGAGGGCTGTGGCGCATATACCCAAAGAGCGCTGACACTCCGGCAATGCTTTTGTTAAAAGGAATTCAAGTGCGAAATCTCTCTGTGAACCCGTTTGAAAAAATCCTTACATCGTGAAAACTCCAGACAGGAAGAAGGAAGTGCAAACAACAAAACTCATCATCGGTAACCTCCCGGCCAATTATAGCAATGAGGAGATTGAGAGGAAACTGGTACAACTCGGATGTGAACCGCAGTCAAAGCTGACGCTGGAAAGAGACAGGGACGAGAGAGGATGGCTGTCGAGATGGCTCACAGGTAGGCGGTTCGTCTACATCAGGATACCGGAGAACATCAGTATTGGCAGCGCAACAGCAACGCTATATTATCGAAAGCAGAGGAACAAACCCGAAAACGCCACTTGCTCCAGATGCTTCACCAAAGGACACCTAACATCGTCCTACACCAACGACATCGTTTGCAGGACCTGCAAACAGCCTGGCCGGCTTGCCACATGAGCGGCCATTCTTCCTGCACCCTACCTACCGACAGCAGCAGCAGCAGTACCTCAAACAGAGAGACCTCAAACGACAGGTACTCCTGCACCGGCACCAGACTCAGGTGATGTTGAGTCTGACTAGGGGAAAACCGCAGCAGCCACCACGACTACCACCACGACCACCGCGATGCTGGCCCCTCCAGCTACTCCACTAAGGCCTGAGACGAGAGTCAGCACAGTCGGCTCTCAACTTCCAGGGCAGATCACTTCCTTTTCATACATGAACATAAAAATTGCTCAATCTCCTCAAATGCATCTTGTGACAGATTTGCTTTCTCGGTACCAAATTCTGAAAAAGCCGACGCCACTGTAAAACATAGACTTACTGTAGGGAATGCAGTCCATGTGTTTGAGGCTTTCAGTTTTCGTTTCAAGTCAAAGAATGAGACCGTGTCACAATCAGATACAGCGTGAAAGGCAGGCAAAGCTCTTGATTTGTCTGCACCAAGACTTGAAGCAATCGCGTGGGCTGCAATGTGTCTGAAATGTTTTCCAGTTCCAAATGCAACCCACAGTTCTTCCACCTTTATTTTTTCAGCAACAGAGATTAAATGTACAACAACGTCAGTGTCAACAGTTCGTATTAGTATCTGCTTCTGGCCTTGTTTCACACAATCTGCAGCATGAAGAAATACTCGTGTGCATCCACTCATATGGTTCAGGTCTATTTCTGTGGATGATGAGACCACGCTGTTACTGCAAGTGGAGACGAGTGTTTTGCAAGAAACTGGAGTTCTGTCAACGAAGTAGGTGCTTAAAACTCCAGGAGGATCTTGACAAAACTGATGCGGCTTATGTCACTGACCCACAGAATAGCAATTAAGTTACTCAAGCACAGGGAAAGGGCCAAAATGGAAATAGAAATTTATGCGGTACAAGAGACTAAGGGAGCACAAACCCATGCACGGGCTAAATTTAACGAGGAAGGGGAGAAAAACAAAATATATTTGTTAAACGTTGAAAAGGCGCAATCAAACGTGAAAATTATGGATAGGATTTTATAAAAAGGTGACGGTCAAGTGACAACCCAACAAGAAATTATTAAAGAACAAGTTAGATTTTATAGCGATGATACAGAAAGACAGTTAGATTTTATAGCAATAGATACAGAAAGACAGTTGATGTCCAGGAACTTTCAACTCAGACAATTCTAGACGGTATAGATGTTCCACAATTGCCAGATGAACAGAAAACAAGTACTGAGGGTGCTCTAACCGAGGAAGGGCTCACCCATGCGTTAAAACGTATGAAGAACGGTTCAACTCCCGGGTTAGACGGAATAATCACTGCATTTATAAAATTATTTTGGTGTAAAGTGAAAGATATGGTTTTGAACTCACTTAATGCTGCATCTACGATGGGTGAAATGTCGATTACTCAGAAATGCGCAGTAATAACTTTGATTCACAAAGGAAAACAATTGCTTGGAGACGATCTTAATAACTGGCGCCCTATTTCATTAACTAATTCTGATTATAAACTTTTAGCTAAAAGTCTGGCCATTCATCTCTCCAGTACTGTATCCAGTATTGTGAACGAAGACCAAGTCAGATTTTTGAAAGGCAGAAGTTGAGTGTAAGCACTGTGATTAGACTTATAGATGGTACGATTAATTATCTGGACAAATCAGAGAGACCAAGACTCTCGCTTGCACTTGATTATAATGCTACCTTCGATACAATATCGAAAGAATACATAGTTTGGGCATTCAAGCGATTCAGTTTTGGGGAGAACTTTGTTAAGTGGGTGGAGGTATTAATGAAGAACACAGAAAGCTGCGTTAATTACGTGGGCTGGCTTTCCAAAAGTATTGAAATAAGTTCGGGTATTCGCCAGGGCTGTCCATTTTCACCAATGGCCTTCATCCTTGCCTTAGAATTATTGGTAATAAAAATGAGGGCAGATCCATCTGACAACGGTATATCACTTCCAAGAAATCAGAAATGCTTTTTACAATTGTTACTATACGCCGACGACATAACGCTTTTTCTTCAAGACAGGGACGATTTAAAAAATGCTCTTTCACCAGTGACTTATTTTTCCAAATTCTCAGGGCTAGCAATGAACAGAAATAAAACAGGGGCAATGTGGCTCGGTTTAAAAAGGTATTGCACTGATAAAATTAATACTACGGTATAAAAAGAAAACTAGGTAACAGTCTTAGAAATTAATTTTGGTAATCTATACCGGCATCAGAATTTGACGATAACTGGCTACCACGTATAGAAAACATACAGCGTATAATAATCACCTGGTCAAAAAGAAGCTGTAGTATACTGGGTAAAATTTGTAAAGTCACTTCTTCTACCGCAAATAATCTTCGCTTCGCAGGCACTTACAGCGCCACCGGATATTATTCAAAAGCTCAACACATTGTTTTTCAGATTTATTTGGAAGAAAAAATACTCTAATACCAAGGCCTTTTAAAAGGTAAGTAACTTGGTGTTTTACTTTTCAAAGGCCTTAGTATTAGAGTATTTTTTCTTCAAAATAAATCTGAAAAACAATGTGATGAGCTTTTGAATAATATCCGGTGGCGCTCCTTGGTATTAGAGTATTTTTTCTTCCAAATAAATTTGAAAAACAATGTGTTGAGCTTTTGAATAATATCCGGTGGCGCTACACGTACCTGCGTAGCGAATATTATTTGAAAAGGTAAAATGGAGAATTATGTGCAAACAAAATGCAAGGAGGTTTAAGCATGATTAACGTAGATGACTTGCAGAAATATTTTTTGCTATCTTGGGCAAAAGAATTAACCATTAAAAGAAAAAGATGAAAAATGAAAACAAATTCCAAATGATGTCCAGGCTAGGTAAACACCTTTGCTGTTAAATACTTTAAAGATTTGGGGTTGATTAAAAACATTCTGGAAAAAGGTTTTATCCTGTTGGTTTGACAATAAATAAAAATGGTCTACTGAGACGCCAGCTAAAATAGCATTAGAGAAACTGTCTGTGGAATAATTCAAACATCTCGTACAGAAAGCAGATATTATTTGTTCGTCAAACATCTCGTACAGAGAGCAGACATTATTTGCTCGAGACTGGATTGATTAGGGCTTCTCTTGTCAAAGATATTCTCGAAAATGACAACACGAAAGAATGACTTTATTGTACACACACACACACACACTATATATATATATATATATATATATATATATATATATATATATATATATAGTATAAACATGTGAAAGGTAACAGATGGATGTACTTTAATGGATCTTCTAGTTCTACACGCGTGTCAAGAGAAAGGATGATTTAAAGTTAACGCTCACATTGTTGACTGTCAATAGTAAAACCCACAAACTGCGCTTCAGGTACCATCACACACACACACACGCGCGCCCTCTCTTTTAAAGGCACGCACGCGCACACACACACACACACACACACACACACACACACACACACACACACACACTCTGACCGTGAAATAAGTTCCAGGTAGACGGAATCTGTCATGGCAGGGTCCATGCCGGCCCCAGACATTAGGTGTCGCCACCACTGACCCGGGCTGTTGAGGTCGTCTGACGTCAGACACATTTGTGACACAGATGTGACAGGTTCGGGGTCTGTATCGTGACTCGCGCCCAAGCACTGGCAGAGGTCCTGCGTTAACATGATTCACGTGTCACTTTGGGGAAATCATTCGATATGGAGGGAGAGTCCAAGCACACAAACAGAAAGACACACACAGCTACCCACATTCAATGTAGCACGTTACTGTAATTACTAAGCAACTGTGTCCCCATCTCTGGTCACCGCAACTCATCTCTCTCTCTCTCTCTCTCTCTCTCTCTCTCTCTCTCTCTCTCTCTCTCTCTCTCTGTACGTAAGTAAGCGAGCGTGCGTGAATGTGACTTTTGTGTGTGTGTGTGTGTGTGCACGTGATAATTTTAGCATACACCCTTGAAATCCCCCACCCCCCACACACCGTCCATTTCCCGCATCAGCGTAAATGTCGCCAAGTACACCAGCAGGACATCCTGGTTACAGAACCGAGACACTTAGTGGGTTTCTGTCAGCAGCAGATACTTTTACCGTTTTTCATTTTATTCGAACGTAGAAAGCCTAACCAGACTATTAAAGTTATAAAAGCTCAGGAAAAGAGTTTAAAATCTGAACAATATAGTATGCAATATTTTACACTAGTTTACATAATTACACTAATTTTCACTTACAACCCCCCCCCTACCCCCCACCCCCCTTACGCACACACACACACACAATTGCAATAATAAACTTGACAACACTACTACAAGTTGTTATAGAGTCTACCTTGAGTAGCTGCTGATTGTTGGTAAGATTAAGAACTCGGTGTAGCTGGGTTCTTGTTATGTTTGGCAGCATCAACGTTGTCCTGATCTTCGGCTGTGTCTCATCTTTTGAAACCAAGTGATGCAACACGTCACTAATTTTCTGCATTTGTTTGATGGCATCATTCACCTTTTTGGCCAAAATAGCTTCTTCCTGTTCGGTCATCTGCTGGGCAGGAAAATTCCAGCCAACCGCTTTGATTTCGCAAGCCAAAATTCCATGTTGTTTGTGAATAATCAAAATGTCAAAGTCGCCCCTGTGCTTGTTCTGTGACTTCAGTGCCGGGTCTCCGGGTCTGGGAAGCATGGACGTTGCTGCCGCATAAGCCGGCTCGTTCAGATAGTCCACAAACTGCATCTGGGAAATGACAAACATCACCTCTGTCTTCGCCAGCTGTTCAAGACACGCTAAAACACACTGGTGAGTTTTGTCGTCGTGAGCTTCGCTTATTGACACTTGTCGACGCTTTTTACGTGGAGGCTCCGAGCTTGCCTCCTTCGTCACGTAGACTGTCTGACCGTAAACCTCCTCTACTTGGTGTTGTGTACGATTCATAAACACCGACGGCAGAAAGTAGGTCTGCTGGAAAAGATGCGGGTACCATTCTTGCACACGCTCTCTCCAGAATAGCCAGGTGGAGTGAAACGGAGTATCTTGACACTGAAATGTA
>JABMCL010003855.1:622500-640000 GCA_018857735.1 Alviniconcha marisindica
TATCTGGCTTGCATCAGTCACCTGTGATGAGGAAGCTCCAGAGACAGCAGCTGAGGATAACATAGATGACGATTCACTGGTGGAATCAGAGGCCATGGTGTTTGATGCTGTCACTGTTTAAAAACAACAGAACATACTGCATGCTGTATTATAGCTGTTTAAATCACATCTGCCATAACCACAGCAGTCATAATGAGATACATATCATTATCAGTGTGTACTTTTCACCTCTCTCATAATATGCAGAAGATTGTGTGTGTGTGTGTGTGTGTGTGTGTGTGTGTGTGTGTGTGTGTGTGTGTGTGTGTGTGAGATACTATATATAACTTGTAAAGAGTGGATGTTTATTGAACAAGAAAACAAAAAAATAAGAAAGCAGGTTAAAACAAAGTGCTTCCATGCACAGCACACCTTGCAATTGTAGCTCAATCTGTAGTCATCCATAAACAATACTTGCTTCTTGCAAACTCATGCAGAGCTCTCTCTCTCTCTCTCTCTCTCTCTCTCTCTCTCTCTCTCTCTCTCTCTCTCTCTCTCTCAAAGTGAGCCCTCGCTGATACGTTTACGTGCTGTCTGCTGCTGTTGTAGAAATGGAAATAGCAGGCTGAAGCAGAAAGGCTGCTCACTTCTCAACATTGTTTTGTTGTTGTAAACCTGAACGGTTAGTTTTTTACATCCCATCAACTGCATAGGGTCACATTATCATGAATCGCACTTCAAAATTATTTTACATCAGTTCAAAACACAAGTCTTTAAATCACAAATAAAATCTGAATCACAGTTCTGGACACAACACAGTCAACAGCAACCACAGTCGAGTCAAAGATGGTGAACCAAAACTAAAGCAGTTACAGAGTAGGGATAGGAGTTGGAAAAAATGAAGACGAATGGACCAGGAATGGGCAAAGCATGAATGGCTATCTTCTGACCTACTTCAGGGTTTAAAGGGAGAGCATTGGTTAGCACTGAGATCTCAACAGAGGAGACCTTACCTTCTGCATCCACAGTAGCCCATTGCTGGTAACACTATGATAAACATTACTGACTGACCATACTAACAAACTGCAATTTCATCTCATATTTCCTAAGCTATTCTCACATGATTGACAATGTATAGGAAATCATCAGCAACTGATCAAAATTGTTTAAAGAACATTCATACACAGCGATCCACAGACAACGCTCATTAGGACAGACGTGCCTTTCAAATTATTATTATCACAAGCCATGAAGTAAAGATGTATACTGCAAAATATACTGCAGGAACACATAATTTTTTACAACTGATAAAAACCAAGGCCCGTCATGCATTATAATTATATGAGTGGTATGTTAAGAGAAAATGTGCTCAAGTTTGTGCAGTTTTGTTCCTGGCCAGTTTCGGGAAATCTGCATGAATAATGCCATCCAGTTTCCTGTTGTTTAAATTACAATTCCATGTGCTTTTCATTGACTAACTAAGCAAGGACAAAATGATGCCATATATTATTATTGCATTTATTTAAGGTAAGGGTTATTTTTGCCGTCTGAGTGTATGCTGCCATGGTTTGCTTCATGCAAAAGACTGACACCTTCTTTCTTCCATATACTGATAAAAAGGTGATATAACACACACATGCACTTAATATTACTGTCTTCTGAACACCGCAGTTCCCACCGAACCATCTCAACCACCTGGCACACCACACACTCCCTAGAAATCCCTTGTTCCATTTTTTCAGAATATCACTAACATTTTTACATTTCTTCATTGTATCATTTTTAATGTTTGGTTTACTACAACACTGATGTGTGTTTGTGAAGAAAGTATCCATATCAACAACATGGATAATTTTATTTCATATTTACTTCAATAAATTGATTTGAACCCCTGTTTAAAAATGAATATTAGACTCGATCAAGTAAACGGGAAATAATACAAGTCCTACATGCATAAAATTTCCACATGGCATACTCTTTGTTATAAAAGTGATATAGATTTATAATGCATTTTTGGAGGTACAAGAAAGTAGTTAACAAAATAAAGATAAGCTTATTCCTATGTGGAAACAGTGTGCCCTAAAGATTACATTAAATGATTAATATTAAGAGCAGAATCAAGAATGTTTATCCTCTGTAAACATGGGAAATTTGGATTACGGTCACAAGCAATATAAACAAACATAACTAATCAATAGTGTAGGCCTACTGCATTGCCATTGAGATACTCTCTCTCTCTCTCTCTCTCTCTGGGAGGTGAGCAGATCTCAAGGCACAGAGAAGTCGCAGTTCAGAGACGCTCGTCAGTTTTTGATTAATTTTGCCTAATTAATCATTCCGTAGAGACTTTAGCAAGTTGCTTTTGACATGACACGATAGCATCAGCCACGATGCCAATGGAGCAGAATTCTTTTCGTGCCATCTGTGGCAGTTTTGAGACAATCTACGTCAGTTTCTTTCATGGAAAGTCGTGCAAAACACGCAGCTGCCATGTTTGGCTACACCAGAAAAGCGAGCAGTGCTCAGATACACCGTGTGTTTTTGACTGTTGTGTTGCTGCAGCTTTTACTGTATGCAAATGACATCGAAAGAAACCCAGGCCCTGATCCCGACATGGAAACGCTGCTGCAAGGACTTTTCACACAGCAGGAGGTAAAGTTTCAAACTGTGTTCGGTCAGCAACTCGAAACGCGATTTCAGTCACTGGAAAACAAACTCTGTGCAAAAATGGACAGTGCGTTTAGTGCTATCGAGAACCAAGTGCAAATTCTCCAGACCAAAACAATAAGATTAGAAGAAAACTACTACGACATGTTTCAGGAGGCTCAGACAACAAGCTCGATTGTGACGGTTCTCAAAGAGAAACTTTCACAGACCACGAAAATACTGGAAGAAAAAATTGACAAACTGGAAGGGTTTTCACGACGTGACAACCTAAAATTCTTCAACATTCCACAGTCGGCTGCGAAACGTGTGTCAGGAAAGTCGTGAGCATTCTACAGGACACTGTACCAAACAGACAGTGGTGTCGGGCTGACACCGTACGCGCGCATCGTCTTGGAAGCAACACCAGCGACAAAAGCCAAAACGGCTTCTCCAAACCGCAACCAATGATAGTAAAGTTCATCAGATGGTCAGACAAGATGGACGTTTTGACGAGAAAACAACCAAGAATTTTTGTTCTGTTTATCTTCGGATGAAGTCAAAGACTGCTTTCGTGAAGCTACAGAATTATATTGAATATAAATAAGTCACTTTTAAAATTCAACGAAGGTTTACTGACAGCAGGGCAATGCATGAAAAAGTCGATCGTCATTGGGAAGGAAAAGAAACAGATATGGTTTGACTTAGAATGTAGACGAATCTAGACCCAACTAAGGCAACAACTGAGGAAATACCACAAACGCAATGCGGACACTGATAGGCTTAGCTATACTCAAAAAAGAAAAGAATATAAGGAACTCTTAAGGGTGAAGAAAACAGCACACAGCCAGAAGGTGTGAGATGCCTTACATAAAGCGAAAAATTACCCTAAAACCTTTTGGGGGAAACTGAACTCGTTCGTGTCAAAGAAACATGCAACAAATACAATTAGTAAAGAGGAATGGTTCCGGCACTTTTCTGAGGTTTTTAGTGCAAGTGAGTCTACTTCTGATAACTACGTCCTGGATGCAAATGATGAACGGGTACCTGATTTTGAAACAGAAGAGCTAGAACAGAACAAGAACAATCACATGGAAACCGATGGTGATGGACAAACAGATATTGAATCTCTCGACCGTGACATATCCGAAGCAGAAGTGTATGAGGCAATCCGCATGTTGAAAAACGGCAAAGCAGCAGGACCAGACGGGATGATAAGTGAATTCTTAAAGAACTATGCTTGTAGTGTGGTCCCCTTTCTAGTTAGATATTTAAATAAACTGTTCTCTTCTGGCTCATACCCCGACAATTGGTCTGAGGCTGTCATACAACCTCTACATAAATAAGGCGACCCGAATATACCTGACAACTATAGAGGCATATCCTTGTTGAACATCTGTGGCAAACTGTATAGATATTAACAAAAGGCTAACCCAATGGATAGAAGAGAATAGCATAATCAGTGAGTCAAGCCGGTTTTCGTAAACGATATAGCATAATTGACCACCTTTTTACCTTAGTGGCTTTAAAGGGCAAGTCCAAGGTTAGAGGTGATTTTTGACACGATTTACGTTAAAGTTCGCTGAGAACGATGATGTAGGTGAAACTGTGATCTGAGGGTTATAAATGCACGAAAAAAGGCATTTTCTGTCGTACCGAAAGCGTCGCCATGATGCCCAAATCACGTGACTATATGCCTACTACGTCACTCTGGGGAGTCGCTGCAAAATGGCCAACTCGAGCTCCGAAGACGAAACCGATACTTTGCCCGAGAGACCCACAAGGATACAGCCGTATCAGTTTGAGCCTGTCAGGCAGGATTTTGAAAGAGTACCGGAACATCGTGTCAGCTTCGAAGCAAACCCCATGCGGTATTCCATGGGGTTTGCGAAATCGCACTCACTGAAGTGCTCGCTACACAAATGGACGTCATGCGGCGCAGCAAGAAAGTCAGCTCGTTTGAACTGTATAAATTTAATCCACTTTCGCCTCACTGCGGGTCGATTGCGCGGGAGCTCGTGCATTGCTATACCTGGGGACGTCTGCGAATTGTTACAGTTCGCGGCAACACAGTGGGCCGGCATAGTTAACTTTTTTGTCGACCACACGCATACACAGTTTACTGAAGAATCTAAGATGGCAACCGCACTGACTCCTCAGACTGACTTCACTTCCGGGAAAGTCACGTGACTGATGGAGAACCCGAGGCCAGCCTACAGAAAATAAAATCGATTAAAACCCCAATTATTATTTTTATTTTTTATTTTTTTATTTCATTAAATCTGAAACTAGTGACTCATTTGTCAATCATTTCGATGGTCATTTTGCATACTTAAAAACCTTGGACTTTTACTTTAATACAGAAACAGTTATGCAACCACAGAAAGTTATACGTGGCATTCATTGACTTTCGAAAAGCATTTGACTCTGTGGTCCGTACCAAACTGTGGAACATTTTACGAAAACGTGGTGTAAAGGGAAAACTGTACCAGGCAATAGTTTGTATGTACAAAGTTGCAAAAACCGAAGTTCGGTCAGGTAGTGATCTCACTGATTCCTTCATGTGCCCCCGTGGCCTGAAGCAAGGGGATATATGCAGCCCAATTTAGTTTTTTTATGTTCATTGATGAACTAACCAATGAAATCATGGAACGTGGCGGGCATGGCATTCAGTTAACGCCAGACCTTGTACAAATTGTTATTCTTATGTTCGCAGATGACGTGATCTTGGCCTCATATTCTGTGTGGTTTGCAAAACCAGTTGAACATTTTGTGGGAAACAGCAGAACGACTTGGCCTCGCTGTCAACCTAGAAAAGTCAAATATCATTGTCTTTAAGAATGGTGGCCATATTGCAGCGTGTGAAAAATGGGTGTACGGTGAAAACGTAAGGACAGTTGTTAACCAGTACAAATATTTGGGTATTTACTTGTCCACTCGTCTAACATTTTCCCATGCGTTGAACGACATGGCACAGCGTGCAAAGAAAGGTGTTGTTGGTATCTTTAAACTGCTATGGTCTTTGGGTGAGAGGTCTCCATCAATTTTCTTTAAGCTATTCGATACCCAGATTCAGCCAATGCTGAACTATGGTGCCGAAGTATGGGGACTTGAGGCAGATCACACACCGATTGAAAGAATCCATCTCTTTGCAATCAAAAGATTTCTTAACACTAGTATTAGAACTCCAAACGTAATGGTTTACGGCGAGACTGGAAGATATCTGCTTTTCATGAGTACGTATATGAAATGTGTAACGTTTTGTCTGCGTATTTTAAAGATGTCTCCTCACCGGCTGCCATACAAGGCGTACAAGATGCTGCTGTATCTACACGAAAGAAACCGGAGGAAATGGGCATCTTCTGTTTGCTATGTGCTGTATAGATACGGTTTTGATGAAGTGTGGGAAAATCAGGGAGTCGGGGATGAAAGAAAAAAAAATTGAAAGAATTTAAAGACAGACTATTAACTTTATACAAACAAGAATGGGCGACCAATCTGAGAACCAATGATCGCTTCTCCTTTTACAGCACATTCAAATCGAATTTGTCCTTGTCACCCTACTTGAACGACCTGAAACACGTTAAGGCCAGAAATGTCCTTATAAGAATAAGACTGGGTGTTTAGCCATTGAAGATACACAAACTACGATTTGCAACTAGTACCACGCAATCAGATTTAGAATGTCCGTTTTGCAGAAATGATACTGAAACAGAAATGCACTTTATCCTAATCTGTCCAAGATACAAAGAAATCCGAGAACTGTACATTCTTCTCCTGGCTACAAGTAATAAATCTCTTTTACTTCGTCTGGTAACATATATATTCAAAGTCTTTCAGATTAGAAATTAGTACTAGTGTTAATAGTTCCTTATATATTTGTGGTTATTGCATGTAACCACTATGCATCGCACTGAAACGACTTCGTGTATACCTAATGTGCATTGTGTATGTAAACGGTCGTGCAACCTCCATTGATATGGGCCTATGCGGGCCTAATCAATAAAATTTCAGACTTCAGATTCTCTCTCTCTCTCTCTCTCTCTCTCTCTCTCTCTCTCTCTCTCTCTCTCTCTCTTTTAGGCATTCGTACCTAAACCTTAATCCTTGCGTAAAGTTCAATCAGTCTCTCTCTCTCTCTCTCTCTCTCTCTCTCTCTCTCTCTCTCTCTCTCTCTCTCTCACACACACACACACACACACACACACACACACACACACACACACACACACATTGTTCCATGAAGCGCCCAACAATCATTTTGTCAGTTGATGATTCTGTCGCGACTGAGGAGGTTGCAAAGATTTAACTTGATGTATACACACATTCTGCTAAAATAAAAATAAAAATTTTTTTATTTTTATTAAAGTCAGTTTAGACATGGATTGAAAATACAACTAATAACACACACACACACCACACACACACACACACACACACACACACACACACACACACACACGCGCGCGCGCGCGCACACACGGCACACATCAGTTTCTTTCTCTCGCTTGCACTATCGGAAGTTTTGGGGCTTTTTGTCCAGAGTGGCTTCCCCTGATCAAGCTATCATTCGCTTATCGAGCGGATTCATTGCACTGTTGGCGCATGTGACTGACGCCATGTCAAACTGTTTCGGCGCACGTTCCGTGTAGGTCATGCAACCATGCACCAGTTTTACACTGACACTTCAGTCGAAGAGACATACGCAGGGTGTATGTGTGCTACAGCGGCTAAAGTTTAGCTGTAACCTCAGTGCTGCCTGCCGCTAAACTCAGTATTGACAGAATGAACCCACAGGGGATCTTTTACGTGCAACGTGTGTAAATCTATAATTATGGAGGCGGAGTGTTCACACTGAACTAGGCCTACTAACCCACTGCAGTGGCGGGGCGCAGGTGCTTTTGATGTGTGTTGGAGCGGAGCCGCGGAGCCGGGGGTATCAGTCACGGGTGGGCCGAATGGCGGGTGAGGGGGTGGGAACGCGGAGAGGTCAGTGTAGAACGGGCAGGTGCAAGCCGGTCGGGTGGTTTAGCCCGTTGATAATAATATTATTATTGTATATGTTGCCTTTAGTTGCCCCCAGCCCGCCTCTCTCTCCCTCCCTCCCTCTCTCTCTCTCTCTCTCTCTGTTTCAGTCTTGAACTGTTACCTTCGTTACCCCTAGTGTCGTTTAATTATACTGAGACTATGGTTGTATTGTTGTAGGGTCACTACTGAGTAACTTGATGACGGCTCCGAATGAATCAGTTAACGAGCACCGCCAAGAAACATCATTCCTTGTGCTTTACTAGCTGAGAATAAAATTCGTAATATGTCTTACTTCAGCCAAAGACATCTCGGTGAACACAGACACCAAGGGGGTAGGTCACCGCTAGCAACTGTGTCTCAAATGTCATTCCACCGGCTCTTCGGCACTAATGTCACAAGTTAACTCTCTCCAGTCGGGCGGAGTTTCAAAAGGTCAGTCTGTCAACTGGTGCAGTTTGTTCATACCAGTCTTACCCATAACGCTTCGGAATCTCATAACAAAGTTAGACGTGACTCAGTCCAGTATAACACACTGCCAATGTCACAGTGACGACCCGCCATAGTCGAACCAACATCTGAGCTAACGCGAAAAGGCGGCATACCGGCAAATCATTTCGAAAGCCTTAATCACCTCCAGGCCGTTAAGTTGTCACAACTATCAGAGTTGGGGCGACAAACGGTGCTCCGCGTGGGATCTCGTGGCCAATTCTGAGGTCTGAGAAAAGAACATGATGCAAGAGTTTGGAGTAACTGGCCAGGCAAACTGAACTGCTTTACCGAACGGCGGTATGTCAGTGACGATGTCAGTTGCGACACGTTGGTGCTGCCGCGGCTACTCGGTGTGACTTGCACAACAACAACGAAAGTCGGTCTAGTTTTCTCATGAAAAAAACTGACCTCAGCACCAAAAATAACTTCAGTGCCAACAATAAATCAAGGGGCCTACCTTCACGGTGACTAATCAATCAATGCGGCGTGTGGACAACATGGCCGTCTGAAGCATAGCTGTAGCCTACGCCCGGCACTGCACAGTAGGCTACAACACCCGCGAATCGACAGCGGTTTCTCAGAAACCCCGTGCTTCTCTGCAGTACAGCCAGTCGGCGAATCGACAGCCGTTTCTCACAAACCCCGTGCTTCTCTGCAGTACAGCCACTGAGTCGGCTATAACCATCGGTCGTCAGCCGGCTGTGGTGCCCCGTCCCTAATAAGCCGTACGGTTTCTGTGGACGTTAAGCACCATGTTTACGGCTGTGAGCCCGCCTCGACACTTGTAACAAGAGCAGTCAGCAACACAGCTTCACTGACTGAAACTGTCGTGACAAGCGGATTTTTCGGTTCCTTTGTTTGATTTTTTTTTTTTTTAATAATTTTAATTATAGTTTAATCGAATACCGTTTTACTTCGCCGTTTCCACGACTCAGTATTTTCTGCCGCATTTTCTCATCCTGGAAGGCCAGTCGTAAAATTATGACGGGTACTCGGATCCACACACACACACACAACACACACACACACACACCACACACACACACACACACACACACACACACACACACACGCACAGACGGCGCGGTGTACGTGTGTGTTTTGTTTGTTCAGTGTTGTTTGTTGTTGGTGGTGGGTGGTGGTGTGTGTGTGTGTGTGTGCGCGTGCGTTTGTGTGAGTGTGTTACATGCCGGTGTGTGTGTGTGTGTGTGTGTGTGTGTGTGTGTGTGTGTGTGTGTGTGTGTGTGTGTATCACAATGGGTGAGGGTGCGAGAGGTACCAGGATTGTTTGACTAGTCTCCGTTTTGTCTTTTGCGTTGGAAATCGACAAATTAAAGCCTTAAAACTTTTCTCTTTTTGTTCAGTTTGGGCAAGAAGAGCGAGGGTCCGAGATAAGCGTTGTATGTCGGTATCTGTGTTTCGTTGTAGGGATTTTGTTGGGTCGACAGGGGGTAGGGTGTCACCACATAATTATGCATCATCAGGTCGTGGAGATAAAGTAGCCTATTTGCATGTGCCAAAACACAACGTGAGGTAAGAGCAAATAGGCTTTTTTTTCTTTTTCTTTAAAAAAAATAATTAAACAAATTAAAAAACAAAACAAAACAAAACAAAAAAACAGTATCATTGACGACATTGTTGTACTAATAGAGATACAGAGCCGATATTTGGTGTTCAGTTAAAGAGTTTGTCAAAGCGGTAGGTCCTGAAACCTCCCCCCCCCCCCCCGACCCCCCCCCAGCTAGAATTTTTGACGTAGGCTTTCAAAAAATGTATGTATTTATAGCTAGTATTTATGTGCAGCTCAGTTGCTGCGGCCATAGTGGGCACTGGCATTTACCGCATTTATACTGAAATTGATGGTAAGTAAAAATAATAATTAATTTTGTACTTTTTTATGTTCATCCATGCCTTTTTTTAAATATATATATATTTTTTTTCTTTCTTTAACCTGGTATTGATAAATCAGACGCTCTTCGAAAACTTATGTCTGATCAGTCAGTGCTTGTGCATGTCGGATTTCTGTTCTACGTTTGCGGCGAAGTGATTGGTTGCCCTGTTATACCCTCGCGTGTATGTGTGTGTTCGCGGGCGCGCGCGCGCGTTCGTGTCCACTGAGTAACTTGATCCCAGTTGAATTTGGACTGAAAAAAGTATGTGCATTGAGTCAAAGACTGAATGTCACGTCATAGTGTAAGCGCTTAGAGCCTGTGCGGGTTAGGCGCTCTAAGTATCCATTATTATTATTATTATTATTATTATTATTATTTGACAAAGCATTTATATACGTGTACGATTAAAAAGCCGGTTTTCAGTTGGCGTTTCCCGGCACTTCTTGTGAGACTGAGTCACTTCTTGTGATGTAGACTTTCAAAATAATTCATAGGAGTAGGAACAGGGTTTAGACTAAATGGAATCGGGAGAGAGAAGAAGAAGAAAAGAGTGATTAAAATGCACATCAGTGTTCTCACCGACCCCCACTGCTTTCCGAACCCAATTCACACTCGCGCCAAGCACACGGTACAGGAGTGCTCTACCAAGGGTGCGCAGGTACCGGCATAAACAAGGGGAAGTCACTCCACAGTCCTAGCAAACCACACGAAAGAGAGCCACACGTGTGCAGACGATTTGCAACCAAATAAAGGAACCTGTCGGATTATTACTACCTTAAATTCAGAGAACATCTTACGTACCTGGAAGGATTACCTCTGACATGCGCCTAAGATGTAAAAACGCGACTCTAAACGAAATAAGGTAAGACTTATTCGACTAAAACAACAACAACAACAAAACACAACTTAGTTCAGAGTGTATTTCTAATTAAATGATTTTATAATTAAATTTAAAAAATAAAATCAGGCTCGTGGAGATAGGTAAAACGACAAAAAGGCACAACAGTGGGGCTTCCCAGCGTTTTAGACCTAGGTGTCATACACAGAGACTGAGAGAGCAACAGCTAAGGCATGCTGTGCATGAGATTGAGGGCTCAGTTGCACAGGCACTATAAGATAAATGGTGTGATAAAACTGTTGGTAATGGTATGGTTAATTAAACAGAGGTGAGAATAAAAAGTCAGCATACCGTATAATATTATATATGATTCAGTGAAAAAATAAGACATGTGTAAGGTGAATAGTGTACACGAAGCCACCTGTCAGCCTCAGTCCAATACTGTAGGATGTGTGGTACTAGGCTGGGTCTAGTATGTTAATTTATTTGCAGTTTAAGTGAACATCTAGTCAACAGATTCCTATGAATCCTAATTGCAAGGAATGTACAACTACAACTACAAGACAGTCATGTGTAACATGTATCGTTATATTGCTAAGTAAAGTAAGTTGCAATGCTTTCTGGAGAGGTGGCTAGGCTATTGTATTAGTATTACAGTGTAAGTGTAACAGTATTAGTATTACCTTCCATACACTGTTCATTTGTATTATTGGTCACTATAAGTGTCATTTTACAAGAGTAGAGTGCCTTGTTGATTAGTACTTGCTAATAAATGTTCATGATAATTTGACTTACTGACTTAGTCATATTATAATTATTGTTATGATTTTACTTTTTAGTGTGTCTATACCTCAGGAGTAATTATGCCCGTATTAGTATTACTGCAGAATGCCCTGTATGACCTATTAGTGTAATTACTGTGGTAATTGTTGGCCCATCCCCTGTCTGTAATTTGTAATTGTTTGTTTTGTACGATTGTGTGTACATATGTAAATAATGTATGAACTATGATCATGATGCGTGATAGTCTTTTAAATTCTCTCTCTGTGTCTCTCTGTCACTGTCTCTGTCTGTCTGTCTGACTGACTGTGTGTCTGTCAGTATGTCTCTCTCTCTCTCTCTCTCTCTCTCTCTCTCTCTCTCTCTCTCTCTCTCTCTCTCTCTCTCATGTGTAAATGTATTTCATCAGAGTATTAATATTACTAGTACTAATGTAGTCATTTCATATACTCTGATGAAATGTTCCCTTTAACCTTCCCATCAGCCCTTGCAAGTTGCATACAAGTCTGGGTGTGCCAATAAAATTATCACTAGTGTGTGTCATTGAATTTGAAGTAATTCTCTTATTAATTTGTTTACTTGTGTACAACTAGTGTGTGGTTACCAAGTGTATGAGATAACCAAGTTAGGCAAGTATGACTGACTCCACTGAATCAAGGTGAGTGATAGAACTGTGGACGGATATAATTGTACTGTGACATGATGGTAGGTCCATCGTACTGTGTTCATTATTTATAACATTTGTTTTCTGATGTTTCCTCCCTATCACATTGACATGGTCAGTACTACAGTTACTTTTTAGTTGTAAAAACTTGTATAGTTGTTTCAAATTACTAAGTTTGTAGAATTTATTTCATGTTGTTGTTTACCAACTGTTGTGTTACTGTTAGTACTGGACCTACAGTTGTGTTTATTGTTGGTTCCAGTATGCTGTCTTCACAACCAAATAAATGGTGACATATTTGTAAGTCTGGATCTTTGACCACCACCTGTCACATACCTATAGCTAAAGTAAACTTGATAAACACTTAAACAAATTTTCCATTCAGTATGTACACCATATGCAGCATTGTAGGGTGTTTATTCAAACAGCATAAATCCATCAAGTACAATACACTTCATTGTTCATTTGCAGTGTGTGTGTGTGTGTGTGTGTGTGTGTGTGTGTGTGTGTGTGTGTGTGTGTGTGTGTGTGTGTGTGTGCATGAGAGTGAGTGTGTGTGTGTGTGTGTGTGTGTGTGTGTGTGTGTGTGTGTGTGTGTGTGTGTGTGTGTGTGTGCATGAGAGTGAGTGAGTGAGAGAGAGAGAACACCAAATAGATAAACAGACGAATAGCAGAAACCTGATGCTGAACACCCAAGTCAAGTCAGTGTACATTAAAGTTCAATCATCACTCACAGGGCAATTCAGCCAACTACTCAGACTCAGAGCAACGTCAACAGCATTTAAACTGATAATATTAATAATAAACAGACATACAGGATTTTTTTAAATCAAAAAAGAAAATCCATCATACAAATTATCACAGCTGATAACATAACCCAGCAGCCCATCTCCCTGGACACCCACCCACATACACACCCACACCCCTCACCCAACCTACATACACACATCACTACTATCATCAACCAGACACACTTGCGCTTCACTAGATCTATACACACCACTCAATCCTGCTCAGATAGCTACCCTGGTAAAGCCATACAGAATGGTTAAGACAGTTCAATTGGCTGATCATGCCCTGTTTAGGAGTTCAACTGCAGTGGGAATAAAAGTTTCCTTTTCTGTTAGTTTTGTGTGCCGGCGATCTGAACCGGCGCCCAAGGGGCAAGCATTCAAGCTCCCAATGCAGGGCATGTTCAGGGTCCCTTAACCCCTTCACTGCCCCAGCCTGTAAAAAAATTCAAGCTGGAAGATGCATCAACACACCTGCAGACAGCATATTTTGCAGTCCTCTAACAATCTACTTTCATTGTTCCAATCCTACAATTGTGTGCATTTTGATGAAAATCCTTTCAATTGCTGAAAAGAAAAGGAAAAAACTGGCTTAAAGATTTGACACTTGGCACTTTTATTGGTCGTTTTCAAGTAACGTCATGGCAGTGAAGGGGTTAATATAGATTCCACTTTGTGTAAAATCTGTTGGTCACAGAACAAAGATAAAGTCCTAAGTTGATCACAGCTTATTTTAGAGCTAAAATCCATGCCAGTAGTATCAGCACTAAACTCAAATGAAAACAAAAGCAAAATTCTGATTCACAATTCAAAAGACACAGCCGACTATAACTCTTCAACAGCAAGCAATAAATTGGTACAGGACCAAAAGCAGCCCATTGTAAATTGTTACAAGATGGGTTAGACCCCAAAAGACAGCCTTTCGGTGTACACAACCGAAAGTCTATTAAGTCTGTTAAGCTATTCAGTTAACAGATACAACAGTTCAAAGCTGCTCCCTCATCTTGCAACTCAAAAACACAGTGACACTGAGACAAATGGGGAAACATATCACTTGCGCACACAACCACAATTTGGACATGTCATAAGCACACCTTTTAACGAAAAAAAGATCAGCTTCTCTGATCAGCTTCTCCTAAGTTGTGCACTGATCACTCATCCATGACCAACTTGGTCGCCAGTGAATGGCCATCTCAGCGGTTAGGATGAGGATAAGGAATATTGTGCTGCCAACTGTGACCTTTGGCACACGTGCGCGCGTACGCTCGCTCTCTCTCTCTCTCTCTCTGGCTGTGTGTGTCGAGCCTGTTCTGAGGATGCGAACAGTTCACCCCTCTTGCTGTATCACATCAAATAGCATGACTTCTTTTCATGTCGAAGTGTGGAAGGAAGAAAAAAAAGAAGAGCAAAGTATACCATTTTTGAGGCATTAGCGTTAGGCCTAGATATATATATATATATATATATATATATATATATATATATATATATATATATATATATATATATCACTTTATTTACACAACAGTATCACGTGACACATTGTTTGCTTCTATCTGGTTCCGCTTTTTGGCTGCTTGAAGTAAAAATCAATCTTGGGTCTGGTCACAATACAACTTTATTGTTTCTGTGTACATAAATTTGCCTTCTGTTCTGGCTCGTCATTTATAGAATCAGAATCAGAATAAGTATTGTCCCCCGTACAATTTTGCAAGGAAATTTGTCTTAGGGTGTACAGTAGGAAACGGAATACACAATAGACTAATATTTTAACACAGCAACAAAGGCTAAAAATACACCAAACACATACAACATATTATTATCACAGCATTGAAAAAGTAAATATTTACACAAGCATCTGTAATTAAACAATCTCTCTCTCTCTCTCTCTCTCTCTCTCTCTCTCTCTCTCTCTCTCTCTCTCTCTCTCTCTCTCTCTCTCATAAAACATTCAATACATTTTACTATAAAACATCAACAATTCAACAAAACTCAGAGCTAAAAACAGCTCAAATACAAAAGCCAAATACATAACAATGACAGTCCTTTAGTTTGTCTCTCCAGTCTTTGTCTTATCATTGTTTAGCTGTTGCTACCATCACTGTCTCTTGCTATCTCTGTTTCTATCTCCGTCTCTTGCTATCTCTGTTTCTGTCGATCTGTCTCTCTCTCTTGCTGTCTCTTTCTCTTGCTATCTCAGTTTCTGTCTCTTTCTCTTGCTATCTATTTCTGTCAATCTGTCTCCCGTTAACTCTTTCTATTTCTATCTTTTGCTATCTCTGTTTCAGTCGATCTTTGTTGCTCTGTCGATCTCTGTCTCTGTCTGTCGATCTCTCTCTCTTGCTGTCTCTCGATCTCTGTCTCTTGCTGTCTCTGTTTCTGACGATCTCTGTCTATCTCTGTCTCTTGCTATTTGTGCTTCTGTCTATCGCTGTCTCTTGCTATCTCTGTCTCTCGATCTCTGTCTCAGTCTGTCTCTCGATCTCTGTCTCTTGCTATCTCTCTCTCTTGCTATTTGTGTTTCTGTCAATCTCTGTCTCTTGCTATCTCTGTTTCTGTCAATCTTTGTCTCTTTCTATCTCTTTCTGTCTCTGTCTTGCTATCAGTATTTTTTAGCCTCTGACGTGCTGTTGTGACAGATGATGGAATGACTCATTGCAGGATACCTTCTTCTCTCCATCATGCAAATGCGGGGGGGGGGGGGGATAAACAGCGATGTCACTTTGATGTTAAGGAAATCGACGTTACAAGTCTCAGTCTGCATGGGGTTCGGTTCACGTGGCATTACACTGATTACGGTGGTCGCTTGACCCACACAAGCTGTGCTGTGGAGCGGGACATGGCGTGCAGTCGGCCTACACTCTCGTCCGCCGTCACTACGTCTCCCTGCACCCACACCACCACCGGTCTCTCCAGGCCGCTGACAGTGTGGCTGTTGGCCGCCACCACCTGGTCGTGCGCCATCGCCATCGTGGCCACGTCGGCCACGGCGCGGGTGTCGTTACTGTTTAGCACCGACACTGGCACACCAGCTTCCCTAAGACCCTGTAGCAGACCGCTAGCCTCCTGACTCGTGCTGCCCGACGAGTCTGTCTCTGTGTCGTGGAGGTCATTGCCTTGGGTGAGCAGAAAGACGTCTTTGTAGCACAGCGGGGGTGGACTAGTGACGGGTGGGTTGCCCGGGGTGGGTGAGTTGCCAGGGGCTGAAAACAAACAAACTGACAAACAAAAAAGACCAACCGAATAACTTGACAAATAATTTCTGATCGACTTTCACATTTCCAAATAAAGTACACATTTCCCACTCATTCGTCTCACGATTTGGGGCCCGAGAAGCACCTCGAACAATACATTATTTAGGCCTATTTTTGGTGTTACAGTGCATGCTATATAGTGTAAATTTCCATGCAACGCTAACTTTAATGCACATAAATATAAGATGGCCCACTTATCTCTCTCTCTCTCTTTCACGCACATACACACAAACAAAATCTCTCTCTCTCTCTCTCTCTCTCTCTCTCTCTCTCTCTCTCTCTACTCTCTCACACACATCACACCACACACACACACACACACACACACACACACACACACACAAACTCACACGCACTCTAACGCACACAGCGCGCGCGCGCACTCTCACGCACACGCCTAGCCTACCTGTTTGGCCAACTTGCAGTTTCCCCTTCAAAATGGCCGCCACCTCCCTCCCGCACTGCCGGCAGTCGTAAGTCAGACCTCTGTGTCCCCCGTTTGCGTGGCGCACGATAAAGGCGACAGGACCCTCAGTAGGCGGTGGGCCGGGGGGTTCTGTGTACGTCTCCACAACTCCCTGACCCACGTAGCCAGACCTCTGTACCACCCTTGTTATCCTGGGGGGTGTTCTCAGCGGCTCCCTGAGGCTGACCGACGACATCAACGGCGGCCGTTTCTCGTGGTACATGGAGGCCGCCCAAATGTGCAGCCGTGGAACTTGGTCACCTAGCTTGCTGCACAGGTCGCGGAAGGAGCTGTAGTAGAAACGTTATTGATTTGTACAAATATCGCAACATTTCGTCTTTTCGCCTGGTTGCTTTCGTCACTACTTGTATGTAGAATTGAGTGATGCGAGGTTTAAAGAATAACAGTTCCTACAATTTGACTCTTCTTCTTAGTAGATTTTAAGACATACATCGCAAACACAGACATCCCTGCATACACTCATATGTACACAGGCCAACACTTGCAACTTGACGAATGAATCATAAAATGACATAAAAGAAACAAGCATGGAATATAGGGTTCGCAGGAATTAATCATTAAAGGACGTAAAAGAAACGAGCATCGAATATAGGGTTCCCACCAATAAATCATAAAATGACGTAGAAGTAATAAGCATGGAATTGGAATATAGGGT
>JABMCL010003855.1:650000-659491 GCA_018857735.1 Alviniconcha marisindica
TCAGTTTAACGAGCTGCATAGTGTTGTACACTGGAAAAAAGAGTATATGTACGTGTGGGACTGCACCTGTTGTACACCGGAAAAAAAAGAGTATATGTACGTGTGAGACTGCACCTGTTGTACACTGGAAAAAACAGTATATGTACGTGTGAGACTGCACCTGTTGTACACTGAAAAAAGAGTATATGTCCGACGAGTGGTGGTGGGTCTGTTATGCACAAGTTATGCGCTACCGATACTGGCTTCAGTGATGGCTGAACTGGTGAATTTGTATAGGACATACTAATGAGATACAATGATGAACTGTCCGTCACCCATCGAATACAGCAGGCATGCAATCCTTCTCAATCAGTCATTCAATCAAATAAATGTTTTTTATGAATTATACAATGCATACAACTTCTTTTTTTTTAAAGTTTCTTTGGCGCATCAGCTCAAGAAGCTACGCTTAATTAAAATAAATACGTAAAATGATCTCCATCTTTACATGTGTCTCTCTCTCTTAGCCCCCCCCCCCTGTTTCACATATGCCCAGTGATAAACTACGAATTAAAATGTAAAAAAACTGAACTCAGTGAGGGCCCCAGCGGAGCTCAGACATTAGTACGTATTCACTGACATACCTGCTTACCATTGAAATGTGTGTGTGTGTGTGTGTGTGTGTGTGTGTGTGTGTGTGGTATTTGGGTGTGCGTGTATTGGTGTGTGGTGTGTGCGTGTGTGTGTGTGTGTGTGTGTGGCTGTGTGTGTGTGTGTGTGTGTGTGTGGTGTGTGTGGTGTGTGTGTGTGTATGTGTGTGTGTGGACACGTGTGTGTGTGTATGTGTGTGTGTGCGTGTGTGTGTGTGTGTGTGTGTGTGTGTATGCACTGAAAGTTGAATCTTACACACACGCACGCACGCACGCACGCACGCACGCACGCACGCACGCACACCACCACACACACACACACACACACACACACAAACAAAAACCACTACCTCCCCGCACCTGGCAATCAAACCCAGTGGAGCATTATGCCTGGCCTTTCGGTCCGTCGCTCCAACGCTCCTCTAACTGAACTATCACGCCTCCGAATTTAGAATTATTTTGATCGTAGCTACGTTTGACGCCTACGTCAAACTGCTCGACCATTCGTCTCGGATTTTCTTCCGGCTTCACAAGTAATGCAAACTCGGTTTCTGGGTTTATCTGTCTTTCGGTTGAAGTGTCGTGGTATTGTCCGTTGGCAAACGTTGGCCCTGCGGTGGCGAGCTTCGGGCCTATTGTTGAGCTGCGGTGCTTCTGTGATGTGGAGGAGCTCGCTGATCCTGTGGCATTTTCAATCTATTGTAGCACGTGCTATTGCACAGGATGGTGGGGTTGGGGGAGGGAACAAAATCTGATCGGTGAGTTTCCGGTTAACTTAGCTGTGAAAACACAGTGAACGCACTTTTGCGCGTATGAAGTAAGAAGGAAACAAATCCACAAACGCGCACACGCGCGCACATGCATGCACGTACACACTCTAAACAACACACACACACACACACACACACACACACACACACACACACACACACACACCACCACCACCACCACCACCACCACCACCACCACCACCACCACCACCAACAACAACACAACAACAACAACAACAACAACAACAAACACTTTTGTAAGTGCATAGCTACATGCACGATCTGTTTTTATTATCGAGCCATCTCTCAAACACAAAATATATTGTTGTAAAGCGCAGTGTTGTTTTGACCGAAAAAATCATTTCAACACTATACCAACAGAGAAGAAAGAAAAAAATCGAAATCAACGCCAAGCATCGCTTACTGGAGGTTTGTTTTAGTACAAAATACGACCAGCTGGTCTGCAAATGGAACACAAACAAGGATTCATTTTGAAGTTGTTCAACAGATAAAATAGTAATATTTCCTTGTCGATTACCGTATACAGTGTGTATGTGTTTAAATGTATTGTGGCGAATACCTTCATGATGAACAGTTGATCCGTTTGAGAGTGGTGGACTTTATCTACACTATGTTACTTGTATGCCAGGTGAGACTTCTCCTGGT
The DNA here is from genome assembly GCA_018857735.1 of Alviniconcha marisindica. Classification (NCBI taxonomy): domain Eukaryota; kingdom Metazoa; phylum Mollusca; class Gastropoda; family Provannidae; genus Alviniconcha; species Alviniconcha marisindica. Next base: position 652,066 of record JABMCL010003855.1, read on the forward strand.
CAGTTCAGATCCTTGTGGTTGTGTCCCCTGTTAGCAATGTGACGTCAACCAAGCCCTTTTGCCTTTGTTTGATTAGAGACTATGTTTGATTAAACGGACGAGTACAGAGATAGGATCCACTGTGTGAGCAAAGTGCGTCAAAACTTCAAAAGAAAGATTGTGGGAAACAAAAAGCGAGTCACAGACAACAGCCAAACTCATCATTTTACATCAAAAATGAAGATCTGACTCGGCGTAACTATGGAAACGTTTAAACTTGAGAAAAAGGAGAAAGATAAAAAGAATCCAACTATTCTAATCTTCCACCGGCACATGCTTTGCATGGAAATTTCAACGTAGTCTCTTGAGCAGACTGAACTATCGCCTTCGGCCATCGGCGGAACCCTTATATTTAATTTTCCACAACTGATTGTTTTGTGGCAGAACTCCAGCCAGCGATCTGCATGGTAAGTTGATGTGAACCACCGTGTTCAGTACCTGCCCAGATAGGCAGACCCTTCGATTTCAAACTCCAGGTGGATGTGTGTGCTCTCTCCGTGACGCTTTTGTAAAGGCTGTTCGCCTCCAATAAACAGATCCATCATACCTGTAGGAAGACAGCAGAACGGTTTTAAGACAACAGCAGCAACGACAGCGACGTGTTTAACTGGCATATTCATTCCCAAAGCTTTTATGAGAATCCATTGGCTGTTTTGACATATCTATAGCTAGAATGAGAAGGACGCTTGTACAGTTTGCGATGTAATATGCAGAAGCGTTTATTTTGTTGTTGCGACTCTACATTTCCCTCCCCTTCTCCTGAAGACAACAAACAAAGAAGAAGGATAAGGATCAGAAGAAGCACACACACACGCACGCACGCACGCTCGCACGCACGCACGCACGCACGCACGCACGCACGCACGCACCACACACACACACACACACACACACACACACACACACACACACACACACACACATACATTTATTTTGTTTAAATAAGGAGAGGAAAAGAGGGAAAAGAAATGATGATGATGTGATGATGTCGACGAACACACACACACACGAAACAAATAGCAAACCCCACTTACGACAGAGACAAACCCCCCCCCCCCCCCCCCAAACGAATGAGAAGGAAAAGAGTGAACGAACCACCGAACCAACCAACCAACCTATCAACCATCCAGCCACCCAAATAAGCAGCAGCCACCCCACAACCATATCATTACACACTCCAGACCTACCCGGTTTAACATGCCACCCATCGTCCAGCCACACTGCCATGGACTGCGCCTCGATGTGGAACTCCATCTTGACGTTGCCTCCCCCTGTGGGCACCAGGTAGCGCTGAAACCACACCAGCTGCAGCTTGGGGGCCGGAAGTGTCTGGTCGCGCCACCGGATGTACACCTGCGTCACCTAGGTGGCGAAATGGTCATTTCTTTTTATGAGCCGATCAACGAAATGAAATGTTCATTCATATGCGTATATATTCATATATAATTATGCATAATTGTGAGAGAAAAAAACATTGATTTCAGTGAAATGATACAACGCTGTTGTGCCGTGTTGTTTCCATACCTGCATGTTGTGGTTGTCTGGGTGTTCGCTGGGCACGGCATCCTGACACATTGCCAACACATTCGGAGCCTAAAATGGCACGTACACTACCCCCCCCCCCCCCCCCCCCCCCCCCAACACACACACACACACACACACACACACACACACACACACAAACAAAACAAACAAAAAACAAACAAAACAACAACAAAAACGTGTTAATCATGGGCTCTGCAACATGCTTGCTGTGTCAGGGTCACTTAACCTCACCAAGAACATGCTGGCCATGTAGGGATCACTCAACCTCACCAAGTACATGTAGACTATTCAGGGATCACTTGACCTCACCAAGAACACACAGGCTGTGTAGGGGTCACTTGTCACTTAACCTCACCAAGAACATTATGACTGTGTCGGGGTCACTTGACCTCACCAAGAACACTCGAGCTGTATAGGGGGTCACTTAACCTCACCAAGAACACACAGGCTGTGTTGTGTAGGGATCACTTAACCTCGCCAAGAAAGGTCTGCATAGGGGTCCACGCCAAAAAGAACAGTCTTCATAGGGGACCATCTCAACAAGATCAGTCTGTATGAGGGACCACCTCAACTACAACAGTCTGTATAGGGGACCACCTCAACTACAACAGTCCGTATAGGGGACCACCTCAACTACAACAGTCCGTATAGGGGACCACCTCAACTAACAACAGTCTGGGCACAGTGATAGGGGACCACCTCAACTACAACAGTCCGTATAGGGGACCACCTCAACTACAACAGTCCGTATAGGGGACCACCTCAACTACAACAGTCCGTATAGGGGACCACCTCAACTAAACAGTCCCGCATCAGGGGACCACCTCAACTAGAACAGTCTGTATAGGGGACCACCTCAACTACAACAGTCCCGTATAGGGGACCACCTCAACTACAACAGTCTGTATAGGGGACCACCTCAACTAGAACAGTCTGTATAGGGGACCACCTCAACTAAACAGTCTGTATAGGGGACCACCTCAACTAGCAACAGTCTGTATAGGGGACCACCTCAACTAAACAGTCTGTATAGGGGACCACCTCAACTATAACAGTCTGCACAGGGGACCACCTCAACTAGAACAGTCTGTATAGGGGACCACCTCAACTACACAGTCCGTATAGGGGACCACCTCAACTAAACAGTCTGCACAGGGGACCACCTCAACTAGAACAGTCTGTATAGGGGACCACCTCAACTAAACAGTCTGTATAGGGGACCACCTCAACTAAACAGTCTGCACAGGGGACCACCTCAACTAGAACAGTCTGTATAGGGGACCACCTCAACAGAACAGTCTGCACAGGGGACCACCTCAACTAGAACAGTCTGTATAGGGGACCACCTCAACTAGAACAGTCCGTATAGGGGACCACCTCAACTAGCAAAAGTCTGTATAGGGGACCACCTCAACTAGAACAGTCTGTATAGGGGACCACCTCAACTACAACAGTCCGCACAGGGGACCACCTCAACTAGAACAGTCTGTATAGAGGGACCACCTCAACTACAACAGTCTGTATAGGGGACCACCTCAACTAGAACAGTCTGTATAGGGGACCACCTCAACAGAACAGTCTGTATAGGGGACCACCTCAACGAACAGTCTGCACAGGGGACCACCTCAACTAGAACAGTCTGTATAGGGGACCACCTCAACTAAACAGTCTGTATAGGGGACCACCTCAACTAGAACAGTCTGCATAGGGGACCACCTCAACAAGAACAGTCTGTATAGGGGACCACCTCAACGGGAACAGTCTGCATAGGGGACCACCTCAACTAGAACAGTCTGTATAGGGGACCACCTCAACTAAACAGTCTGTATAGGGGACCACCTCAACTAAACAGTCTGTATAGGGGACCACCTCAACTAGAACAGTCTGTATAGGGGACCACCTCAACTATAACAGTCTGCACAGGGGACCACCTCAACTAGAACAGTCTGTATAGAGGACCACCTCAACTAGCACAGTCTGTATAGGGGACCACCTCAACTATAACAGTCTGCACAGGGGACCACCTCAACTAGAACAGTCTGTATAGAGGACCACCTCAACTAGCACAGTCTGTATAGGGGACCACCTCAACTAGAACAGTCTGTATAGGGGACCACCTCAACTAGAACAGTCTGTATAGGGGACCACCTCAACTAGAACAGTCTGTATAGGGACCACCTCAACTAGCACAGTCTGTATAGGGGACCACCTCAACTAGCACAGTCTGTATAGGTCCGCCTCAACAAGACCAGTGTAAGAGGGAAGAAAAAGGAGCGGGTGTGGGCCTCACCTCGTCAGCATCAAAGGGTCCCTTGTTGGTGACCCAGAAGTAGCCGGTCAGCGGCTGTCCAGCCTCCACAGAAACCGGTGCAGTGGCCGCTACGTAGTCGAATGTGGCGTAGGACAAGCCATAGCCAAAGGGGTAGAGCGGGTCGCCTTCATAGTACCGGTAAGTCCGGCCTGCTTCCATCGAGTAGTTCGTCATGGGTGGAATCTACAGGTCAACAGACTAACATGATCATACTATGCAAGAGATTACCCATCCGCTAAGTAAAATCCAAGAATTAACCAATAATTGCAGTATGAAAACAAAAGTTGGTTTCCAAAACTGATCGACATCATTCGCACGACAAATAACAGACATGCTGCCGACTAGTGTGACATCATTCAAGAACATGCTACGGACTGAGGGAGTGTGACGTCATTCAAACCACAAACAACGGACATGCTGCAGACTAATGCATTTGATTTGAAAAAAAATTCAAATTTAAAAAGCCCAAAAACATCATTCAGACCACAAACAAGGGGCATGCTGCTGACTTAAGCAGTATGACATTATTTAGACCACAAACAACGGGCATGCTGCTGACTGAAGCAATGCCACGTCATTCAGACCATAAACAATGGACATGACGCAGACTAAAGCAGTATGTATGTCTTCAAAAGAAGCTGGGCTGTTATGGACTCGCTGTGATCGATCCCTAGGGGTCCAGAAATCCACGACACTGCAGTATAAACTAAAGAGAGCTAAAACACTGTTCCAATGAAGACACCCTGGCGTGTCTTTCTTAGAAGACATCCTGGTGTGTCTTTCGTAGAAGACATCCTGGTGTGTTTCGTAGAGCAACGACAAATGAATCACTTAACCGGTCAGTCAGTCATTTAATCAGTCAAATAAATTTGCCGTTTAATCTGAACATGTCGAACGCCTCATCTCGAGATGAGCCCTAATTAAACGCTTCGCAATGGCATCTGTCGCGCTGTTCTCTGCTTCCCAGCAGACCCACTTCACTCTGGTCCTATGCGACTCTGAATGAGTGACTGTAGCTGTACACAGCGCGTCTCGAATACCCACCACAGTGGTTACAGCGATGTTTGGTTGTTACATGGCTGGTGCCACGTGAAACTAACCAAATGAAGCAGTCCGGAAAGAAAGAAAGACACTGAGAAGCAGCAAGTTAGAGAGAGAGAGAGAGAGAGAGAGAGAGAGAGAGAGAGAGAGAGAGAGAATGGGAGTAAAAGAAAGAAAAAAAGAAGCTTGTCATTTCCTGTCAGATATAGTTCCGCCCCCCCCCCCGCTCCCCGCTCCCCCCTCCCTCCCCTCATTCTATCTCCAACCTGTGACGCCAACATCGGCCACGTGTAGGGAAGTCTCCCGGCGGGTGTCGCGCCCTTGACGTCATTGAGCAGGACGTGACGTAGCGCCTCTCCCGTGGCCTGAGCAGGGAAGAAGCATTCCAAGATGGCGTCAACACGTGGATTCTGGTCAGCGAAGGAGATGTTGACAGGCCCAGCGTGGAACAGCAGTAACACGATGGAGGTGTTGGCCGGGGCTGAGTGAACAGAAAATCGTCAGTTTCAGATAGAAGCTTTCTATTCAAAATTACTTTATTATTACATCAGAGAAATTAAATACGTGGCTGAACATTAACCACCTCGCAGTACACAATAACACATACTGTATAGGACTTTTAAAACTCAAAGAACAGTTCTTAAAAATAAAAGTAATATAAAATGTTACATATTAAAGAGACTAGTAATTTACGTAATTCACGCGGTGCTGTAATGCATTTCTTTTTATTATATTATTTTATTTATTTTAGATCTATTTATTATTTTAATGTATTTCTATACACAAACGGTTCACATTTGCTGCTTCATGCCATGCTTCTGGCTTTGGTTTTTGTTGTTTGTTTGTTTGTTTTGTTGTTGCTGTTTTGCCTTTTTTCTGAGAGGTGGGGGGGGTCATTATTTGAAGAACCATTTAAAACTTTTTTTTCTCCTTTTTTACAAACGGTCTGCCCGCTCACCAGCCTAGCGGCGTTACTGTTAAGGCCAAGACCCTTACTTTTCACTTAACTTAGGATCTGCCAGCTCACCGGCCTAGCGGCGTTACTGTTAAGGCCAAGACCCTTACTTTTCACTTAACTAGGTCTGCCAGCTCACCGGCCTAGCGGCGTTACTGTTAAGGCCAAGACCCTTACTTTTCACTTAACTTAGGATCTGCCAGCTCACCGGCCTAGCGGCGTTACTGTTAAGGCCAAGACCCTTACTTTTCACTTAACTTAGGATCTGCCAGCTCACCGGCCTAGCGGCGTTACTGTTAAGGCCAAGACCCTTACTTTTCACTTAACTTAGGATCTGCCAGCTCACCGGCCTAGCGGCGTTACTGTTAAGGCCAAGACCCTTACTTTTCACTTAACCTAGGGTCTGCCAGCTCACCGGCCTAGCGGCGTTACTGTTAAGGCCAAGACCCTTACTTTTCACTTAACCCAGGGAAGTGGCGGACACTCACAATGGTTGATGACATCTTCCAGGAGTGTCTTCTGCTGACCAGGAAGCTCCGTCACCGGTCTGCGGCTTCTGTTCCCCCCCCCCCCCCCCCCCCCCCCCCCCCCCCCCCCCCCCCCCCCCCCCCCCCCCCCCTCCACCGCCTGACCTGCGGTCAACAAGGCGAAAAGGAAAACAACAACAGTCACCTTACCACCTCTGTGTGTGTGTGTGTGTGTGTGTGTTGTGGTGTGTGTGTGCTGTGTGTGCGTGCGTGTGTAATATATATATGTGTGTGTGTGTGTGCGTGCGTGTGTGTGTACCTGTGTCTGTGTGAGCCAGTGTCTGTGTTTGTGTGTGCATGCGCGAGTGACTTTACCACGTATCAAGCCCACCCTTTGCACCTACCAGTGCCCAAGACGACGAAGTTGATGTCGTTGTTGCTGGTGATGACTTTTAGCACCTGGGCCGCGTCGTAGCTCTTGCAGTTGGTGTCGTCGCACCCCGAGGCGTAATGCACGTTGTGGGCGATGGGTTCCAGACCTTGCAAAGGGGTCGTCACGTCCTCGGGTGGGGATTGGGGGGCGTAGTCTCCGAAAATCTGGACAGCGTCGTTGGCCATTGGTCCGACAACCTGAAACACGCCCCAGAAATGTGACAACAAAATATTGGACAAATCAATCAATTGACTGATTGACAAATCAATCAGTCAGTGTTTTATTTTATGTCTGTTAACAGCAAGATGATATTAGACCCCCCAAAAATTAAGTGAAATTAAAATTGAAAATATTAGTAAATTATACTAATTTACCCACAGGACTATGAACAATCAATTTAACAACAGAATTTATAACATCAGTATTATAAAACTATCTCTTACATTTTGCAAGCATTAAAGCCATACCCATATTTCTGAAATAACTATGGTAATAGTAAATTCAAGTAGTATGTGGTGAACAGACAGGACATTTTTACAAACGCATATCACGTTCTGTGAATATTTAATGTTCCGTGAATTTAGACGGAACTTGTATATTACTCTTGCTAAATACCTTGAACAATTTACAAATTT
>JABMCL010000282.1:0-57500 GCA_018857735.1 Alviniconcha marisindica
TGAAGCTAGCACGGGATGTGTAAGAGAAACTCCCCAGATTAACACACACAAAAAGAAGCCAGCATGGGATGTGTAAGAGAAACTCACCACGGAAGAATAAACCAGCACGGGATGTGTAAGAGAACCTCCCCAGATAAAAAATGAAACCAGCACGGGATGTGTAAGAGAAACTCCCCAGATAAAAATAAAAAATAAAAAATACAGGATTTCAGCCTGGAACTGAATGGTATTGGTGCTATATGGCACAGCAAAAGCCGACATTAAAACATAAGATGGTGCTAGATTTATTTCAGTCACGGTGCACTATAAACAAGTGTGATGAAGACATGGTGATGAGTTAAATAGCCCTTCAACAGCAGCTGTTCCCCGTCAGGGTAGTGCACATAATCGTTTAAAAACACTTGTAGTGCACATGATAGTTGATAAACACTTGTAAAAATGGTACCTCTGTGATTCCTGGGCACCGCACCGTGCAAGAAGGACTGAGTATGGTGTCATGTAGAGAAAGTATGACAAAGTCCGAGGATGTTTTGTATTGGAAACTTTTCCAATACAAAAGTTTCCAATACGAAACATGTTGGGACTTTTCCCGGGCTTATTTTTTGTGTGTGTGTGTGTGTGTGTGTGTGTGTGTGTGTGTGTGTGTGTGTGAGGGAAGAGAGAGAGAGAGAGAGAGAGAGAGAGAGAGAGGGGGGGGGGGTCCCTTTTTTCCCGCGTTTTTACCGTCGGTGATCCCGCCCCGGTTATCATATCTATGCAACACATAATTTGTACATTTAGCGGCAAGAGCCTAAGAGTAGCCAGCAGCATGAGGAGAGTGGCGGAAAAGAAGAAGGGGCGTTGTGACCGAGTCGGGTTGGCATTGCTGACAGATTTTGTTTCATTTGATTGCTTACACGTAAATACGTACACTGACTTTGTTTCTGCTAACCTTGCAGGGGAGGAGGTGTGGCCTGAGCTTGACTTACGTTGAAAATGGGACACTGATCACAACGTAAACACTGACGATGACGAAGGGCGCGGGGCACTCCCGGCCAAAAAAAAGTAAACATGGGCTTAACGTCCACAGGGAAAACCCTAAGGCTTATTAGGGACGGGAAAAAAGGGGAGGGGGTAGGGGGGGGGAAAAGGGAGATTATATACCACCCCTACACTGTCACCACCTGGGAAAGACTTCTGCATTAAGGTGGGGAGCGATGAGACCCTTTTAATGTTTTATAATTTTGAGGGACAAAATCACAAGACAGTGTCCGCAGACCACAACCTTTGAAGTGAAAAGAGAACCCCAAGCAGATTTTGAACCGAGGTCCCCTCTTACCAGCCTCCGCCTGCTGGGGCCCAAAACCGGGTACCCCTGAAAAAATGATGATGATGAAGTGATCTTTTGTCCCAGATGTCAGTTGACATATTAGGGAAAGCTGAGACCAATTTTCTGAAGCATTTGGGTTTAATATGGGTTTACGTCCACGGAAACCAAAAAAGGGCCGTTGGGACGGGCCCCGCCAGGACGGCCCCCCGACACCCCCACACAGCCCTGAACTATCGGAAAGGCAGGTTTGGTAGGTAGTGTTGTTTTAAAGTCCCAGATGTCAGTTAACATATTAGGGGGCAAAAACTGAACCAATGGTTCGTCCACGGGAAAACCCAAAAAGGGTCGTTAGGACGGACAGCCCAGGACGGCCACCTCGGACTCTCACACAGCTCCTGGGAAATATGTCATGCAGTGAAAGACGGATAGAGCAGTTTTATAGGCTGTGTCGCACTCAGTGTTGCCGCGGCAAGTGTGTGCTGAGAAGGGGGGATGGGGGGGGGGGGGGAGCCGATTACAGTCAGTGTGCCCGGCGATGTCAGGTCGTGTTTAGGAGTCGAGGTAAACATTGCATTGCATTCCTCCCTGAGCCGCGGACCATTGTTGTAAAGTGATTGTCCCTGCCGGCCGGGCCATGGTCGGGACAGATACTGTGTAAATCACATCAGGCCCGAAGTGCTGCGGCCCCCACTGACGACCCACTCCGACCTTCTGCGTCCAAAATCCATTTACTCTCTCTCTCTCTCTCTCCCTTCTCTCTCTCTCTCTCTCTCTCTCTCTCTCTCTCTCTCTCCTTACCGGGGCTGAGGTGACCCTGCCGTGTGGTTGACAGGACGATTAAAAACCAAGCCGAACTCCGAACTCCGTCTCTCACGTTCCCGGTCCGCTGTTCTTTCAGCCGGCCTATTATAGTCTTTGATGGGAAAGCGCTGGACAGTAAAAAGATCCCTAGTTTCATTCACGGTACCGGTGAAATTCTTTCACCGAAAGAGAGAGAGAGAGAGAGAGAGGGGAGAGAGAGAGAGAAAAAGGGAAGGAAAAAAAAATTTTAAAAACCCTTTTTGTTTCACATCCAATTTTTGAAACCCCTTCGGTTGCGGTCCCCCGTATAGACCATGAGCCAGCCTGGTAATATCTGGGTACCTTGACCATCAAAGTACACAGTTCGGGGCCAAGTGAGCTGTTGCTGTTTGTGTCTGTGGTGTTGGTTCTAATAAATGCATTATAGGGAAATTTCCAAATTGCGGGGGCCTTTCTTTTAGCAACTCATTTATTATAAAAAAAAAAACCCTTTTCCCTATTTTTTATTGTTTGAACAGTTTAATATGTTGCACTTTCCGTTTCTCTTTGTTTTAAATGTGTCCTTGTTATTGGGCATTGGGGAAACCCAGAAATATTAAGGCCCCCTCTGTTAAAACCCAGATCTGAAAAAATGTTTTCCCCAAAAAAGCCGGAGTGGTCAGAATATAGCCAAGTATGCGTAGTCAGTGCCAAATTTCTTCCTTGTCCTAATTTCCATTTCCCCCGGGACCTTCTTTTTTTCCAGATCCTCTCCATACTTTTCAGTTGGCGTTAGTCTTGGCTGAAGCGATTTCCCCCTTTAGCCTCCCGAAAAAACATAGGTCCACTGCTCATGGTCAATTGATTTAAGCAAGTTTTCATGTTCAGTGCCTGCAGAATAAAATAGGCACTAAAAAAACATGTGTTACTTGCCCCAAAAAGGTGATTTAGACATCTTGGGGATCTGATCAAATGTTCTTTAATTTTGTCCTGAATGCGTTACAGGGAATCTGTCTTGAAGTATCTTTTGCAGTTGTACATAATGTTTGTGCTAATTATTGACTGTTTTGGCGGGGAATGTTTGCTTTGATTGTGTTCTGTGTAGAACAGTGAGCCTTTTTTTTTGCTTGTGTTTTGGTTCCTTGCGTTTCAAACTGGTGTGAAGGAACTGTGACTGTGATTTGTCCTGAGGTGACCGTGTGCAATGGTCCAGTCCTGACATGGTGGATGAAATATATGAGTATATACTGAATCTGCATGGGAATCACACATTGTGCTGCTTTATGAATGACTGCAAAATTTTTGAAAAAAAAACCCACCAGAAGGGAGTGATGTAAGCTTCTAAAAAAAGCAAAAACAAAAAAAACCCGTCAAAAACCAAAAGCACTGTTCCCAAGTGACAGATGTTTTTTTTTGGTGAAAAGACTCAAATCACAAAAAAACAACATGTTGAAAAATTAGTCAAATGAAATGAAAAAAACAGCTGAGGATTCTGTCAAAAAGAAACCAAAGAAAACAAGATAAACAATCCTTTTGAAGGTGCAAGATCTGACTTGGCTGCTCGAGAAGCACATTACCATGCCACCTGTCGGAGAGATTACACTCGAGAGGATGACAGACACCAAAAAAACCATCAAAGACACTAAAACCATTGAAGAACTAGCTTCCAACCAGACCATATATGTTCAGTACATCGTTTTAGTAATGTTATTGGGGAAAATCGTTTAGAGATAAAAAGATTACCACGTTAAGGAAAAATTATGAAACTTGGGAAAATTCCCCTGCATCTTCTCTGGGGAAAAGGGAAAATAAGTGATTTAAAAATTTTAACAAAAAGGGCCCAACCAACACCCCTTATTTTGTTGAAAGGCAAATGAAACCTTTCGCAGATGGCCATGGCTTGCATACTGTGAATGGAAAAGTGGGGGGGCCCGGGCAGACTGTTCCTTCATGCCGCAAGACCTGGTTGAAGTCCAGGTGGAGCAGCCCCCAAAAAAAAGATGACTATCAAGAATACCCAGAGCTTGAGAATCTTGGGTGGTTTTAGGTTTGAAGGGTGACATTTATGTCTAAGCTGGACATTCAGTGTCACTAAAGTAAGGGGGGATTCAGGTTTGGCAACCTTCTATGGCAACCCGGGTTTGGGACCCGTGGCTGGGGGAAAAAACACCCAAGCTATAATGATAAAACAGTAAGAAATAGGGGGAGTAATGCATTCAATAATGCTTTTTTTTTTTTCAAAAATCAATAACAATTTCTGAAAATCAGTAATGATTTGTCAAAATTGACTGTGGAAATCACTTTTTGAATATTTTGACATTTTTTTTGCTGTTCGTCTGTATTCTTGGCCCTAATAGCAAAAGCCAAGGGCTGCAAGCTGATACATGAAACTATCCAGCAGCTGCACTGAATTAAGCCAAAACCAAAATCCCGTTTAATGGTTCCCAAACCCCAAACTGTTTTACCAGACATAAAAAAGGGAAAACTGGTAAGGGTTTTTCCCCAAAATCGGGCATGTTTTTTGCCTATCTTCCTTTGGGGGGTAGAGTACTGTGAAACTGATTTCAGGATAAATGGAGGTAGACCAGTGAATAAAACACCCCCCGCACGGGTTTTTTGGAAAATAGTTTATTGAGGTTTGAACATATGTGCATTTTTTAAAAAATTGCAAGGCTTAAAAATTTTTCTATTCTGTGACGTCATCCATTAATGCATGTGTTAATCAGACATTCTCTGTGACTCTCTTAGTCACCATGATACATTTGGTGGTAAATGAAGCCTTTTGTTCAATATTTTTACACAAGCATTTACAAAATTTTGCAACGTGACATTTTTTTTTTTTAATACTTCTTTAAACCCCACCCCTAATTTTGGCCACCATACCTGGGTAAGAGCCGCAAGAAACAGTGCTATCCACTGATACCAGCATTTCAGGGATTTTTTTGTTCAAAAAAGAATTTTTAGGGCCCCCTTTTTTGGGGTTTTGGGACCCCCTTTTTACATTTTGATTAACGGCTCTCAGGGCCCCGATAGTAAATCTCAATAATCCCTAAAAACAGAGGGAGTTCAAATTTTTTTTAGACAAGCAAAAACCTAAAAGCCCCCGGATGTTGTAAAAAAACCCCCCGATAAAAAAAAAAGCCAACACGGGATGTGTAAGAGAAACACCCCCCAGATTACAAAATACGAAAAAACCAGCATGGGATGTGTGGGAAACCCCCCCAAAGGAAAAAAAGCCAGCACGGGGTGTGTACGAGAAACTCCCCCAAAAAAAATGAAACTAGCATGGGATGTGTAAGTAAAAATCCCCAGATAAAAATGAAGCCCGCACGGGGTGTGGAAGAAACTCCCCAAATAAAAAAAAAAAAAAAAAAAGCCAGCATGGGACGGGGCAAGGCAAACCCCCCCAGAAAAATAAAGTCTGCATTGGATGTGTCAGAGAAACTCCCCAGATGAAAGTGAAGCCAGCACGGGATGTGTAAGAGAAACTCGCCACATAAAAATGAAGCCAGCATGGGATGTGTAAGAGAAACTCCCCAGACAAAAAACAAAACAAAGCCAGCACGGGATGTGTAAGAGAAACTGCCCACATAAAAATGAAGGCTGCACAGGATGTGTAAGAGAAACTCCCCACATAAAAACAAAGTCAGCTTGGGATATGTAAGAGAAACCCCCACATAAAAATGAAGCCAGTACGGGATCTTTAAGAGAACTTCCCCAAATCAAACTGAAGCCAGCATGGGATGTGTAAGAGAAACTCCCCAGATTAAATAAAAGAAGCCAGCATGGGATGTGTAAGAGAAACTCCCCAGATAAAAATGAAGCCAGCATGGGATGTATAAGAGAAACTCCCCAGATAAAACTGAAGCCAGCACTGGATGAGTAAGAGATACTCCCCAGATAAAAATGACACCTGCATGGGATGTGTCAGAGAAACACCCCAGATAAAACTGAAGCCAGCACGGGATGTGTAAGAGAAACTCCCCTGATGAAAAACTCCTTGCATAAATATCAAAACAGCACAGGATATGTAAGAGAAACTCCCTGAATAAAAATGAAGGCAGCACGGGATGTGTAAGAGAAACTCCCCATATATTAATGAAGGTATCACGGGATGTTTAAGAGAAAGTCCCCACATATAAAAATGAAGGCAGCACGGGATGTGTAAGAGAAACTCCCCAGATAAGAATAAAGCCTGCATGGGATGTGTAAGAGAATCTGTGGATATAACAAAAGAAGGCAGCACAGGATGTGTAAGAGAAACTCCCCACTTAAAAATGAAACCAGCACGGGATGTTTAAGAGAAAGTCCCCAGATAAAAATGAAGCCAGCACAGGATGTGTAAGAGAAATAAAGTGAACCAGCATGGGATGTGTAACAGAAACTCATGAAGTGAGCACAGGATGTGTAAGAGAAACTCGACAGATAAAAATGAAACCAGCATGGGATGTGTAAGAGAAACCTACCAGATAAAAATGAAGCCAGCACAGGATGTGTAAGAGAAACTCCCCAGATAAAAATGAAGCCAGCATGGGATGTGAAAGATAAACTCCCCAGATTAAAAAAGAAGAAGCATGGGACGTGTAAGAGAAACTCCCCACATGAAAATAAAGCAAGCATGGGATGTGTAAGAAAAACTCCTGAGATAAAAATAAGAACAGCACAGGGTGTGTAAGAGAAATTCCCTAAAAAAGCCAGCACCAGATGTGTTACAGAAACTCCCCAGATAAAAATGAAGCCAGCGCAGGATGTGTAAGACAAACTCCCCAGATAAAAGTCAAGCCAGCAGGGGATGTGTAAGAAAAACTCCCCCGGTAAAACTGAAGCCAGCATCGGATCTCTAAGAGAAAGTCCGCTTATAAAATTAAAGCCCGCACAGGATGTGTAAGAGAAACTCCCCCGAGAAAAAAATGAAGCCAGCACGGGATGTGTAAGAGAAACTCCCCAGATAAAAATGACGCAAGCATGGGATGTGTAAGAGAAACTCCCCAGATAAAAATGAAGCCAGCACGGGATGTGTAAGAGAAACTCCCCAGATAAAATTTAAGCCAGCATGGGATGTGTAAGAGAAACTCCCCATATAAAAATGAAGCCAGCACAGGATGTTTAAGATAAACTCCTCAGATAAAAAAGAAGCCAGCATGGGATGTGTAAAGAAACTCCTGATGGAGAGAAATGGCAAACGACTTATTTTTGAAGAGATATGTCAGTTCTGGTTCTCTCTCTTTGTCTGTGTTTCTTGTGATTTGTTTGTTTTTTGTTTTGTTTTGTATGGCTTTTTCTAAGGCTGTCTTTGCTTAAAATTTTGGCTTTAGTGGTTTTGTCTTTTTATCACTTTGAGGGTTCCTTTCACTTCTGAGAGCTTTCGTGGGGGGCTTGTTCTTAGGCCTTTCTGCACTTGCTCCTCTTTAATGTGGTTCTCCTTTTCATGTTTCTTGTGGCTTCTTTCTCTTCTGGTTGCTTCTTTTTTCTCTTCTCTTCTCTTCTCTCTAGCGTCATGGGGCTCCGTTCTTTAGCTTGTGACTTTTTCGTTTCTTTTCTCCTGTGCCGTATTCCACCCTGCTCTTTCCTTTACTGGTTCTGTTCTCAGCAGTTTGCAGAGCTTGGATCCATTGACTTTTTAGCATTTTCAGCTAGGGCTTGTTCTTTAGCTTTCTTGTGTTTGGCAATTATGTTCTTAGGAACTTGCAGGGCTGTTTTTTGATATAGTTGTTTCTTTTCCTAAGGCTTGTGCTTAGGCCTTTCTCTCTTTAGTGATTCTGTTATTTCAGCTATTCTAAGAGCTCTTTTTTTTTTTTTTATTCTTCTGGGAGATTTTTCATGGGTCTTCTACCGTGCTTTTCTTCTTTCTGGTTCCGTCCTTTCTAGTACTCCGTATATAGGGCTGCTTTGTCTTCTTCTAAGGCGTACTATTAATTCCTGTGTAGGTGACACATGACACACTCTGATGGGATGATTTCACCCATAATGGGGTAAAAAAAAAAAAGGGGGGGTTTTTAAACCGGGGCCCCCAAAAAAAGACCCTTTTAAAACTAATTTTACGTTTTTTAGGGTTTTTTATTTCTTTTTTTCAAAGGTTTTGCTGCTTTTCCCCCCGTTTTAGGGGTTTGTTTTTATCATTCTGAAAGCTGTTCTTTTAAAAAACATTTTTTTGGGGGCTTTTTTTGGGTTTTTCTTCCCCAGCTTTCTTCAATTTTTGCCCTTTTTCTTAGTATCTTTTTCCTTTGTAGGGCTCCTTTCTCTCTTCTGAGTGTGACTTTTTCACACTGTTTTCTTGAGCCATCTTCCACCCAGCTCTTTTCTTGAGGGGTTGTCTTCTGCAGAGTTTTCAGAGCTTGAATCCATTCAGTTGTTAGCTTTTTCAACTCAGGCTTGTTCTTCGGTGGAGTGAAGTTCCCTCAAGGGGAGGGGTCCATGGTGACTGATTCACCGTAAGAAAAACAGACTTGCTTTACAGAGACATGGCATTTTGACTGTCTCCTTAGGGTCTTCTTTTTTTAGGTTTTCTTCCACCCAGTTCCTAGTGGTTCTGTTCTTTTGAGCAGTCCATGGAACTGTGTTCTGCTCAAAACACTTGTTTTTAGGGCTTTAGCTTAGGTCTTTGTCTACCCAGCTATTCTTCTTTGTGGTTTTGCTCTGTTTAGTACACAGTATGACTGCTTACTGTTATGAGCACTTCTTTTAGAGACGTCTCCTCACCAGGCTGTCTGTCGTTAGTGACTCTGTTTTTGTTTTTACCACTTTTCTTGGGCAACTTCGCGTTAGATTGTTTCTTTTCTTTCCTTTGGCCATTTTTCACTCAGTTCTTGTACAGTGTTGTTTGTTCTCGTTAGGGTTTTGTAGGGCTCCTCTGTCTTCTGATTGTCATTGTGTGTGTGTGTGTGTGTGTCTGTCTGTCTGTCTGTCACAGAGTGTGTGTGTGTGTGGGGGCGGCGTGCGTGCGTGTGTGTGTGTGTGTGTGGCAGTGTGACTCGGTGAGTGTGTGCGTGTCAGTCTGTCACTAATGTCAGTGTGTGTGTGTGTGTGTGTCAGTATGTGTGTGTGTCAGTGTGTGTGTGTGGACGAGACCTGCATAGACCTAGTGTGAACACACAAGTGAGGTCGGCAAAATTTCCATTATACTGGTAGAATGATCAAATGGATGATTGTGGATAGGCAAAAATACCATCAATGTGTCTGCAGACGACAGAAATCGCTCACAACGACGAATGGTTTGGCTTCGTTTAGATCATGTGATGTATTTCCTGTCACGTGACTTGATTGTTTGATCATGTGACTGAAACGGCGCGAAGTGTGGCGTCTGTCGGAAGCAGAAGGCATGGCGACTTGTGAATACGAGGAGCTTCGTCTCAAGAATTTGGAAGACAACAAGCGCATTTTGGCAGAGCTTGGGCTTTCCAACCCGGTATGCATGTCGACTACATATTGTTTTAGACTCCGTTTGTTTGTAATTGCGTATACGTCAGTTACGGACAGAGATGGACACTTGTCATTCCCCAAAGCGGCCATCCCGGCACTTTGCAGTTGCGTAATATTGTATAGCTAATCTTCCCACCGTAGAATGACCATGTCCTTGTCACTGTTCAACTGTTGTCAACAAGCCTAAAGAATTCTGCACAGTGTGCGACAGGCAAGCCGATTCGGTGATACTTTACGTCCACAGAAACCATACGGTTTATTAGGGTGTTGGGGGGGGGTAAAAAGATCTCACCGTTGGTTAACCCCTTTACCTGGCAAAGAGTATCGGTACTGCAGCCAGTGCAGGTTCTAATTTCGTATTGTCCTACTTCAACATTATTATATATATATATATATATATATATATATATATATATTATATATATAAGCGGTCGGAAATTCCTGGGATATTTTATACGCCGTTTTACTTTTAGGTTGCAGACATCAGAATCAACCACACACGGTCATGTCTAGCGAATTAAGCCAACATTTCCAACTAAAGCGATTTTGTACAGACTCCGTATGCGTCCAAGTTCCATCAGACTGTGAAAAGTGGATTCTAATTTTCTACTTCTACTTTGGGGGAAAAACATTTCCTATAATATCATAATGGTGGCACTGGCAAGGAGAGAGTTAAGACTCCAGCCTTTTATTTTTAACTAATTAAACTTAAAGCAAGTAATCCTGAAATTAGTCAAAGTTGCACAACCAGCTTCATCAGATCAGTACATTTTACATGTATCCTTTTACTTTAGTTTTCATGTGTGTTATGTACTATTATAAATACAATGGTTAATCACTTAGTTATTGGTAATGGTATTGACTATTGTTATGTGTGCTGATTAATAATATTAGTAATATTTGTTATTTTTATCAGAACAAATTGGGGAGCTTAGCAGGTTGTCAGTGTTTAATCAAAATATTATTTACACAGTTTCAGCTGCTGCCCAAAGTGTTAAAGAAAGGTATCAAGCGACCAACTGACAATGAAACTTACCAGCCCAGAAAGAAAAGGGTGAAGGTCTCAGCACCTGTTGACCTTGAAAACTGTGGCTCTATTCGAGGATCACGCAGACTGTCTGCTCGTTTACGTGGACAGGTAAGTTTGAGTTTGGCAGCGTAGAAACTAGCATGCAGAATTTGGCTGCACACATTTTCCTCCCCCCCTCCACACACACACACACACACACACACCTGTCCTCCGCATTGTGTCTACCTTCTTGTAACACAAGATGCTGTATTGTATGATTTGGTAGAGACAGTTGTATTTATCACTAATAGTTACTTAATAAGTAATATCATCAGTTTTTATGGGTGTGTATCACTATCAATGTATGAGTATGTTTTGTGTTAGCTGTTACTTACTCATTACTGCTGGTGTTAATTTTTATAGTTCAGTATTATGACACATGCTAGTCACTTGGACTATATTTATTTTGGATTTGTACCATATAAGATTATAACAGTATTTAATACCACTTGATTAGGTCAATAAATGATTGATTTTTTCTTTCACCGTATTCATTCTCGTACATTTTTTTAAATAATTATTGTGTTTTTCAGTAGACATTTTTTGTGTGTGTGTGTTTCCTTGTCATTTGTTTTGCAAGGACTGGTTCATTCTCACTCTGATGTAATCGTAATGGTTGAGTGGGTGTAAAACACCAAGTTGCATACATACTTGCCACTGTTGGGCGATTCAGGCGGGGTTGTTAACTCCCTTGACTTTTGCCGGCATCGCTTAAGTCCCTTGGCTGCTTTTACTTCCGGTGCGTACTTTCTTCACAATGGAAAGCGGTGACAGTGAATTTGCGAATTTTACACTGCCAACTTCAAAGGCAATTTTGGAGGCCCATAGTCATATTGTGTCTGGCAATAATCAGTAACTTGTTGCTCCTGCTATAGGATGCCCCCAAACGCATTTGTTTCTATGAACTCACAATCTTCTGGTCAGCCAAAAAACGATGCAAAGACACTTTTTTTTCACCCTCCATCCCCTTTCCATGGTAATTTTTGCAACTGCAACAGTATTGGCATTTGTACTGCTTCGCAATTGTATACACAGCATGAAGCAACGCCTACTCAGAAATCAGCCCAGAAGTGCGCTGCAACCACTCATGACTTCTTGCATGAAAGATTACAAAGCATATTCACTCAAGCAAACCAGCTTCGCTGAATCGCCCAAAGTAAGTATAATACCAGTTTATGCTGGGAGGAAGTCATTTTTATGTTCTCAATCCAAGCCACTTTCTCTTGAGATGGTTCTAAAACCTAACATATACAAACAGGTAAATGTTATACCTGGTATTTAAAGAGTTAACCCAAGGAAGCAAACCACCATACCATTACAAAGTATGATTGATGCAAAGTGATAGACCCATGTGTGCCACTTGTCGTGAACCTTTGGAATGAGTCCACATGTACTGTTTGCATCTCTAGGATCCTGGAACAGAGTGTATTGCAGATGATGACAAACTGGAGGAGGAGCATGAGAAAAACCGTGCAAAGTACCGATGTGTGATGCCAGACCGCCCCAACTGGTATGGAGAAGTCCCGGGTATGTGTTTTGTCGTCTAATTGCCTTGGCTATAACTAGGACTACTGCAGTACTGGTTATAACAGTGTGTATTTTTGGGAGCACTGTATACTTTTATATAATATATAAAAAATTAATAAATCCCTCCAGCCCCCATATTTACGTTAATATACATCATGTGAGCGCTTAGGGCATTGGTGAGCACATGATAAAGGTACATTATTATTATTATAAAAAGTTTATTACAAGCAAGCTTGTCTTTTGTCTTGTTTCATAAGTAGAATATAACAGTCCATTCCTTGTTACAGGTGTTGATGTTGGGACAGTCTGGATGATGCGTATAGACTGCTGTCGTGATGGTATTCACAGGTATGTTTAAAATCACTGGAGATTAACTTTTCAAGGCTGTCCGCGTCTTAAGACGCAGAGCTTAGCAGCATGCTTGACAACAATCCGCGTCTTCAGACGCGGTAAGAATTAAATATTTTTAACGGTCTTACCAACTTACGAGTTGACTGGAGGCAATTATATTACACTAACTGCGTCAATTTCAGACACTTTCGGTTATTCCCCTTAGTCCAGTCAAGTGTTCCTTTGTCTGTTTTGGCATTTGTAACACGTGTGTCAAACGGACGAAAGTTGTACGTTTCAAAATGGCGGCGCACAGAGTAAACATGCGTTACTCGATGAAGGGAACTGTGGAATTAGTACTGAATGAGGGCTCGGATCTAGAAGATTTTTCGGACAGTGGTTCTGAAGAGAACATTGTTGATTCTGGCAAGGAGTTTGTGCCAGTAGATCTCGAGGTGGACCCAAGAGACAGCGACAGTAAAATTGTCATTTTTATCGTTGGGATCCATGCAGCCCGTAGAATAAATATTTCTTTTTACTGTGTTTGGACAGTTCCTGCTTTGCTATTGCGACATGACTCTATGGATTATTTATCTGACAAGTACACATCCCAAGCTTTCTAAAAATGTATATGTTTATTGTATTATTCCTACTCCTACTCCTAGTAGTTTATTTATTACAATTAATTTTAAACGGGTAAAAACAGTGCGTCTACAGGAGCCTAGCGCGTCATTTTGTGGCATCTTGAATGAGTTAAGAGGGTGAAACTTTTTTACTTTTACGGCAGTGGCTAAAAAGTAAAATGGCAGCATTAGCTGCAAATGAACTTCTTGGCTTAAGCTAAAATGAATTTTTATGGCTTTTTTCTTCTTTTGTTTTTAGTCAGACTGACGTACTTGTAGTACCAGGTGTTTGTTTTTGCTTTGTATGATGTTGTTCAGTGTAATTTTTATAGAGTGCTTATTGAAGGCTACATTTTGTCATAATTTCCTGTCATGATGCATGCATTGCCTCTGGGGGAGGAGCGTGTGGGGGCACTATGCCTTAAAATAAAATGCTTCGTTGTTTATGAAGGATAGGATCTGTAGAAATTACCAATCGTATTCATAATGTTGCCTTGGAGGACAGATGTGGCACTCTTGACTCTGCCTCAAATTGTCAAAGTACTTGTGCTTTAAAAAAAAAGGTCTGCATTAATTTCCCATCATGGTATTGTTGCCATGATGGTACAGTACGGTACAACAAGCTATAACACTTGCCCTTTATTGAAAATTTTGTTGCCTGAAGCAAGAGAATAGAGGCAACATGTGCATGTTAAAAGGTGGGAGCTTTTGAAATTTCTTACTGTGTAAAGCAGAGTTCATGTTAACAGGTAATTTACTGTATTTTACCAGTTAAGACCAGCAGATACCAGGTGGAGAAAAAAAAATGGCAGTTGATCAGACTGTTACTTTGTTTGACTGGTTCTCAACAACTCAGAATAATCATAATTTTAAAAATCACAGAGGTGGTGTGCTGTGTGTGCGTGGTAATAGTATAGATGACGGTGTATCTGATCAGTTTCCATGAGCCACTTTCTCCACCTTGTTCAGTTACAGCTGTCACACCGGTTTGAAATATGTGTGGCATAATCAGTGGTGTAAAGCAGGCAAAGGATAATGCTCGTAGCACATGTAGTAAACTCTATGCTGAATCAGTGTGCTGGTGAGCATGTCACCTACAGGTGATGGGTGCGACCAAGTCCATTCTGTGTCTGGTCCTCCTCAGACCCACTGTGGCCGGTATCCATGGTGGACCAGAGGGGGCCTACTCCCTCGCTCTGTCCGGTGGCTATGAAGATGACATTGACCTTGGCGACTGCTTCACCTACACAGGAGAAGGTAAACCAAGTTACCAGTCCTGTTAATTTTGGAAGAATCAACACACAAGGGAGTTAATTAGTGCTTGAAATGGGTAACACAAGTACAGCAACAAAGACCTGAGTTGCTTACACTAACTCTCTCCTGGCTTGTGTGTAAATACAAGGTACATAAACTCCACCAGAGGTACATCCTCTGTTTTAATTATGAAAGGGTTTGGTGCACTAAACCACACCAACACTGACCTTGAGACTGATGCTTCAGGGACCTCTCCTAGTCCTAGAGGTGTAGGGTTACAAATCCTTGCTCCAGGTGATCTGTCACTGTGTTCAGTAGAAAGCAGTTAATAGCAGTAGGGGCCTTGTCATTGTGTCAATCAAACAGCAGCTTAACAGCATTCACACAAAAAGTGTAGGTGGCAGAGCACTGGGAGGTCAAAGTGAGTGGCACTTGTGTGGTGATGGTAAAGTTGCCTAAATTTATGTTAATGCTAAAGGAAACGTGTAATGATGGTGGTGATGGTGGTGGTTTCTTTGTTACCGTGTGTGTGTACAGTATGTTATCATAATTCATGCCTTCATGTGGCAAACTTTACTGCAAATCGACACATCACACCCTGATCCTTATTTCTTGCAGCATTATCATGATTATGTAGTAATTTTATGCAGTGTAAATGGCGTTGATAATAATGTGCTCATGCATGTGATTGTCGCTTAGGTATAAGACTATAAATCATGATGTATGTTAAATTTATTTCAGCCCACGATGTAATAATAATAATGATACTTTTTTGATAGCAGTCATTTCTGTAGGGTGGTATGTCACCAGCAAAGCGGAGCACACTGTGATTTACACAGTCATCAAAATGTACGTATACAGAAAAACCTCAGAAATAACATAATGTATTCCTTGCACACTATGCACATGCACATAAAACGTAAAAGAAGAAATGTAATGAAAATGAGAAGGAGAGAGAAGGGAAAAAAGGAATGTAATGGGAGTGAGAGAAGGTGGGGGAGTGAAAGAAAGATGACATAATTTGAAATATCTTCTGTTTCCAGGGGGACGTGATCTGAAGGGAACAAAGAATAATCCAAAGGTGAGGTGTGTGTGTGTGTGCTGTCAGACATCCCAGCTGTAAACATGGTGCTTAACATCCACAGAAACCACAAGGCTTATTAGGGGCAAGTAAAAACTCCCAGCTGTTACAGTATGACACTTGTTCACCACTGTGGTTCAAGAAATGGATGGGTGTTGGCTCACAACATTTGTTGTTGTTTTTTGGTTTTTTTAATGACAGCAGTTGTAACTTGCATTTCATGTCACAGTACAGCAAACTGGACACACATCAAAAGATAATGTAGATCACATTCACAGCTTATCTTCACCAAATTAGCCTGTTTTGCAGATTCAAGGTCTGATACCTGTTTGAATATTTAATTTGTTGTACCCATGTTGGCTCTGAATTTAGAGTAAATAAAGATGGAGGTCACATGGGCTATGCACATTGAATACATTGGGACAACTCAAACATTTTTAGTGAACTAAAGAGAGAGAGAGAGAAAATAAAACTACATTTTCAGTGTAATGAGTATTGTCTTGAAAAGATTTTTCTTGCTGTGCTCAGGAGAGCACTTGTCATTTTGCATGTTCTGAATCGTCCTGTGAGATGAGCATTTTGTTTGTGTGCGTGTTTTGATAGAGGTGGCATAGGTGAATGTGGGTTTCCATTCTGTCGGCAGAACTTGCGCACAGCCCCTCAGTCCAAGGACCAGGAGCTGACCCGTGGTAACCTGGCACTGAGCAAAAGCGTGGAGACGGGTAACCCTGTCCGGGTCATCCGGGGCTACAAACTCAGGAGTCCATTCGCCCCCGACGAGGGATACCGCTATGACGGTTCGTTTCTGTTTGGAGGTTTGGGGTGTTGTGTGCATCAGTTGATAGGGCATAAAGTCTTGTGCTTGTGTGTCAGTTGATACATAAGTGAATGAAAGTGTGTGTGACTTGTTTATAATTTTGTACTGGGGAGTAGTATTCCACCTCAGTTTTTTGGCTGGGGAGGGGTCTTCCACTTCAGTTCATGTTCAGTTCAGGGTTTGTGTCAACTGGTAATTTCTGGTGAGGCCATATGTTTAGACAGGAGAGAGTGTACTTCAAGGGCGCTCTCTCTTTCTCTCTCTCTCTATCTCTCTCTCTCTCTTATTATGTGTAAGTACTGTAACATTATTTGGCATCACTTATTGTGTATTTCATCATTTGACGTCATTTTGTATGTGTCATCAATCAATCAGTATCTTTATTGCCACATATATAGTAAAATACACACACACATGGAATGTGGCAAGCTACAGTAGAGAAATGGGGCCATAAGGTCAGACGGGAGAGGGCATACTTTATTGGAACTGTCCCCAGTTTTCTGATTCAGCGCACACCCATGTTATTAAGGCAACCTCAGGCTTGACTCTGCCACAGCTTCTATCCTACCTATGCCCAGCCACCTCACATTCTTGTAGCTGCATGTTGCTGATGTTTTTTGTCTTGGGTTTGTTCACTGCAGGGTTGTACACGGTGGAGAAGTTCTGGTACACAAAGGGACTGTCAGGGCACAAGGTCTACAAGTTTGCCTTGCAGCGCTGCAAAGACCAGGCCCCACCCCCATGGGAGCTAGCCAGTGTAAGTCTCCTCTTTTTTGTTGTTTTGTTTCCTTGTTAAAGGAGAACTGAACAGAAGAAGCATCACGGGACAGACCTTCTCAATAGGAATGGAATAATAATTTTTAAAAACGAAAGTCTGTCATACAGCAGTTTTCATTTCATTTCAGCTCGGGGGAGGGAGGGGGGGGACTGATGCACCTAATAGGCTCTTTATGAAGGGAGTACAACTTTCTGTCTCATCATTCTTTTTCTTTCTTTCTTTTCTCCATCATACTTACTCTGTTTACAGTCTTCCAGGTCTAAATATAACACCTCAACAATTAACTACTTGCTTGTGTTTTCTACACTTCAGCCTAAAATCCATTTCTTGTCCAGTGTGAAAAATGAAACATTTGAATGTTGACAAAATGTGACCACAAGTGCCACCATTTTGTGTCCAACAGTCAATCGGTAACGTCGTAAACAAGGCTGGGATATTTGGCAAAAGTATCAGATACACCACAAGCCCACCTTTTGCTGTTCTTCATTGGTAAATAGTGAAGCAACATGGGGAGCTCCAAGTCAGGACAAAAATATTCCTTGTTTTGTATGACTTGATGAAACAGCCAGATGAAGGATGCAGATCAAACTTTTCAATCCAGCTTGCGTCTTCTGTTTGGTTCGCCGTTAAGAATCTGCCTAGACGCAAGTTTCCAGGTTTGCCTTTGCTGTTTTCTGTGAAGCTCAAATCCTTATGTCAGTTTAACTACTTTGATTCTATGAGAGAGAGAAACTCTGTATAAAGGAAAAGAAACAGAATATAAATCGGCAGTTTGGAGAAGTTTGTTATTGCATAGCTCTGCAAAGCATGCGATGTTAGTGAAGCAGATGTGGTGAGCATTTCTGTTTGCAACAGTATCTCGCACCAGAAATTGCAGTAAATGGGGGAGGGGTGGGGGGTTGTTTGTTTGTTTTGCTTTTTTTAACATTAATTGGGATCAAAAAATGTTTTTTTAAAACGCACTAGAGCACCATTTACTGTATACCCTCAGTTCAGAAGACTGGCCAGACAAAGCCCATTTTGTCTCCAGATTACACACTTCATTTTAAAAGAGCCACAAAGCCCTCAAGTTTTACAAACCTCTCCTAGACCTGAAAATAGAAAAGAGGATAATGGAATTTTGATAATGCTGCTCTACAAGCTTAGTCTCATTTTAAGGACTTAAGTTGTCTCCCTTGATGCTAGGTTAGAATACTTCATTTCAACACCAGTGCATTGCTGCTGGACAGAAACTTCTCAGCAAGTGCCATTTCAAGCATTAAAGTCATAGTTCAGGAGCTGTGTGAGAGTTGAGGTGGCCGTCCTGGGCTGTCCGTCCTGACGAGCCTTCTGGTTTCCATGGACATAAAGCTTTATTGAACCATGTTTCGGCATTAGTCGCAGCTTGTCCCTAATATGTCAACTGACATCTGAGGACATTAAGCATCACGTTGTCATCAGCGTTAAAGTGCAGCAGGTCTTCTGCTCCTAGAATAGATCATTGGTTTTCATTGCCCAGTCATCATTATATCATAATCGGGGTGAAATGCTTCTAGGAAGCCTTTAAAAATAAGAGCATGGCCAAATGAAAGGTGCTTTTTCTGCCTCAGAAGCTTCAGTTTGCCACTTGACGATTGCAGCTTGTTTAAATTTATAAACTTGATTCTTTGAGCACAATCTGTACCATGCTGACATTTGTTTCACAGCAACCTTCTGTTGACTAAATTTAGCCTTGTCTGTTATTTTCTTGACAGTCTACAGCTGTGTCACCATCCAAGTCATCAGACTCCGGATTTTCAGACTCTGCGAACGGTGACCACGAGTCCCTTGAGGACAAGAGGAGTGATGCTGGTGACAGTGGTATTATGTCCACCTGTGAAAACAAGAAAAGCAGCTCTGATGTCCGTGATGATACTAAGAGCAGTACCGGTGACAGTGACTCGGACAGCGGTGTCTTGTCTGCTACTGATGACAAGGCAAGCAACACCAACAGTGACACCAAGGGGACCCCAGGTGACGGTGACTCGGACAGCAGTGGTGCCTTGTCTGCCACTGGTGACGAGACTGACAACACCAACAACGACAGTGACAACACCAGCTGCAACACTGGTGACTCGGGCAGCAGTGGTGCCTTGTCTGCCACTGATGACAAGACCAACACCACCACCAACGACAGTGACAACAGCAACACTGGTGACTCAGACAGCAGTGGTGCCTTGTCTGCCACTGGTGACAAGACCAACACCACTAACAGTGGCAGCAATACTATCGTCAACACTGTTGACACTGACAGGGGCAGCAGTGACATGTCATTCACTAACAACCAGAACAACGATGCTGATGAAGACAGCAACGTTGCCAGCGACCTTGGGGTCTGTATCAAGGGCAGCAACAGTGTATCTGCTGCTGTGGAACAAGGAGGCATCCCTGATGAAGATGTTGGCGACAGCAAGACTGAGGCAGATAGCGCCTCGGGATCTGACAATGGCATGAATTGAAAAATGATGCCGGAGATGCTGGCAGGGAGATGGACAAGAGAGTTGAAAACCCAAGCAAGGAATCCATTGCTGATGAGCTCAGCTGATTTGGTAGTTGCAGTAATGACCCCCAAAACGTAATTCCAGGCATTGCAGGGTTTTAAACCTTTGAACTAGAGGGTGATGAATTAAGTAAAACTGCAAGAACGCCCTGGCTAAAGGACAGTACACTGTTGTGAAAGAAAGCAGTTTTGAATGGGCCTAGGATATTTTTTCTTCTTCTTTATCCTGCCCAACCCTTTCTGTTTTCATTTTGCTAAAGTAGAAATGAATAAATAAGTTCCACTGAAGCGTTTTCTCACAGTAAGCATCAGCTCACTAGCGTAGCAAGTGGAGAGAAAAAGGACAGCATGCTTTGGGTGTTGAACACAAATCAAGAGCATTTACAAGGCAGCAGCAGTAAACACGGTGCTTGACGTCCACAGAAACCGTACGGCTTATTAGGGACGGGCAGGGCAGGGCAGCAGCAGTATTATTTGCTTTGATCAGTTCTGAAATCTGGTGCTATATGACGGTGTTGATGATACACATTGACATGGTTTTGTTCATTTGTTTGGTATGGGTTTTTTGTTTGTTTGGGGGGGGGGGGGTTATATATTTATTACAGAGAAAGAGGTTGGGTTTCTTTCTTCTTTTTTGGGGGGGGGGGGGGGACTGATTTCACTTAAAGGAATCGTTTGAAAAAGAAAAATTCTGATACAAAAATAGACCAGCCCCATATCACTGATCGCCTTCCCTACTGAGATCACTTCTTTGACTGATTTTTAATTTTTATATATACATAAAATTATGTCTTTACAAATATGTGGAGCCATTCCATGACAATGATGAGAATGCATGTGGTTTGTATGGCCTAGTGGAATGATCAGTGAATCCAGCTTCAAATCAATCATTGTAATTTGGGGTTCTATCAGGCTCGAAAATAATGATGCACTTGTGAATTTATTTTTATCCAGAATTTGTTTTTTTATATCGTCCTCATCAAATGCAAAATGTTTTTAAATGATGGATGGTTACGGGCATTGACTTTTTTCTTCTTTTTTGAGGTCTTCAGCACACATAGTTTGGGGATCAGCTACATTATCGCTTGTGTTATTCTTTGTGGAGGGGAAAGAGGAGGGGGTTGGGGCATCTTTGCATTAATGTGTTCGCCCAGATGGAGTGCTTGAAAGCTGTATTCCATTGCAATTTTTTTAAGCCTGTGAATTGTCATTAGCTTCAAAATGTGGAAGTAATAGTTCTCAGTAGTATCACTGTAGCAGTTGTATCACTGTACTACTAGTATAGTAAATAAGTAAATTGGTGTTTTATGCCCTGTCAACCAGTGCGGTTCTGTCATCGCGAACTACTAATACAGAAGTGTACAAGCACATTTTCCATGGAGTGCTTTAAAGCTTTTATTCCATTGTTGTTTTATAGCCTGTGGATTGTCGCTGGCTTCAGAACGTAGAGCCTGGAAGGGAGGCCGGAGATGTTCCTCCCCTGTCTAGAATCTCAGGCTGTCATTTGATTCCCTTTTCCTATCTGCTTTCTTGTTTTTCTGTCTAGTCCTCTTGTTCTTTCTGTCATCTTTTTTCTGCTAATGGTCCATTCTCCCAACTTTTTCAAAAAAAAATCACGAACATTTTTTGTTTAAGAGTTAAGCTCTGTTTTTTTGTATGGCTCTTACTGAGCAGCTTGGGTAGTAGGTGGTATGTGCAGCTTGCTATGGTGTTTGCTATTATGCATGAATTTATATAACGTTTTTTTAAATTATCATTGTTTCTGTCCATTCCTTCTTTCTTTTTTTTTCTTCTTTTTTTTGAATCTGGTATTGATAAATTAGAATGGTCAACAAAACCAGCATGTCCTAGCCTTGTGTGCTCTTTTAGCAGGGGTAATTTTAAAGGGACTAACTCGCCGAAAATTGTGTTTGATGTTGTGAATATGTTTCGTTTTATGTTCATGCAGGGATTGGTTTTGTTCATGGACTTGAGAAAGGATTTATATAAAATGAAAAGAGTGCCCTATGCAGTTAACAGGACATTAAAATCCAATTGCTAATGAACTATCATCTATCACCGTAGCAGTAGTATTGTATAACCACATTTTGTTCTATCTCAATGTAGAATAGTTTCCAGTAGCATTCATGTATCACCGTAGCAATAGTATTGGTATCAATCTTACTTGCTTGTTTCATGTGTATGCGGCAACTGTACCTTTTTTGTTTTACTGCTGCTCAGTATTAATTGCGATAGCCAGTATTTCATAATAAACTGATCACTGTGTACAATGCGTTTGAAAAATTTACGTTGAATAAAGATTATTTTTCTATTTTGTTGTTTTGAAATGTGACTGTGTGGTTGGTGGATTTGGGAATGAGATGCCAGCAAGAATTTCTTGCATAAAGTGGCCTCACAGTTTCAGTTGCACAGATGACACGCAAAACCAGATCAGGATAATTGTACACGTGTACATTTTTAATGAGTGCTCTCATAACACAGACACTCTCTCGCTCTGTGTGGTGTGCTCCATTGTTGGCGTCTGTCAGTAAACCTGTAACACACATGGACAGTATTTACAAACCATATGGGTATGAAGTCGAGTTGATAATTGTCTGAGACACTGGGCACATTTAACCCACTGTAGTCAAGGCAGATACTACCAGTAGTTAAATACAGTCTGATTCGCTGTGCTCGAAGTGTGTTCTGCGAATAACTAAACCCAGCTGCTTCAAGTGGCAGCTGGGGACCAATTTCTGCGTCCGTCGAATCCCACCTCGGTGCTCTGATGATGGTAAAAAAATCCACACCTGTAATTGAGCTGCTTAAGGAGGATTGGATCGAAATCTCATTAATAACATCTAAATCTGATACCTTTTATTTTATTAAGCTTTTACTCATTCAGACTCGCCTACGACTAGAGCGCAGTGGGTCTGCTCGGCGGACGCAGAGAACAGCTGCCATTGTGAAGCGCTTAGAGTTCATCTCGAGATTAAGTAACTTGGTGTTCTACACCCAGTCATCATCTCAAGATGAGGCGCCCAAAAAAGTGTTCACTATGTGTTCATATAAATCAAGAAAATAAAAATCACGGATGCAGTAGCCGCCGTATTGCAGTAGACCGTCCTGTAACATCTGAAGAGGCAGGGAATACGACACCCACAGGTACTGATGAGGCACCCCCACCCCCACCCCTCCTTCAACGGCTGGGGTCACACTTTTTCCACAGAAGGATAAACCTCCAAAACAAAATGAACACATGGGAACACCAACAATATGCACAAACAATGATGTGCAAATTATGGCACGCAAGAACAAACAATAGAAAGAAAGCAAACAGCAGCAGGAGATAGAGCCTCCCTCCCCAAAAACTATTGCAAACCTCGAAGACTGGTACTGGTAGCGAAAGCACACGAACAAAAAAACACAAGTAAATCTCCTAACCCGAGCGTATGATGCCAAAGAATAACAAGCGACACCAACGAAATAACATGGAGACGAAAAAAGCAAAAGGGTAAACCAAACAGGACTCCCATTTAAGAACTAAATGAGGCTTCCCCAAAGCCCGAGAAGAATCACACAAAAGCCGGAAATCGTGCTACAGTCTGCCAACAGTCATAAACCAATGGAGCCGAAAACAAAACAAATGGGTAAACCAAACAGGACTCCCATTTAAGAACTAAACGAGGCTTCCCCAAAGCCCGAGAAGAATCGCACAAAAGCCGGAAATCGTGCTACAGTCTGCCAACAATCATAAACTTGACCAACGAAAACCGATGTCTCGTCTAAAGGACAAGCGCTTTAACGGAGCCGTACCACAAAACTGGACACTCCAGTAAGCCATACGATCCCAAAACCTCGCCAGTCCACCAAACAAACAAAAGAGCAAAGAGCTGTAGCAGCAAAGAAAACAAACAAGTGGAGGGACACCAAAGCAGGAGATAAATAAAGGGTCAACAAAAGACACGGCAAACATGAAAACGCCTCCCAACCATAGCACACTCGACCGGGACGAAACACGCACTAAAGCCAAGCATTGTCTCTCCAGACCATACACTGGACAAAAATAAGGAAAAGCAAATCGTCCATCAAGGCCACCCGTTGGTCAGGTGTTTGGTGGTGAAGTAGAACTTCGTGTCCTCGGATGTCGGTTGACATATTAGGGACAAACTGTGACCAGTGCCGAAGCATGGTTCAGTGTTGCTTTACGTCCACAGACACCGTAAGGCTCATTAGGACGGAAAGCCCAGGACGGCCACCTCGACTTTCACACAGCTCCTGAACTCTGACCATTGGCCAGAAGCACAACAACGCCATGATATAGCACGCTGACTAACTGCGCGGTTCAGAGATCAGGAGCTGTGTGAAAGTCGAGGTGGCCGTCCTGGGTTTCCCGTCCCTAATAAGCCTACGTTTTCTGTGGACGTAAAGCAACACTCAACCAACCCTCTCCCCATACAGAGCTCAGGAGCTGTGTCAGTGAAAGTCGAGGTGGACGTCCTGGGCTCCCGTCCCTAATAAGCCTACAGTTTCTGTGGATGTAAAGCAACACACTCAACCAACTCAACTGCGCGACCAGCCACAGCGCCGGCAAGAGCGAAAAACGAAGGTACAGCGCCACGAGCAGCGTACCAACAATTACGAGGGAACAAAGACAAATCCTGAAAAACAAAACAAAGAGGGGAAAAAAGACAAGCCCTGAAAAGCAACAGCCTCTACACGGCGAAAAATAAAGCTGAACACAAAACTCAGTGACTAAACAAAGGGAGAGAAAAAAAGAAGAAACAACAACAAGATATACGCTGATATATCAAAAGAACGAAGAGAAAAGAAACAAAAATAAGGGAGAAATCCACTCTCACAATTGACTCGCGACCCATACGTCGCCGAAACAGCCCGGTCACGACTCGAACCGCCAACAACAATGACACGTCGAGCACCAAGACACAGGCACAAAACATTCCAGTCTATAAAAAAAAAAGAAAAAAAAAAAGAACCCCCCAAAATGAACAAAAACATTAATGAAATATCTCCGGAAAATAAAGTAGAAAGGAGGAAAGACAGGAGAAGAAAATCCAATCCCTCCAACAAATCTCACATAAGGCGATGGTCCCTTACAACGAACAAAAGAGCAAACGACCCTTAACGGAATAAACGTAAACATGACACGAACCGCACAAAGGTTCGTATCCGCCGCACGAAAAGCCGTAACCCACCTAGTCTCGGAACACCTCGGGACACCCGCACCCGTCGAGAAACAACGTCACAAAGCAAGAGAAAAACAAACAAACAGAGGGTCTATCGGGTTTCGGTTACTAACCCAACCCCAGACCCTAACCCAGGAAACCCACAAACTGGGCAGCCTTGAGCAAATAGAAGAAGAGAAGGAAAACAACAACAACAACAACAAAACAAAGTAGACCTAATAAAGGGAATTGAAAATGAACAGGCAAGCTCCCGGATGAGGTCTGTGCTGGTTGTGAACCGTAGTCACCACAACGAAAAAGACCGAAACGCCATACTTCCCACAAAAGGTCACAGAAAAGAAACAAACTATAATATGAAACAGAGAGAGAAAGAAGAAAGCAAACAAGGTGGGACAGAAAACAAAATCACTAGCCGCCTAATAGTCCTTGTGGTCTCTGAGGGCGTAAAGCAACATTGAACAGTGATTCGCTATTTCAGAGCTCAATAGCTGTAGTGAAAGTCGAAGTGGCCGTCCTGGGCTCCCCGTCCCTAATAGTCCTATGGTCTTTGTGGATGTAAAGCAACATTGAACTGAATCCACCTGCACCGACATCTCACCTGCATGAGCGGGCGGTTATTGCGCGTCACTTTGGCTCAGTAGCTCAGTAGCAGTGTGAAAGTCGAGGTGGCCGTCCACGGCTTCCCCTCCCTAATAGTCCTTATAGTTAGTTAGTTAGTTAGTTAGTTAGTTAGTTAGTTAGTTAGTTAGTTAGTTAGTTAGTTAGTTAGTTAGTTAGTTAGTTAGTTAGTTAGTTAGTTGGTTGGATGGAGCTTTGAGCCCAGTCAATCACAAATAGTCCTTATGGTCTCTGTTTGAAGTAAAGCAACATTGAACTGAATCCACCTGCCCCGACATCTCAGTCACCTCTCACCTGAAGCGGGCGGTTGTTGCGCCGCGTCACTTTGGCGGTGGCTTCGGCTTTCCCGCACCTGTGCACTTGGTTCCGCAGCAGTTTTTTCGGCACGTACTAGCCGCCCCGTGACGTTGCTTACACACGTGGTGACCCCAGCACTCCACCTTGAAGGCGGGGCAGTGACAGCCGCCCATCTCGTGGTTCCAGCGTTTGCCCAGCTGCACCAGAACGTCGTGCAGGCGACGACGAGACTTCGCGGTGGAGGTCCCGTCACTGCTGCCTCTGGGAGCTGTTCAAGTGTCGACAGAGAACAAGGAAGTCCGTGTTACTACAAGGAAGTACGCTTTACTACAAGGAAGTCCGTGTTACTACAATGAAGACCGTATTACTACAACCCAAGTCTTTATTACTACAAGGAAGTCCTTATTACTACAAGGAAGTCCGTATTAGTCCGTATTACTACAAGGAAGTCGTTGTTACTACAAGGAAGTCCGTATTACTACAAGGAAGTCTGTATTACTACAAGGAAGTCCGTATTACTACAAGGAAGTCTGTATTACTACAACGAAGTCCGTATTACTACAGGAAGTCCGTATTAGTCTGTACTACTACAAGGAAGTCCGTATTACTACAAGGAAGTCTGTATCACTACAACGGAGTCCGTATTACTACAAGGAAGTCTGTATTACTACAAGGAAGTCCACTACAATGAAGTTCGTATTACTACAAGGAAGTCTGTATTGCTACAAGGAAGTCCGTGTTACTACAAGGAAGTCTGTCTTACTACAAGGAAGTCCGTGTTACTACAAGGAAGTCCGTATTACTACAGGAAGTCCGTATTACTACAAGTAAGTCCGTATTACTACAAGGAAGTCTACTACAAGTAAGTCCTTATTACTACAAGGAAGTCTGTCTTACTACAAGGAAGTCTGTGTTACTACAAGGAAGTCCGTATTACTACAACCCAAGTCTTTATTACCACAAAGAAGTCCTTATTACTACAAGGAAGCCCGTATTAGTCCGTATTACTACAAGGAAGTCCGTGTTACTACAAGGAAGTCCGTATTACTACAAGGAAGTCTGTATTATTACAACGAAGTCCGTATTGCTACAGGAAGTCCGTATTAGTCCGTATTACTGCAAGGAAGTCCGTATTACTACAAGGAAGTCTGTATCACTACAAGGAAGTCCGTATTACTACAAGGAAGTCCACTACAATGAAGTCCGTATTACTACAAGGAAGTCTGTATTGCTACAAGAAAGTCCGTGTTACTACAAGGAAGTCTGTCTTACTACAAGAAAGTCCGTGTTACTACAAGGAAGTCCGTATTACAACAGGAAGTCCGTATTACTACAAGTAAGTCCGTATTACTACAAGGAAGTCTACTACAAGTAAGTCCGTATTACTACAAGGAAGTCTGTGTTACTACAAGGAAGTCCGTAGTACTACAACCCAAGTCCTTATTACTACAAGGAAGTCTGTGTTACTACAAGGAAGTCCGTATTACTACAACCCAAGTCCTTATTACTACATGGAAATCCTTAATACTACAAGGAAGTCCGTATTAGTCCGTATTACTACAAGGAAGTCCGTATTACTACAAGGAAGTCCGTGTTACTACAAGGAAGTCCGTATTGCTACAAGGAAGTCCGTATCACTACAATGAAGTCCGTATCACTACAAGGAAGTGCGTATTCAAGGAAGTCCGTATTACTACAGCAAGTCTGTATTGCTACAAGGAAGACAGTATTATGCTACAAGGAAGACCGTATTACTACATTGAATCCGTATTACTACATCATTACTATTTGTCATAATAAATAGCATTCTTTTTAACCTTCTATGTGTGTGCGTCTTGTTTTGGAAATGCTAGCAGTCATTCTTGTTTCAGATTATGTGTGCGTGTGCGTGTGTGTGTGTGTGTGTGTGTGTGTGTGTGTGTGTGTGTGTGTGTGTGTGTGTGTGTGTGTGTTACTACAGCATGGGTTTCTGACCCGTATTCAGATACAGATTCAAATTCTTGATTCACCAAGGTTAACAACAAGGACATAATCATTCTGTCAAAACTGATCCATTTGTGGATTTTGCTGCCTGACCCCCCTGATAACTTTGTGAAAGATCTTCAAAAAATATGTTTTAAGTTTGTTTGGAATGGAAAACAAGACAGAATTGCCAGAAAGACGGCAATAAAAGATGTAAAAAGTGGAGGTCTAAATATTCCAGATATTAAAACGTATATTCTAGCTCTAAAACTCACATGGATAAAAAAAAAAAAAAAAAAGTTACAGATATCAAACCATAAATGGAGAAATGTTCCGATGGAGTTGTATCCATTTCTTCATCAATTAGAGTGCTACGGCCCTTGCTTTTTCAACCAAACTGTCAAAAATAATTCCTTCTGGTCAGACGTCTTCAAAGCTTATGGAATTTTCTTTAGTAAAGTGAAACCAAACTCGACATCTCAACTTCTTTCTGAACCTGTTTTTTATAACAAAAATATGATGATCGGAAACAAGATGATCAAATACACACAGTGGGTTGACAATGGAGTGTACTGTATCGCTCACTTTATAAAAGAAAATGGGCGGTTTCGCACTCTTGCAGAATTTAATACAAAGTTTGGCATGACGGTTGATTTCTTGACTTTTAATAGTTGCACCAGTTCAATAAAACATTATATCAAGACGTCTACGATACTTATTGGTAATAACATGGCAAATGAGGTAAATATCTCGCTGAGTACAATCTACTCTGCACCAAAGGGTACAAGGCTCTATTACAACATTCTCGTAAACGACAACTGTATGCCAAATTGTTGCTTGAAATGGAATGAAAAACTGAAGTCAAATATTTCTTGGAATACAGTTTTCATAAAAGTACAAAAAATTAAAGATGTAAAACTTAAATGGTTACAAATGCGCATTATACATAGAATAATAGCTACTAACATAGTATTAAACAAAATGGGAGTCACTGCTAACACTCAGTGTGGCTTCTGCAATGACGAAAAAGATAGCATTGAACATATGTTTTGGAAATGTGCTTGTATCAGACGTTTTTGGACTTCGCTGGAAACAACATTGAAAGGAAAATGTGAGACAGCGCTAAATGTAAAATTTACCCAAAATCTTGTATTGTTTGGAACAGAAATAGACATCAAAACTGACACAGTCTTTGACTTAGTGATACTTCAAGCTAAGCAATTTATATACAAATGCAAACTCGACAAGTGCTTGCCAACTCTCTCCTGCTTCCTTCAACAACTGATGCTGAAATACAAAATAGATGAATACAATGCAAAGATCAGCGGCGAACTGCCCACCTTTATCTTGAACTGGCTCTGTTATAAGCCTATTTTGAAAACAGAAAACTGATAACCTCAGGGCATATGTAGTTATTTTAGATTTAGAATATATACACATGTGACAGGCAGTCAATCACTCATTGTGCAGGCAAATATCTGTCTATGAAGTACTTTGTCCAACTCTTTGTCTGTATGGATGTATCTTTTTGTCTATTATGTATGTATAACATGTGCATGTATATTTGTATACGTATGTTATCCACTGTTGGAACGGGTGTACTGATATGTTCTATAATTGTGTTATATTTGTTATATTGAATTAAAAAAGAAAAAGAAAAAAAAGGTGCTCTTCACGTTTACCCACGATGCAATGCTGGCCAAGACTTTGTTGCTGTTGGTTTGACCAAAGAGACAAAAAAAAAAGTCTTGGCTGAACGTGGCTGAACCATGTTGGCTGAACAATCAGCACGTGAAACGCGCCGCCAAAACGGTGACAATAGATTGTCACTGTTTTGGCGGCGTGTTTCACGTGCTGATTGGCACGGCTGTGGAGTTGACTGCACAGCAGTAGCTTTGTCTTCCTGGTCGAGACCACGAGTATGCCTACTGGCACACAGTCGGGTCACAATCGCTTTCTGCTGTAGGTTAACAGCTGTGTGGCTTTCCATCTGCATACTGAAACGGTTTCCACTTTGACTTTCTTTGTAATACAAGAGAACTTTATTATTCATAATAAATGCATACAAAATGAAAAAATGAAAAAAAATGAAAAAACAAAGACATAATCATTAAAGGTATACACCCGTCAGCACCAACAAAGACAACACACACGCACATACGTACACCTATGCGCGTGTGTGCGCACGCACGCACGCACACACACACACACACACACACACACACACACACACACACACACACACACACACACACACACACACACACACACACACACACACGCACGCACGCACGCACGCACACACACAAACACACCGCATGCAAGCACACACACACACGCACACACACACGCGCACGCACACACGCGCACGCACACACACACAAACACACTCTCGCACACACACACACACACACACACACACACACACACACACACACACACACACACACACACACACACACACACACACACACACACTCACACATATGTACGATCTTCTCCCATCCCCACCCCCATCTGATGTAAAAACTAAACGGAAAGCTGAATGTCCACAAACGGTACCAGAAATTGATTTCAAACCCAAAACCGAATCACAAAACTGCTGCTTGTTTGTTTGTTTGTTTGTTATTTTGAGGGGATGTTTTTTGTTTGGTTGGTTGGTTGAGTTGAGTGTGTGTGGTGTTGTGGTGTGTGTGTGTGTGTGTGTGTGTGTGTGTGTGTGTGTGTGTGTGTGTGTGTGTGTGTGTGTGTGTGTGTGTGTGTGCGTGTTCAATGCTTCTTCGGTTCGGTACCCCTTTAAAGCTCAGAGCCGTGTCATGGTCGATCTGTCAACTCCTACCGTCGACTGTAGCGAATACCGATAAACTACCCAAAACATCATCTTTCTAATTAAGTATACCCGAGTACGTGGCGCTTTACCTGTAACTATATATACAGAAAGATTAAAGTGAAAAAAAACATCAATCGGCTTGTTATATATAATTGTACTTATAGTCTTCTCTTGCTCGTCGTTCCTAAACCGGATTAACGTCAGTGTAGCCGCTGTTACCGGAGCCGAGTAAACAAGACTCATATATACTAAGGCCAAAGATATTTTACACCAAGATAACGCAGTCCTTCTTATCGCCTACTACGAGAATAGTTGGGCCATTGGGCCAGTTGCTAATGGCAGTAACTGAGTCTCCGTGCTCTTGCTCGAGTTTGGGTGTGGACTGCGCTGTCTTGGTGTATAATATCTTCGCTAAGGCCGACTAATTATCCGAATCTGAGCCGTATGTAAGGTCATGTGCGGTGTAGGCCGATGCGGAAACGTTAATCCGTTTGGTGAATTGACAGCTGTCAACTGGGCATTCTGTTAATCATTGCTGGTAATCCGCGTCACTTCAGTGACGCGTCACTCCCATGCCCGGATGTACAGAATACAAAATCCTTATTGTGTGTGTGTGTGTGTGTGTGTGCGTGTGCGTGTGTGTGTGTGTGTGTGTGTGTAGACATAGAAATTTACCTAACGACTCCATAAAATTACAACATATCTCGTAAATATGCACAATATAAAAAAAATATGGTAAAACAAAGTTTGACTCAGTCATCCATACATTCGGTAATCAAAAATGGCTGTGGATGGAGGAAGGATGTCGTAGACCAATGCTTGAAGTCTGGGTGGAGCCTTGACTAAAGAGTCATGCTGTACACGTCACTCACCTGCCGGTTTGGCCTAGCGGTAAGGCGTTAGGCTACTAAGCAGAGGGACCTCTGTTCGAATCCGCTTCGGCTCTCCTTTCTGTTTAGAAGTTGTGGTCTGTGGACACTGTCTTCTGACGTTGTCCCTCACAATTATAAAACATTAAAATGGTTGTCATCTCTGCCGACCTTAATGCAGAAGTCATTCAGGTAGTGACAGTATAGCGATAGGTATATAATCTCCTTCTCCCACCACCTCCATACCCCCTTCCTCCCCTTTTCCCTGTCCCTAATAAGCCTTACGATTTCTGTGGACGTCAAGCACCATGTTTGCTTACTTACTTTGTCACTCACCTGCCAGACAGTTGACCACAATCAGTACAGACGCGACCAGCAGCAGACACAGTTGTGTTGCAGTCGCCATCCTTCTGATGCAATTCCGTCCGTCGTTGTCCACGTTAAGTGTCTGTAGAGAATCGGTTTTAACAACCAAGCGCCTTCAGTTGTTGCGGTTAATGTCGGGTCTTGAAGTCAGTTCCAATGGACTGGCTATAGCTCTACGCTAGCGTTTCTCACTATCAGTCGCTGCCTCGGCTCTCTCCGTCAAAGCTCCTTGCCTTCATTTGCAAACTCTGAGACAGACAGAAAGCTTTTAAACGGTCATCAGGCAACGAAACGACGAAAGTGTAGGAGCGGTTACAGACGGGGTTATATAACTGAGTATTCTCTTGTAGAATAATAGTTCTGTTGATCTGTACGTGTGGTCCGAGTATAAAGTTGTAAATAAAGCTTACTCTTAACAAAGCTCTCAGTAGGTGCGTGAAAGTCGAGGTGGCCGTCCTGTGCTCCCAGTGCCTAATAGTCCGTACGGTCTCTGTGGACTTTGTTGACGTAGAGCAACATTGACCTGAACTACTCTTGACTTAAATCGCTGACACAATAGCCGGAATTCAGGTCTACCAGTAGCCGAGAGTATGGGCCCTGAGTGTAACTGACTGTCAGTAAAATACCAAAGTGTCAATTGGCAGCAGCGTGACTGAACCAGTTGGTACAGCTGCGATCCGAAAGCGGCTTTACATAGCTTTGAAGTGTCGTTTGTACTACTACTAGTAGGCCAATCTTTTTCTCCAGCACCTACGTTTTGAGATTTTCTCGGTTCAGTTTTCGTCGTCGTTCATCGGTTCGGTGCGGTTGTGTTGCTTAATGTCCTCGGATGTCGGTTGACATATTAGGGACAAGCTGAGACCAATGCGTTAGCATGGTTCAATATTGCTTTTACGTCCACGGAAGCCGTAAGGCTCGTTAGGACGGACAGCCCAGGACGGCCACCCCGACTCTCACACAGCTCCTAAACTATGACAGTTGTTCATTGGCTTCTGATAATGCTATTTGTACTAGTGGACCAAAGTTGATTTTATCACAGCAACACCAAGTTGAGTCTTTGGCTTAGTTTCCGTAGTAGTTACGTCAGTTTCATGTCTCGCCGTACAGACTGTGTTGCATTCCAGCTGCTCAAGGCGTGCAGTTTGGGACAAAAGGTGCTTAGTCTTCACGCGATAACCAGGGACACAGCTAGATAATTACACTAGAATCCTTTTGCTCGCTTCGGTTCCGAAAAAACACCGCTTACAGAGAACTGCCGATGACAGGGGCTCCTTTGCCTAAATACCCATGCAGTCATACCACGATCCCATCAGCTCTTCTCTAAGTTGGCGTACTCGTTTATCTGTCATAGCCTCTGTGTGTGCGTGCGTGAATGCGTGTGTGTGTGTGTGTGCGTGTGTGTGTGTGTGTGCGTGTGCGTGCGTGCGTGCGTGCGTGCGTGTGCGTGCGTGTGTGTGTGTGTGTGTGTGTGTGTGTGTGTGTGTGTGTGTGTATGTGTGTGTGGTGTGTGGCAGTGTGTGTGGTGTGCAAGTGTACGGTGTGTGGTATATCAGTATATCTATTGTGGTGTGCTACTGTATGTTGTGCCAGTGTGTGTGCGTGCGTGTGTGTGTGTGTGGTGTGTGCGTGTGCGTGTGTGTGTGTGTGTGTGTGTGTGTGTGTGTGTGTGTGTGTGTGTGTGTGTGTGTGTGTGTGTGTGTGTCGTGTGTCTGTTGTCTGTCTGTGTGTGTGTGTGTGTGTGTGTGTGTGTGTGTGTGTGTGTGTGTGTGTGTGTGTGTGTCTGTGTCTGTGTGTCTGTGTCTGTATCTGTGTCTGTGTGTGTCTCTGTGTGTCTGTGTCTCTGTGTGTACGTGTGTGTGATGTGCCATTGTGTGTGTGTGGTGTGTGTGTGTGTGTGTGTGTGTGTGTGTGTGTGTGTGTGTGTGTGTGTGTGTGTCTCTCTCTCTCTCTTTAAACCCCTAGTGCAGTGTGCATCATAAGCGTTGCTCCCCTTCGCACTGTTCTTCCACACGCCGGGATGGTTGGTCCTGTTTGCTTTGCTGCTGCGAAACGTGGGGAGAGAAAGAATGTGCTGGAGAGAAAGACAGACAGACAGACAAACAGACAGAATCCCATTTGCAGTTGTTTTCGGTTCAGTATGCTTGGCGCTTTTGAGTTTTGTGCATGCATATATAGACGGATTTATCACACCATAAATCTTTCTTCCTATTATTAGTTATTATATATCTCCTAGTATGTTCCCATTCTTTGTTCGTCTCTTCAGATTGCCACACCAGTTCCCTGTGCAATAGGACAGCAGTTGTCCGTACTACTGAGATAGCCACGCCATTTTTTTTTACAATGGGGCAGCTATTGTCCGTGCTACTGAGACAGTCACACCAGCTTCCTGTGCAGTGGGTCAGCAGTTGTCCGTACTACTGAGATAGCCACGCCAGTTTCCTGTGCAGCGGGGCAGCAGTTGTCCGTACTACTGAGAGTTTCCTTTACAATGGAGCAGCTATTGTCCGTGCTACTGAGATAGCCACGCCATCTTTCTTTACAATGGGGCAGCTATTGTCCGTGCGACTGAGACAGTCACACCAGTTTCCTGTGCAGTGGGGTAGTAGCTGTCCGTACTGCTGAGGTAGTCACGCCAGTTCGCTGTGCAATAGGACAGCAGTTGTCCGTCCTAATGAGATTGCCACGCCAGTTTCCTTTGCAATGGGGCAGCAGTTGTCCGTACTACCGAGATAGCCACGCCAGTTTCCTTTGCAATGGGGCAGCAGTTGTCCGTACTACCGAGATAGCCACGCCAGTTTCCTGTGCAATGGGGCAGCAGCTGTCCGTACTGCTGAGGTAGTCACGCCAGTTTCCTGTGCAATGGCCAGTCAGTAGTTGTTCGCACCACTGAGATAGTCACGCCAGTTCCCTGTGCAATAGGACAGCAGTTGTCCGTCCTACTGAGATAGCCACGCCAGTTTCCTTTACAATAGGGCAGCTACTGAGATAGTCACGCCAGTTCCCTGTGCAATGGGGCAGCAGTTGTCCGTATTACTCAGATAGTCACGCCAGTTTTCTTTGCAACGGGGCTGCAGTTGTCCGTGCTACTGATATAGCCTCGCCAGTTTCCTGTGCAATGGCCGGGGCAGCAGCTGTCCGTACTACTGAGATACTGAGATAGTCACGCCAGTTTCCTGTGTAATAGGGCAGCTATTGCCCGTACTACTCAGCTAGCCACGCCAGTTCCCTGTGCAATGGCCGGGGCAGTTAATACCCGTATTACTGAGATAGTCACGCCAGTTCCCTATGCAATGGCCGGGGCAGCTATTGCCCGTATTACTGAGATAGTCACGGCAGTTCCCTATGCAATGGCCGGGGCAGCTATTGCCCGTATTACTGAGATAGTCACGCCAGTTTCCTTTGCAATGGGTCAGCAGTTGTCCGTACTACTCAGATAGTCACGCCAGTTTCCTTTGCAATGGGTCAGCAGTTGTCTGTACTACTCAGATAGTCACGCCAGTTTCTTGTGCAATGGGGTAGTACTACTGAGATAGTCACGCCAGTTCCCTGTGCAGTGGGGCAGCAGTTGTCCGTACTACTGATATAGCCACGCCAGTTCCCTGTGCAATGGGGCAGCTATTGCCCGTACTATTCAGTTAGCCACGCTAGTTCCCAGTGCAATGGCCGGGGCAGCAGTTGTCCGTACTACTGATATAGCCACGCCAGTTCCCTGTGCAATGGGGCAGCTATTGCCCGTACTATTCAGTTAGCCACGCTTGTTCCCAGTGCAATGGCCGGGGCAGCAGTTGTCCGTACTACTGATATAGCCACGCCAGTTCCCTGTGCAATGGGGCAGCTATTGCCCGTACTATTCAGTTAGCCACGCTAGTTCCCAGTGCAATGGCCGGGGCAGCAGTTGTCCGTACTACTGATATAGCCACGCCAGTTCCCTGTGCAATGGGGCAGCTATTGCCCGTACTATTCAGTTAGCCACGCTAGTTCCCAGTGCAATGGCCGGGGCAGCAGCTGTCCGTATTAACCCCTAGCCGGCTGTACAGAGCTCATTGTTATCTCCTTCCAACGTTCGCCGCTTGGCTTCAGAATGTCCACCTCGGTTTCCTAAGACATGGACCATTGTAAATGACAGATCACGGCGGGTCATCAGGTTGAAAGCGAGGCTGGGTTTCTGTATTGACATTTGTTCATTCTTCATGAGCTAGGTCATGGCAGGTCACGAGATCGAAAGCAAGATAGGTTTGCCCCTTACTTCAGTCTGTCTGTCTGTCTGTCTGTCTGTCTGTCTGTCTGTCTGTCTGTCTGTCTGTCTCTGTCTCTCTCTCTCTCTCTCTCTCTCTCTCTCTCTCTCTCTCTCTCTCTCTCTCTCTCTCTCTCTCTCTCTCTCTCTCTCTCTCTCTCTCTCTCTCTCTCTCTCTCTCTCTCTCTCTCTCTCTCTCTCGCATCAGGCAACTCTCTTTCTCTCTCACTCTTGCATCAGGTGACAACTCTCTCTCTCTCTCTCTCTCTCTCTCTCTCTCTTCTCTCTTCTCTCCTCTCTCTCTCTCTCTCTCTCTCTCTCTCTCCTCTCTCTCTCTCTCTCTTCTCATCTCTCTTCGCAAGCAACTCTCTTTCTCTCTCTACTCTTGCTCAGTGACAACTCTCCCCTCTCTCTCTCTCTCTCTCTCTCTCTCTCTCTCTCTCTCTCTCTCTCTCTCTCTCTCTCTCTCTCTCTCTCTCTCTCTCCCCCCCCCTCTCTCTCTCTCTCTCTCTCTGCACAATCCAACTTCGCTTTCTGTTCGATCTCGATTGTGAGCTGCCCATGTCAATACAGCACCTAACCTCCCTTTCAGTCTCAGTTACTTTGGTGACCACCCTCATGAATATTCTTAACAATGGTCCTGACGGGAGGAAAAGATGGCGTAAACTGATGCTTGGCCATAATTTGACATGGACTGACGGCCAAACAATTCTGCCATTTGATAGGGACTGACGGTCAAATGTGATTCTGCCATCTGATAGGGACTGACGGTCACATGATTCTGCCATTTGATATGGACTGACGGCCAAACGATTCTGCCATTTGATATGGACTGACGGCCAAACGATTCTGCCATTTGATATGGACTGACGGCCAAACGATTCTGC
The DNA here is from genome assembly GCA_018857735.1 of Alviniconcha marisindica. NCBI lineage: Eukaryota > Metazoa > Mollusca > Gastropoda > Provannidae > Alviniconcha > Alviniconcha marisindica. Next base: position 36,755 of record JABMCL010000282.1, read on the forward strand.
CATTTGATATGGACTGACGGTCACATGATTCTGCCATTTGATAGGGACTGACGGTCACATGATTCTGCCATTTGACAGAGACTGACGGTCACACGATTCTGCCATTTGATATGGACTGACGGCCAAATGATTCTGCCATTTAATAGGGACTGACGGTCAAATGATTCTGCCATTTGATAGGGACTGACAATCACATGGTTTTGCCATTTGATAGGGACTGACGGTCAAATGATTCTGCCGTCTGATAAGGACTGATAGGGACTGACGGTCACATGATTCTGCCATTTGATAGGGACTGACGGTTAAATGATTCTGCCATTCGATAGGGACTGACGGTCAAATGGTTCAGGCATTGAACTAAGCACAATCACAACCGGATAATCACATTCACTAATCACCGCTTAAATATTGCTGAACTGTCCTTTTGGCGCTCGAAAAATTAGGAGTTCACCCCGACAATTCGCTCGCTTTGCGTTGTCACATTAAATTAGTGTTCCCTTTAACCGTTCATGTGTTTGGGTCTCGATAGCACGTGGAATTTACACGGCACTGGATTAATGGATGCCGTCGTTGCAGCGAGTGTTGGTGTAGGATCTACTTCAGTGGTGCATTGCGACATGCGTCGGATCGACGTTTGGTCAAGAGGACGGTACTCCCGGTGACCCGTGTCCAGATGGGATTAGAGGGATTACTACTGAGAGTGGCTCCGCAGTGGTGTGTTAACACGGTGTGAATCAGAACACACACACACACACGCGCGCGCGCACACACACACACACACACACACACACACACACACACACACACACAACACGCACGCACACACGCACGCACGCATGCACGCACGCAGACACACACACAAACAAACAAACAAACACTCTCGCATACACACGTACGCGCGCACACACACACACACACACACACACACACACACACACACACACACACACACACACACACACACACACACACACACACACACACACACACACATTTCACCAGTAGCATTCTTTGTAATTGTCTGTTAACATTTCACCAGTAGCATTCTTTGCAACTGTCTGTTAAAATGTCAATAGTAGCATTCTTTGCAACTGTCTGTTAACATTTCACTAGTAGCATACTTTGCAACTGTCTGTTAACATTTCAATAGTAGCATTCTTTGCAACTGTCTGTTAACATTTTACCAATGGTATTCTTTGTAATGTCTCTTACAGTTTCTCTGGCCATTGTTTGCGGTGCATGGAACATTTGTGCACATTGACGTGGCAGCTGTGATCATGAATACAGTAGCTTTGCCCAAGACTGGAGGAAGGAAGGGGGGGTGTCGGTGGGTGGATAGGAGAGGAGCGTGAAGAGAGAGAGAAGGGGGTGGGGAGAGAGGAGGGAGAGAGATAGAGACACAGAGAGGCAGAGACAGAGACAGACGGAGACAGAGAGAGACAGAGAGACGGATACGGATACGGATGATTTATTCATTTACGCCATTGCCCCTCATGAATTTGACACAAATGACGAGTCAACTGCAATACAAATTGAAAATGGTATTTTGTCATTAAAAACACAACAGAGAAACAAACAGAGACAGAGACACAGAGAGAGACACAGAGACACACGCAGAGAGTAAAGAATTCGTCTAAAAATGAGCAATCTTGGTGCCGACATTTGTAATCGTCACATAAAACATAGGCTACTCTCCCCGGAATGGTTCTATGTTTCCCCCCACCCCCCACCCCCCGAAGAAACACCCCAGTATTAATTATCTCCTTCTCCTTCGTGGACAATTTTAATGTGCTAGGTCACAGCGGGTTACGAAATCGAAAGTGAGGTTGGATTGGAATTTTTACTCGACCCAACCTCGTTTTCGGTCTCGTGAACTAACTCATTAAGAATGACCCCAGGTCGATACAGACTCCAACCTCGATTTCGATCTAGGTTATCTTGGTGACTCCCAGCATAGATATTCTTAAGATTGATCCATTGCACTAAAAAAAAGAAAATCGCAAGGTTTGCAAAAATGCATTTCCCCCATTATACGGACATAAGAATACCGCTGTCCAACAAGTTGGACCAAAAAGCGATGGGATAGTAGATGTACTCAACGGGCCTTAGTTTTTGAATCCGCTTCCAAAAGATAACCCCCAAACTACATATTATTTTGAAAGCACTTTCGTGATGGTTTCAAATCAAAAGCGTTCTTCGGTGAATACTTGCGCATTACTTCATAAAAAGGAAAAAAAAACAATTCCTATAATGAGCCCACTCTTTCAAAGAAAGAGGACATGGGTTAATCTGAAACGGCTTCAGGACACAATACTGATGGAACATGCTCTTATTTGATATTTTTTATAAAGTACCTTTTTACGCTGATGGCAAATCAAAAGATTCCTCCAGTGACTATTTAATCAACACTTCAGCAAAGTTAATATATATCAAACTCTGAATTCCCCTATACACGCCTTCTAGTTGAACCTATCAACATTTTCAGGCAGATATAATACTAAGAGTTCACTAGACAGCCAATGAAAATCGGCGTTGGAAGTTCAAATTAATTAGACAACTATAAATTGTAGCCCAGGATACATACTAAGCAAGGGACTAGGGTATTTTCAACTCACCAGACTGCCAATTAAAATGGCAATATAATTAAAATTAATGTTGAAATTAATAATAAAGATCAGCCTAGCAACTGGAAATGAAGACGGCAGTCATTGTAGATGAGTTCGCTGCCACGATCCACTTTCCGCTAGGCTGTACACTTCAATGATCAAGGCGCTGGTGAAAGTCCCCAAATGATTGGAAATACGAGTCCTATGCCTTATGCCTAAGTAACACTGTTTCCGGCTAAATGATATGGGTTGCGTTCCAGCTGTCGGCGAGAGTAACAGATAGATATTTCACCAATACTATATATACGGATACGTATCAATTCAGCAGCTTTGCCCAAGACCGGAGGAAGGTGGGGGGGAGGGGGTAGCGGGGTTTGGATAGGAGAGGAGCGTGAAGGGAGAGAGAAGGGGGTGGGGAGAGAGGGACGGAAGGAGAGAGAGACAGAGACAGACAGACAGACAAACAGACAGACAGAAATATATATATATAAAACGACTGAAGTTCCATCGGTCAGTGCCTTCAAGGAGTCAGCGCTAATGCACCATTTGAGGTGGTGTGCATATAATTATATCCACATCTTGTCCCATGGACCTCACATGTCTAACATCAGTGTCAGACTACAGTGGAATAATATACACTGTGACCATGCAGTCCGTAAAAGTGCGCCCTTCTGCGCTTTTCAACCTTGAAGCTTAATTAGCTCTGAACAGCAGTGATCAAATTAAGACTCCTGTGCCGAAAATACATGTGAAGAGCAAGTTGTCATATTGCTTGTCACGCCAAGGAATGAATCCCTGGACTTGTAACTGTACTTTTGCTCAGAAATGTCTCGTACGTACCATGTTCCTGAGATGCACGAACAAACCCGCCGTGTTGTGAGCTAGCTAAGCTAAGCTCGGCAGCTATGCCTTAATCACAGCCTGTACAAACTTGCCCTACTCAAAGTAGACGGCAAAGACGGTGGCGATGGCGAAGATCTTGCCATTGTTGTAGCTGACGGTGGAGGAGGTGTCCGTGGAAGAGTCCCAGAGGGAGCGGCTGGCTACCATCATCCCTTGCTCTTTGACCGGCCCCAGCAGGACGTTGGCGATCAGCTTGTGGCGCTCGCAGTGCAGACCTTTCACCGCCGCCTTCACACGCTCACTCAGTGACGCCACAAGACCCGGGGCCTTGGAGGCCACGTACGTTTGCCCGGACAGCTGCGTCTCCAGCACCTCTCGGATCATCGCCTCCGCCTTGCACGAGCTGAAGTGCTGCTTTTCGCTGGGGTTTATCTGGTATGTGTTCTCCAGGCGCACCTTGGGCTTCGAGGCCGCTGCCGCCGCGACGGCCACCGCCGCCATGTCCTTGTCCATGGAGCCTTTGGTCATGCGCCGGACAGACATGAGCGAGGAGGCGACGCCCTTGAAGGTGGACCTCCTCCGCTTTGCTTGGTCCGTGCCCGGGAACTTGGGGTCCTCCGACTTGGGGTGTGCCTTGCCGACACCATCCGGGACGTGGGAGTTCTTGCGGTCCGCTAGCGTGGAGTTCTTTTGGCCTGGCGACGGGAGCTGGAGGTACTTGCCGGCCGTGGTGGGGCTGCTGATTCCGCTCTGTAGAGGTGAAAGGACACAGCAGTGAGGTCAGTCAGGAGGTAAAAGAAAACAGCAGTGAGGTCAGTCTGAGGATGAAAGAACAGACCAGCGTGGTCAATGGAATAAACAATACACCAGTGTGGTCAGTCAGTGGGACACAGAACACACCAATGTGGTCAGTCGGGGAAATAAAGAATACACCAATGTGGTCAGTCGGGGAAATAAAGAACACACCAGTGTGGTCAGTCGAGGGGATAAAGAACACACCAGTGTGGTCAGTCGGAGCGATAAAGAACACACAAGTGTGGTCAGTCAGTGGGAATAAAGAACACACCAGTGTCGTCAGTCAGTGGGAATAAAGAACACACCAGTGTCGTCAGTCAGTGGATGAACACACCATGATCAGCAAGTCGTATGATAAGGGGGGGGTGCAGAGTGCTGTCAATCTACCACCAGACGACTGTATCTGTCTTCATTGACAGCGACACTATAAGCACTCAGTCTGGAAAGCAGCTAAACGGACCAGTGACTATAATTATTAACTGTCACACTTACCTCAATCCTAGCATGCTTCACAGCCGCGGCCATGATTGCAGAAGCGTGTGGTACTTCAACGGTGCCGACGTGTGTGTTGATCAACTCGCCTGCAACAAGTATGACACTCAGAAACCTGAAACCATTGCACTGTATGAACGTTGAAAGTTTATCTGTTTTCGAAAGTGTGGTGCGTACAACGTATACTTTCAGCCTGCCGGTGTCTGTTTCGTAAAGAAAGCGTGTTTTATTGTTGTGTGAGATAATTATTGCTGGTGAGAAACATAACGCCAAGAACGCTGAACGTTGATAGACTGAAGCTCTATAAGGAGGGCTGCAGCATTTGTCAGAGGAGATGATGCTACTGTCTAACCGTGATATGGATGGCTGGCTGGCTGGCTGGCTGGCTGGATGGATGGATGGATTGCTTGACGGATTGATGGATGGGTGGGTGGATGGATGGATGGATGGATGGATGGATTTATGGGTGGATGGGTGGACGGATGGATGGATTGCTTGACGGATTGCTTGATGGACTGATGGATGGATGAATTGCTTGACGGATGGATGGATGGATGGATGGATGGATGGATGGATGGATGGATGGATGGATGGGTTGCTTGGTGGATTGCTTGGTGGATTGCTTGGTGGACTGATGGATGGATGGATGGATGGATGGGTGGATGGGTGGATTACTTGATGGATGGATGGACTGATGGATGGATGGATGGATGGATGGATGGATGGATGGATGGATGGATGGATGGATGGATGGATGGATGGATGGGTGGGTGGGTGGGTGGGTGGGTGGATGGGTGGGTGGATGGGTTGCTGGATGGATGGATGGATGGATGGATGGATGGATGGATGGATGGATTTCTTTAGCGTATGTAGATTGAGAGACAAGGGGAGCATGTCTAAAAGCGTGTACGTGTGTGTTTCGTGACTTTGAATTATTGAGATATGTACAAATCAGTTCTTCATTGTGCGTTAATATATAAGATCGAACGACAGCTTGGATTTCCCGCTGGGATGAATAAAGTATATTATTGTTGTTGTTAGATTTACTGATTGATTAAACTTTCTTTCTCAAAGGTTAAGATATCATCACAAAGGCCGACTCGCATATCTGATGTTAATAGAGTACCACTAATAATCAAGACACTCATAGTGAAATATCTGAGAAAGAACTAGCGGCACGAAAAAATAAATAAATAAATAAATAAATAAGAAGGCCATATATTAAGTCCCCTCTGTTTCGGCATGGAGATAAACTTACAAAAGAATGGCGTTTCTTCATCATCCTGTCAGCATTATTTAGTAGGCTATTGCATGCCCGAATTTGCGAAGCTTTATATAACCGTCATGAGCGACAGGGCGTTAAAAACCAATTATCTATCTAGCTATCCCGAGTTGGTGCTGAGCTTGGCGATTCCTATTTCCAGTTCCTGTCCAGAACATCCGTTAACCACAGGACATGATAATATGAAGTGAATTCCGGATCTGTCCAGAACATCCGTTAACCACAGGACATGATAATATGAAGTGGATTCAGGATCTGTCCAGAACTTCAGTTCACCACTGGACATAATATTATGAAGTGAATTCCGGATCTGTCCAGAACTTCAGTTCACCACTGGACATGATAATATGAAGTGAATTCCGGATCTGTCCAGAACTTCAGTTCACCACAGGACATGATAATATGAAGTGAATTCCGGATCTGTCCAGAACTTCAGTTCACCACAGGACATGATAATATGAAGTGAATTCCGGATATGTCCAGAACTTCAGTTCACCACAGGACATGATAATATGAAGTGGATTCCGGATTTGTGCAGAACATCCGTTGACCACAGGACATGATAATATGAAGTGAATTCCGGATCTGCCCAGAACATCCGTTCACCACTGGACATGATAATATGAAGTGAATTTCGGATTCAGTTTTGCTGCTGTAAAATACGTTGAAATATATACCACGCAAATGTGTCAGATGTCCATCAATTTTTAAACTGTCAATGTCGCTTGCTTCTCAAAACAAGTATCTCCAACTCCGACTCGCTACTTTCCTGCAGCAAGGTTTTTGGTGCACGCAATACTGTTTTGTCTGGACAGATGTTGTAATTGTGAGGCTTTACGTTAATCTAAAGTTGCTTGACTGTGTTCATCACCACACTTGACATGGGGCAATTTTAATAAACCATTCAGACTCATTTCAGCTGCTTTCCCTGCTGCCACTAGCTGTTCTCGCTCCCTGCTCTGTCACCGTCCCGTGGCTCTGTTGTTGTGCGGACGACTTCGTGAAAGGCTCTTTTCCGAGATGCCAGCTTTCTTCATTTATTTGGCGGCAGTCATCTGGTCTTTTTTCGTCATTGCCTTCTCTCTGAGGATCCCTTCCGGTGACAGACAACTCGCCTGCATTTGGCACTATTGAAGGGAAGCGATAAAATTGTGGAAATCCTCCGCTGGTTTTCACTGCGTCGGTATGTAGGTGTTTTCACGTGGAACTGCATATCACTCGCCATAGAGTATTAACGCCAAGAATGGTCGCATTCGTGTTAACTGCATATTCACTCACCATAGAGTATTATCGCAAAGAATGGTCGCATTCGTGTTAAGGTTTACGTATATGTGAACAACAGAGGTGAGGCTTTGGACAATGGATGAAAATAAACATAAAAATAAAAATCTGAACAATACAAAATATGAAATAAGGCTCAACCAACCTTCACCATGAAAGGATGACACGCTCAACTCAAAGTGACTGAAAATCACTCTTTTTCGTAAAGCAAAGACCTCTCTCGTCCGTCCGACTTCGGTAGTGGTCTTTGGCTTGAATGTTCATAGCCCACAAAAGAAAGACTGCAGTGTTTTCCTGACCAAGTCGTTACAACTGATTATTAACTACAATGTTTCCGCTCAGCGGGTCTTCTATTTGGTCAATCTTTGAGCAACAGCTTCCCCCAGACTAAATGGCAACGACAAAAGCCTGTTTTCTTCTTTTCTTTTCTCTTCTTTTTTCTCGCTGCACAAAAGTCAATCTGCACCACACCGTGTATCTAACACATCATAAATACTGCTTAAGAAGATCTAAGTGTTAATGTTTGTCGACACCCAAGAAGCGGAAGTTAATGCGGCGGAAAATCGGATTGGACCTCGTGCTTGGGGAATGTGTTTCTCTGCTCTAGCGGAATGATTCAGACCTGATCAGGCAGCATGCAGCAAACCGACGGTTGCGTGGGGGCTACCTGCATGACCTGTGTAGCATAGCGAGAACGTTTACAGCGCGAACGTACGTTTACAGCGAGAACATACGTTTACAGCTAGAACATACGTTTACAGCTAGAACGTGGGTTTAAAGAAAGATCGTTTACAGCGAGAACATACGTCAGCGATAACGTTTACAGCGAGAACTTACGTTTATAGCAAAAATGCTTATAGACAGGCTTGTTATTTCTTCTTCTTCTCTTCTTCTTCTTCTGTTTCTTTTTCGTCTTCTTTTACTACTTCTTCACTTTCTCTTTCTTCTTCTCCTTCTCTTTCTTCTTTCCCACTGATATAACTGTCAAGGTCGACTCGGAACTAAAAACCAATTATTTATCTATCTATCTATCTATCTATCTATCTATCTATCTATCTATCTATCTATCTATCTATCTGTCTGTCTGTCTGTCTGTCTGTCTGTCTGTCTGTCTGTCTGTCTGTCTATCTATCTATCTATAAATCTACCTATCTACCTAACCGTCAAGGTCGACTCGATGCTAAAAACCAATTATCTATCTATCTATCTATCTATCTATCTATCTATCTATCTATCTATCTATCTATCTATCTATCTCTTTCTTCTCATGCTTCTTCTTCTCCTTATTAGTCTCTCTTTCTCCATCACCTTCTTCTTCTATTCCTTCTCCTCTTCCTCCTCCTCCTTCTTCCTCTTCTTCTTCTCCTTCTTGTCGTCGTCGTCATAGTAGCTCGCCCTGAGATAACTGTAATGGTTGACTGGGCGTAAAACACCAAGTCATTTATTTACTAACTTGTCATCGTAGTCGGTGTCGTCTCCTGTTTCTGCTCCTCCGCGATTTCGTTCCAGACGAGTGTTTTCAATGTGGCGTCACAACACGTGTGCTTCTCCTAAAACTAATCTCAGCAAAACGTGATTAAATTTTGTATTTGACGGAATTAAAAATGACGGGTTTCTTTTAGAAACTTCATGCCATGGTAGCTGTCAACGCCCTCGCATGCACACGAGTGATAGTAATCTAACCTGGATTCCGTAGGGGAACACTGAGATGAAAACGACCACTACTTTCCTTAAAAATCATCTGCCGGCATTTCCAAACACATCTTACTGTTTAGTCACATATTTCCACTTTGGGTATCGAAAGATTATGAAATTACATTACCCACAGAAAAGAGGTAATAGTGTTTAATTCTGTAAACGTACGATCTCGCCTTAAACCGGATCACAGCATAAGCTGACTAGCCAATCAGCGGTCAGCTTCTGTCCCCTCGCCATGACGGACTTCCGGCACAACAGGACTTGCGATGACATACTGATCACTTTCATATAATGCTATTCTCTGCTCTCGAGCAGCCTCACTGTGCTCATGTCGCATATGATTCTAAATGAGTGACTTTATCTTTGTATAACGCGTTTTTTTAATAGCCACCGAAGTGGTGTACTTACAGCGCTGTTTGGTTGTTACATGGCTGGTGCCACGTGTAACTGCTGTTGTCTTGGCGCACGTTCCGTGTAGGCCTATACCATATAATCATGCACGACTTTACAGTGTCGATTCATTCAAAGCCACATACGTAGGGTGCATGTGTGTTTAGCTGTAACCTGCCACCTGCACATATGGCGGATTGGCCGGGGTCTTTTACGTGCTGTACGACTTTACAGTGTCACTTCAATCAAAGCCACATACGTAGGGTGCATGTGTGTTTAGCTGTAACCTACCACCTCCACTTTAGGCGGATTGGCCGGGGTCTTTCACGTGCTGTATAGTAACGCGGGGGTGGAACGGACACTAAAATATGAGTCAGCACAAAAAGTTGACCCTGGAGAAGAAATTATCCCGCCGCTCCTGCGGGGACTCGAACCCATTGCGTTGGCACAGGTTTCGTGAAGTGGGCGAAAGTACTTTGTCAAGCGACTTCGTGATTAACCCCTTCACTGCCATGATGTCATTTAAAAACGACCAATGAAAGTTTGAAATCTGAAACCCTTAAGCATTTTTGTCTTCTTTTTCACCGGGCATGCGAAAGGATTTCCATCAAAACGCATAGCATTCAAAGTAGATGTGTTATAGGACCGGAAAATATACTGTTTGCAGGCGCGTCGGTTCATCTTTCAGCCCGGAAATTTTACAGACTGGGGCAGTGAAGGGGTTAATAAAGAACGCCAGCTAGATTAAGAAACGATTATGCAAAATACAGAGATCGCAAACAACAGTTCAGAAAGTCGGCCTGGAATGCCGGTTAGTTACTTAGTATTTGACACCCTGCCAACCTCACAGGTCGCAACTGTTACATTGACACGCGTCTCATTATGTTTGTGGAAGATCGAGGGGGTGATTGATTGAAGATATGGAAGAATCTGGGGGGTGGAAAGAGATGAAGTTGACTTCTTCTTCTTCTTCTTCTTCTGTTGTTGTTGTTGTTGTTGTTGTTGTTGTTGTTGTTGTTGTTGTTCTTCTTCTTCTTCTTCTTCTTCTTCTTCTTCTTCTTCTTCTTCTTCTTCTTCTTCTTCTTTTGTTGTTGTTGTTGTTGTTGTTGTTGTTGTTGTTCTTCTTCTTCTTCTTCTTCTTCTTCTTCTTCTTCTTCTTCTTCTTCTTCTTCTTCTTCTTCTTCTTCTTCTTCTTCCATTAACAGTCAGTAGTCGAAGATTTGACCTAAAAATTATCTAGTGCATGCCAGATTGTCTTAGTGTTTCCATGATCCATCAAACTCTGACATAGACTACGGGATATTTAACCCGCGTACGTAATCTTTTTTCATGCGCCGATCTGCACACGGGCGACTTCGGTTTATAATCTTGTACAAATTAATGAGTTTTGTAGAGTCAGCATACAATTTTGAAACCCGGAGAAATCTCGGGGTGGGTGGGGGGGGGGGGGGGGGCGCAGTTGAAGCCTGTCACGTACGTAATGGTCACCGGCACCCCACACTCCAAGCATCGCTTTCCGGCACTTTCCTCCAAACTCTGCCAGATTTAGTTACGCCGCTGAAGGGACACTCTTTATCTCCACGCAGCTGTCCAGCGACGCTGTCAGCGCCCTCCGAAAGGTTCGGGTACTAATATGACTGAAGAACCAGCCTAGCGCCAAAGCACGCACGCAAACATGAGACGCATCCACCCTGGGTAAAAAAGAAAAGAAAAAGAGTTCCGTCTTGTTCCGATTGTGGTTTTATTTGTGCTAGTGTAAACTTTGCTGACAGCTATAAATGACACGTCTTGTTTTATTTGAGTTGTTTGTAACAAACTTACTACTGTTTGAGCACCAACAAAAAAAACTGCTCGTTAGCTGACAGTTTTCTGGACCCTATGGCGTAACTAAATACGGCAGTGGTTAAAGGAAGCATGTCGCAAACCGGTGCTTGGAGTTTGCCGGCACCCATGTGGTGATGACTGCATGAGGTTCGGTCGCGCTGAAAATATGGCTTTCGAGGGCGAATGTTTTCGCTCTGCACTACCGGCTCTCCTGACCGACCCGGTAACGTAGATATTAAAATAGCAGATTTTCCTTGGAGTGGGCGAAGAACGAGAAGAAATACTTTCAAAGCTCGTCCGAAATATCGTTTCTTCAAGCCGTAACACCTTTCTGAGGTACTCCTAAATACCTAAACCAGGTTTTCATGTTGTGTGTGTGTGTGTGTGTGTGTGTGTGTGTGTGTGTGTGTGTGTGTGTGTGTGTGTGTGTGTGTGTGTGTGTGGGTGTGTGTGTGTGTGTGTGTGTGTGTGTGTGTGTGTGTGTGTGTGTGTGTGTGTGTGTGTGTGTGTGGTGTGTGTGTTGTGTTGTGTGTGTGTGTGTGTGCGTGGTGCGTGCGTGGTGCGTGCGTGCGTGCGCGCGCGCGCGTGTGTGTGTGTGTGTGTGTGTGTGTGTGAGAGAGAGAGACAGACAGACAGACAGACAGACAGACAGACAGAAAGAGACAGAGACAGAGACAGACAGACAGACAGACAGACAGAGACAGAGACACAGAGAGATAGACGTATAAAGAAGAAAAGAAACACGCAAGTACTTCATAGCTTAGGCATTTAAACAGTGTACATCAGAGAAGGGAAAAAAAGAAAAAAAAAAGAGAACAAAGGCCTATACTCCCGTGATAAACAGCCTATTGGATACACCAGCCTTTCACGGAGCCGAATCAGACTTTAATTCCCTAAAGGCAAACAAAACACCAGAGGAGTTATCAAAACGCTGATCCTGGTGTAACACTGGTCCCAACCAGGATCAGCATTTGGTTGCTTAGGTCAGACACGCTGAGCAGCTTATCAGTGACTAGCGGCAAAAAACGGTAAGAGGATTTCAGTCCCTTACTAACGAAAAAATCCACCAAGTGAGTGGAAGACTGTCATCGTGGAAGACTCAAATTAATACTCTCGGCTGACACACCTAAGCGGTTATATGAAAAACAACAAACCGGAAGGGGAGGGGAAAAAAATTGTGAATTTGTTCTTTTTTCTTTTTCTTTTTTTATGATGTAATTAATTAGGAACAGTTCTTCAATGTTGTAAAGTTTTTGTTGTTGTTTTGTTTTTTGTTTTTGTTTTTAACTGCTGGTGTGATTGACAATAACTGTTGGTTAAGCTGCCGAAATTCTGATTTTAACGTGTTTGTCACGTTAATCTGCAAGTCTGCACACCACCCCGAAGCCTCAAAGGTGTCACTTGGATCAACGGCGTGACCTTCCCGTTCAATAGCATTGTAGGATTATTCCTAATCTCCACTGTGACCCTTCGTTGACTTGTGTACTGCAGCAGTTACTCGCAGCGTAGGGTGTGGTTTTGTTAAAGGTACCGTCACTAGCTTTTGTTGTGGTTGTGGTTGTTGCTTTTCTTTATGTGGTACAGAAATTCGTAACAGGGTGGGAAATATAAAGTCGTTCGAGGGTTAGTCACCAGGCTGTATTTTGTTGTTGTTGTTGTTTTGTTTTGTTTTGCTTTGCTTTATTTTTCAATGCAGCGTAAGGCTAAATCAAGGCACTCTGATCGTATGCTCCGCCTTCAAGTCTGGCAAATAAATGTGTGTGTGTGGTGTGTGTGTGCGTGCGTGCGTGCGTGCGTGCGTGCGTGCGTGCGTGCGTGCGTGCGTGCGTGAGAGAGAGAGAGAGAGTTTGCTGTTGCTCACAATTTTTTCTTGTTTGTTGTTGTTTATTGTTGTTGGGTGGTGTGTGTGTGTTTTTTGTTGTTGTTTTGTTGTTGTTGTTGTTGTTGTTGTTTGGGGGGAGGTGTTGGTTTGATTGCTTTTGTTTGTTTGTTTTCTTTTTGTTTTTGTTTTGCTGTTGTTATTGTTGTTGTTTTGTTTTTGTCTATTTGTTTGTTTGTTTTCTTTTTGTTGTTGTTTTTGTGTTGTTTTGTTATTGTTGTTTGTTTGTTGGGGGGTCGTAATGCACATTGTGGCCGTCTACAAATCCCCGCCGCTGTGTACAGTACCCGTAACAAAACAAACACAATGAAGACACACCACAGCAAAACACACGAGCATACAACGAACACAGCTTTGAGGTGAACATGAGTAATATTAACAACAATTCAATCAAACACCAAATTCTAGTTAATCATTCCATGTTTTCCTTAACATTTGAATTTGCTGGGCTTGAAAACGATACAAATCAAGCAATATAATAGTTTGTTTGTTTTTAATGAAAAAGATAACATGAAGCGTTGGCTACTAACGTGGTCAATTCTCTTTTGAAGACGATGCGCACATAAACCTGCTGCTCCGTAGGTCCAGCAGCTGCAAGATCTTGAGCACTTTTTCCGAGTAAAAATAAATACACAAAAAATCATCTTCTTGCACTAGAACTTCAAAAATTCGCACGGGCTTTGTCACACAGTGTTAAATGTTTCGTTCCAAAGACAGACTGATTCGTTGATGTCAGTTGCTGTCGTTATAGAAACTTCTTCTTCTTCTTCTTCTTCTTCTTCTTCTTCTTCTTCTTCTTCTTCTTCTTCTTCTTCTTCTTCTTCTTCTTCTTCTTCTTCATCATCATCAACATCATCATCATCATAATTACACAAGTATCATTTTTATGGCATCATCATCATGATCATTACACATATATACAGCACACGAAGAATATAGGTAATGTAAAAATAGCCATTTCTACGCACAGTAATGCCGAACGCAACAAAAAGAAGACTGACTGACGCTTCTGCATCACTCATGGTTCAGGAGCTGTGTGAGAGTCAAGGTGGCCGTCCTGGGCTGTCCATCCTAACGAGCGTTCTGGTTTCCGTGGACGTAAAGCTATATTGAACCATGCTTCGGCATTGGTCTCAGCTTGTCCCTAATATGTCAACTGACATCTGAGGATATTAAGCAACACTACCTACCTACCTACCACTCCTGCATGGCACAATGTCCAGCTGAGTCATCCTTCGCAGCCTACCTTCCCAATAGTAAGTAAGTAAATTGGGGTTTTACGCCCAGTCAACCAGTGCGGTTATATCAAAGATTACAAATACAATCTTTGTATTTATAACCTTTGGTTACATCAGGGCGATACCTTTCCAACGCCTTGGCCGAATAGCTCAGAGGCTGCACTCGGGATTGAGGCGCTACAGGTTCGATTCCCTATACAGTGTTTTCGCTCAATGACAATGTCTCGATCAACACGTTTCGAACGATTGTGGCTTAAGTTGGTATATATGATCCGACACTATTCGAAACAGTTAAGTTACTCACGACAGAAAACATATACCTGACTTCGGTGTAACACAAAAACCCACAGGAAAGTAACTGGACATTTTGATGCAGCTTAGCTGAGAATGAAAAACTGTTCTCTTTGGAAAATTACAAAAACATTAAAACCAACTCGTCTCCTTTAAAAAAAAAATTTTTTTATTAAGTCTTGATTGTCACTCACAAAACCAAGTTTCTAAATTCAGCATCTCTTGTTGCCATGCTGAGCGAGACACCCTTTGAGAAGGTTAGTACATTTTATCCAGAACAGTATTTATTCATTCAAGCATGATAAATAAAGCATTACATCAATACCTGCTCACCAGTTCTGTAACATGTATTTGACAAAGTACGAACAAAAGGGGAAAAATGGACGTAAAACAGTTCCAAGTGTCACCACTGTCAGTCAAAACTAACAATAGACCGTCAAATCGTTGCATAATAATAATAATAATAATAATAATGATAAGCGCAACTGAAACAAAAATACCATCACTAGGCTCATAACTTGTTGGTGGTGGGGTCTTGCTAGCAGCGGTACGACATGCGACCAAAGTCCCCAGACGTTGTCCACGTGACTTGCAAACTAAGCGTGCATGCTGTGTTCCACCACCGCATAACACACCTGCTAAAAGTAGAAGGGGGAAGAGGGAGAGGAAAAAGAAGAAAAAGGGAGAGGGGGAAGAGGTGGAGGAACGAACGAACGAAAAACAAATTTACTAGGGTAATAGTATAATTAATCATTAATAAATAAATAAATTATCCAGCCCTCGGAAGAGAAAAAGGAAGAGGATGAAGAATTGGAGGAGGAGAAGGAGGAAGAGGAGAACGGGGAATAAAAGAGAGGGAGGAGAGGAAGGGGGAATAGCAGGAAGAGAAGAAGGGGGAGGAGGAGGAAGAAGAGAAGGAGAAGGGAGGAAAGGAAAGGGAGGAGAAGATAGGGGATAAATAGGAGCAGGGGAAGAGGGAGGAAGAGGAAGGAGGAAGAGAAGAAGGAGGAGGAGGAGGAAGAGAAGAAGAAGGAGGAAGAGAAGAAGGAGGAGGACGAGGAAGAGAAGAAGGAGGAGGAGGAAGGAGGAGCAGGAGCAAGAGAAGGAAGAGGAGGAATAGAAGAGGAAGGAAGAGCAGGAGGAAGAGAAGAACGAGGAGGAGGAAGAAGGAAAAAGAGGAGGAGGAGGAAAGGAGAGGGAGGAAAAGAGAGTGGAGGAATAGGAGGAGGGGTAGAGGGAGGAAGAGGAAGAAGAGAAGAAGGAGGGGAAGATGGAGGAGGAAGAAGAGGGAGGAGGAAGAGATGAATGAGGAGGAGGAAGAAGAGAAGAAGGAGGGGAAGATGGAGGAAGAAGAAGGAGGGGGAAGAGAAGGATGATGATGAAGGAGGAGCAGGAGGAAGAGAAGAACGAGGAGGAGGAAGAAGGAGGAAGAGAAGAAGGAGGGAGAAATGGAGAGGGGGGAGAAGAAGGAAGAAGAGGAGACGGGGTGGGAGTGGGGAGTAGAGGGAGAGAAGAAGGAAAAGAAAGAGAAGAAGGAAGCAAGGAATAGATGAATATTCCAAGCGTCCCGTCGCATGATAAGCTCTAACAGTCCGTGGCATGCTGCCGATGCGCTGGAAGCTGTACATAATGTACTAATTTCCATCCTATTATTTACATTTACAGCACAGAAGCACGTTCATCCGTCTAAAATTATATAAATGCCAGTCAACAAACAACAGGAATGCTCGATGGACATCACACAAACAACAAAGGGACACAAGAACAGAGACCCGAATCACCAACGGAACTATTACTACTACCATGCAAATAGGTCAATAAAAAAATTAAAAAAATTAAAGGTAAGATCTTGAAATTTCGAAAGCTTAGATGCATGCATTAATATCCGTGTTGGGGTGGACCAAAAACAACACAGAAACCTTGAAACAGAAAACTACAATAAAAGTCTCCGTACATTGAGTATTGTGTGCGAACAATGCCAGAACAATGCCAGTAACAAAGTAGAGGGCTGCGGGTTGAGATCTAAGCCTCGCCTCCCATAGTTATGGACACAAGCTTTCAATCTGACCCCCATATGGTACTGTGTTGTCAGCTGGAATACATGATGATCTGAGTCTGGCTCCAGCGTTCAAATGAATGTAAAGTTTGCCTCGTTATGTCGCAGCTAGCATCTTTTGTCATCAAGGAAGGTGCGCCATCAATGTATTACGAAGGTTTTATTCAGACTCCACCAGTCTTTCGTTCTGCTGTTGTGCTTTAGCTTGCGGAGCCAGACCTATCGTCGAGCTTTTCGCACGCGGAATTTTGTTTGTAGCGTCCTGATTGGCTGAAGCAGGTCGGTTGAGAGACAGCCCCGGAACTCTCTATGGCGTAGTGTCCCCTCCCTGTGAACTGTGAGTGAATTTTTCCAAGCGCCCCAATCCCCCCCCCCCCTCCCCTCCTCCGACCCCCCTCCCTCCCCTCCCCTCCCTTATGTTTAAGTGGGGAGGATGCAGCACTGGGGTATGATATTTTCCTATCACTTTGTCCAGAACATTTGCAAAGTATAGCACACGTCACATGGCACAACCGCTGCCCATCTAATACAGGCATCCGCGAACTGGGTGACAGTGTTACCGCCGTGGCTGTCCCCCTCTCATCCTTTACTTCCATGCCAGTTATTTTGACACCGGTATACAGACAGCCTGGCTTGTATATTCTTAAGCACGCAGTGAAGTGACTTTTAAGTGTTCTTTACTTCCCACTTCCCCAGTTCCATTGCTCTCTCTCTCTCTCCTCTCTCTCTCTCTCTCTCTCTCTCTTCCTCTCTCTCCTCTCTCTCTCTCCCTACTCTCTCTCTCTCACCACACACACAACACCCACACACACACACACACACACACACACACACACACACACACACACACACACACACACACACACAACACACACACACACACACACACACACAACACACACACACACACACACACACACACACACACACACACACACACACACACACACACACGCACACGCACGCACGCACGCACGCACGCACGCACGCACGCACGCACGCACACACACACACACACAGAAAGGGAGAGAGAGAGAGAAACAGAGATGGAAACGTTCACTCCAGACGCCGGTACGGACTATGAACAGTTTTTCATCTCATAAGCTGGTAAGGACTCTGAACAGAGTACGTGTCGTAAGGAAGATAACTGCCGTTTCCCGTGACGTCATAGTGCTGTGGCGGGCAGGGCGGGGCGAAGTAGAGGGTATTGTCCATGGAGCAGGTGGGCATCTTGCTGTTGTCCACAGGGCCCTGCATACACACAGGAAACAAACAAACAAAAATGACGGGTGAAGTCAGGTGTCTGAAAGTTCTAGGAAATGAAAACGTTCTACACTGACTCAGTCTGACACAGAATAAGGCCAAGAGCGCTTGAGTTAATTAGTCGTCGAAATACTTCACACGAATACAACAACAAAGACCTGAGTCGCCTACGGTAACTCTCACCTGGCATGCGAGTAAATACAAGGTATATAAATAAATTCCTGCAAGGGTACACCCAACATAGTTCAAGAGCTGTGTTAGAGTCGAGGTGGCCGTCCTGGGCTGTCCGTCCTAACGAGCCTTCTGGCTTCCGTGGACGTAAAGCTATATTGAACCATGCTTCGGCATTGGTCACAGCTTGTCCCTAGTATGTCAGCCGACATCTGAGGACATTAAGCATCACTTCGTCATCATCGGGTACACCCAACTGCAAAGCCCTGCGTCACCTACGGTATAGTAACTCTAATAAAATAAATACAAGGTACATAAACTCCACCAAAAAATCGAGAGCTCAGGAGCTGCGTGAATGTTGAGGTGGCCGTCCTGGGCTCCCTGTCCCTAATAGCCCCTATGGTCTCTGTGGACGTAAAGCAACAGTGAACTGAACTCCACCAAAGGTACATGTATTGATATACCTTACGTACCTTGTATTTACTCGCATGCTTGGTGAGAGTTACCGAAGGCGACTCGGGTATTTATTGTTGTTAGCATGTTAATAACTCCCTTTTCTGCTGATTCTACACTGAAGCAGGATTAGATGAATCGCACGACTCTATTTTCGATACAGATTTTAAACACTTTTGGGTTGTTTTTGCTGTTGTTGTTTTGTGAGTGTGATTTTGTTTGTTGTTGTCCTTTGATATTTTATTTATCTCTCGCGGGGAAATTCTGGTCACCTTACCTGGGTAAGGCTACAGCAGCCGAGCCGCAAGTGCAGCGCTACCCATCCATACCAGTATGTGCAGTATTTATAACAATAAGTTAAATAATAACCATCATTTCTAAAGCGCAGATTCTTAAAAGGCCTTGAGCGCTTTGCAAAGAACATGATAGGAGGCGGGGGAGTGGGTTAGTACACACACACACACACACACACACACACACACACACACACACACACACCACACACACACACACACACACACAACACACACACACACACACACACACACACACACACACACACACACACACACACACACACACACACACACACCACACACACACACACCACCACACACGCACCACGCACGCACCACGCACACGCCGCCACGCACACGCAGCACCGCACGCGCACGCGCACGCACGCACGCACGCACGCACGCACGCACGCACGCACGCACGCACGCACGCACGCACGCACGCACGCGCACGCACCACGCACGCACACACACACACACACACACACACACACACACACACACACACACACACACACACACACACACACACACACACACACACACACACACACACACACACACAGCAAATCGAACAGGGATGAGTTAGTCACACAGATACAGGTTGAAGAGACGTATTTTCAGAACGGACTTGAAAGTATTGATTGTTGCAACATGTCTAATGTGTGGTGGCAATGGGTTCCAAACAGAAGGGCCAAAATGAGAGAAGGCATGATCATCTTTCTCGTCTTGTATTTATAGAGCAGAAGTTTTAGGAGACGGGTGTCAGCACTGGAGCGAAGAGATCGAGGAGAACCAAACAGTGGTAGCCATGCCAGCACCGTAAATTGTTCGTACGGGAAAGAGCTCGCACAGGTACTCATTGTGCATTTCTCCATATAAAGTGTTAAATTCAGGTATACGGTAACAAACTGCTTCTAGTTATACTTCACTAGACAAGGTCTTCACAATTTATTGCTGAAAGTAAGGCGATATAGTCTAAAACAAGTGTCCCACTGAGCAACTGAAGACGATAGTTGTTCTGAATTGAATCCTTTTTATTTAAAGGAGATTAAAGAAAGACAAGGACACAAGCTGACATGAAAACGAAGAAAATGTGGACAGATTTCCAATCGCAGACTTCGTATTGCTGTTCTGTAAATATTTATACCACAAAAGCACTTTTTTTAATTTGAAACTGGGCACTTCTGGGCGTAGCCATGCTGGTTTGAAATTCTTTGCCAGTGAAGAAGAAAAGAAGAAAATATTTACTCATGACGTAATAAATATATATATAACTTCTTTCCCAACAGAATAGTTAATTTTGAGTTACTTTTATTTTGATCTCTACTGCCTGTTAGACAAAACACGTTTTGACAAGAACAGTTCCCTTTAAAAAAAATATATAAAATACAATGAAAACCAAATCCTTTTAACGTTCTCTGGCCTAATCCTTTCGGTATTAGGTGCCGGATTCCAAATCTGCTGCAACTCCTCGTAAAACTTTCCGGGTGGCGGGGTGGCGGGGTGGTGGGGGGGGGGGGTGTGATGGGAGGGGGGGTAGTTTCTTCCCGCCATTCTTTTCTTCCCTCTTCCCCTGTGGGACAGAGAAAATGGTGGGTGGGGAGGAGGGGGGGGGGAGAGATGAGACGGTAAGCAAACGGAGACAAAACTAGATGATGGCTGACGACGTATCTTGTTACGTTTTAAACAACTACATTGTTGACTAATAATGCAATGACTCAGCCTGCGTCTGTCGTATTGCCATTGACGAAGGTACTGAAGGGGGGAGGAGGGGGGGGGGGGAGAGAGAGAGAGAGAGATAAGATAAAATTCTTTATTTACGAGGGTAATAGATAAGTGTGTATGCTTTTTTTTTTTTTTTCATCCAGCCCTCACCCAAACAAGG